>KZ505661.1:1927488-2039181 GCA_002844005.1 Limosa lapponica baueri
CTCCGGACAGGGCGAGGGGGAGTCGCCTTAAAACGGGATTACAGCAAACTGGTTAAAGTCGGTGGGGTGTCCCCTCCCTTCACGGTTATGCTGGTGATTAGAAAAGAAAAAGGAAGAGAAAAGAAAAAGTTCATAAGGCAACGAATGTCTTGTATCTGGACCGACTCTACCTGGCAAGAGCTTTTACGTGATTCTTGGTGGGTGATAAGAAAAGGAGAAAATGTAAGAGATGGTGTTTTTATGGCTTCTTAGCCCCAGGCAGAACAGTAAGAGGATTTGACTTTGTTTCTGCTGCATCAGCATTTTTGGCTTAATGTCTTTGACAGGTATATAAACTAGAGTGCACACAGGTGGGTATGGTTTTGTGAGATGTGCCTGGGTTTTGTGATGAGGTTTCTGTGGCAGGTTATCCTTGCTCCATGATTTGCTGATAAAGCAACGTGCTGCAAGAAAGTGCTGTTATAAAGGATTTGATCAAGTGAAACATTATACGCAAAAGTTTTAGAAGAAAGGGAATGCTCCTTAAACTTATTCAAATAGTTGTTTGTTTTTTTTTTTCTCATAGGAACTCTGAAAAGATGAACTAACTTTCAAAACTAAATAGACGCTCTTAAAAGTACTTGTATACCGCAGTGACCTCCCAGTGCTTACATGAGGGAGAAATCAAAGTTGCATTCAGGAATGCAGTTTCCCGACAGCTGCCTTCTGGTATGGCACGATTAGCTTGTCTAGGCCTGAAATACCAGTTTTATTTTAGTATTGTTTTGGACAAAACTTAAAACTTCATATCGGTAAGATCCAACAGCCATAAACTGGGCATACAGAGAAACAAAGTTTCTTCCGCATACCAGTTTTTTCTATGTTATGATAATCTGTTCCTCTTCAGGGTAGTCTGTATGCTGTAGAGGCTTGAGAGTGGTGTGGGAGCCTGCAATTCCAGTGCTGCTGCTGCAGAGAAGTACTCAGATGCTCACAGCTGAAGTCCTTATGCTTCATTTCATGTAACCATGTTGCTATACCAGAGCTACTGAAATCAAACTAACATGGTGCTGTGCACAGCTATTGACTCTTATCCTCCGAATAGCGTAACTGTGTTAAGGCAGTGCTGTGCCTGGACTAAAATACCAGCTTTTCAGCAGTTCCTTTTCTTTACTAGCTTCAGTGAAAAAGACCGTTTTGTCTTCCAAATGCTGGGTTTTGAAGTCAGTGGGAGGCTATGAGTTTTTTTCTATAGGATTTCCAATTTCTTAAATGTCAAATACTGACATTGAAGATAAAGGGATTTTCAGTTCCTCTGTTGGTATAGATGCCACCACTATGTCTGTAGCTGCTGCAGTCTCTCATCGAAAATGAAGTAATCTTAAAAGGAAAACTAATAGGTTGTTTCTGAGACCCTTCTATCCTTCTGGCCACTTTGTGATGGGAGCACAATGGTCTACCTCAGCATTCAGAATACTTGTGACCCCTTCCTTCGGGCCAGCATGGCTCTGTGTTTGCCTGCTGGTGACTGCAGATGAGCTGAGTAGGAGCTGAAAAATTCACCGTATAGGGCTTGTTGCCCTCACAGGGATGAATCCAACAAAAGTCTTGCCTGTGTTCCCTTCCATCTCGGATACAGCAGGTCAGGATGGTTTAACCTCTGCAGTTCCTATTTTAAGACAAGACCTTTTTTCTGTGACAGTCACTCCAGTCTGTCAAGTCAGAGAACTACCAGGTGGTTGCTTTCTCCCCTTTTCCGTGACCTCCCATCCCCAATAGTTCCCCAAAAGTACTCCCGTCTTGCTGAGGTTGTCATTTGTCATGTCACCAGTTCTGTGGTTCCCATCATATGCTCTTAGGTGTGGTAGCTTGTGCAGCCTTGGCTCCTTCAGCTTCTCCTAAACAGAACGGAAAGCTCTAGCACAAAGTTCCCAAGCAGGTGACATCTGCTCTGCCTGGGCTTGATCATGTCATGCTCACATATGTGTAGTTCTGCCCCATTGCACTGTTTCTGTGGAGCTTTTGACAGCATGATTAGCAGGCAGACTTCCTTTACTCTCCCTTTGGTTTCTGCAGCTTCTGTCTCCTTCAGGGTTTTGGCTACCAGAGCTCGCTAAAGATTTTTGATGGCCTCCTTTGTTGTTTGCTCTTCAGGCTCATAGTAAGCTCCCCAGCAGCCTGCTCTCCCCTCTCAAATAAGCATAACCCATTATGAATTTTGCGTGTTCTTTATTACAACAAAGCTTTGGGCGGAAGTAAGGCCTGGGCAGGCAACTGGATGTGGAACCTGAGGGAGTGAATGTGTCCAGTGGGACTGTGGGCAGTGCCAGGCATGGCTCGGCTGCCCCCTCCGAAACGCTGCGGTTACAGCCCGGGCGTGCAGCTTGGCTCAGCCTTTTCTTCTCCCTGGAGCCGGATACCCTTTGACCCATCGCTGGTTGCCTGCTTTTAATGATGCACTGAGCCCTGCTATGAGAAGTGGAGCTCACAGTCAGCAGTTACTAGGTGGTGTTTCTTTTTTTCCCTCTGGCTTCTTTCTGTATGGTTTTCCTATGCTATAAATGTAATCACTGAAATTAAGAAAAAACAAGGCTTCGCCCTCTGTATTAATAATGCAGCCCCAAAACGTAGCGCTTCTCCTTTTGGATGCTGCTTCAAAACTATAGCAAAGAAAGCTACCTTTAGTACAGATTTCAAAATTCTGTGTGATTTTTAGAATTTCCGAGAAGATAGCAAGAATGACTGAATGATGGAAAAAAATAATCATTTACATTTAAGAACAAATGCTCAAAGTGAATTTTTTTTTTTGGTGTGTGTGGCTAAAGTTTGAAAGCTAATGAAATGTAGGGGATCAGCAGCAGTGGATGTGGGAATCATTTGTATTTTAGAACAGTTTCAGAACAAAGTGTCTATTCAGTCATCTTTATGCTGTTCTTGTAATATGGCTTGTTTTTTGTTGTTGAATGAGAACTTTAATCCCGATGTTTCTTTAAAGCCTTCAGCATCTTTTTAAAGATTGCCACAGAATTTCCCGATTTACAATAATTGCAGTTTTTCAGCACATTTCTGGCAGATAGGAAATGGAACAAGACCATGTTTTACTAGTATGTGAAGTCCAGAGGCTTTTGATCATTATGGAAAAACTTTTTATAAGTATAGTTTCTTGTGTGTGTAGTGTACTTGACTGAAGGGTATATGAAGTTGTTCTCTCAGACTAATAGCATTCAGGCTGGACTGAGTATTTGGATAATAATAACTTGGGTAAAAATTGCTTTTAAGATATAAGTAATTGGACATAATATCTAAATTAATTGACCAATAAGAAAGTAAGATCTCTGGAGCAATCCAGAAGTTAATGTATTAATGAATACATATTTTCATAATGAAGTAAAAAAGATCGATGCGTTGTTTAAATATATTATTCTTATATATAGTATACTATAGTTCTTGTTGATATTAATCTAAAATATAGCTTTATAGATATTCTACATAAGTGCAGCAATAAGAAAAAAAAAAAAAAGCACTGACGTATTGCAACAGTGAAAGAGTTAGCAATAAAGGACTTAAAATTAATTCCGAGTGCATAGTGGCCTGCTGCCAAGGCTATTTAGGAACAGATGTGGCTGAAATAGATACCAATAGTCTGTTTGGGATCTCTAAAGTAAGACATCTGTCAGTCTATCGGTCAGTTAGGAATAATGGAAATGGGAACTGGCTGTTACAAAATATGAATTACTGAAGTCCCACGTTGGTCAAATTCAAAGCTTTTGATTCTACTTCTGATGTGTAGGGAACATAATTTCTCTAAGTGGCTTATCTATTGTCCAAATAGGAAAACTATTTTTAGGGAGGAGACATAAAAATAATATGAAGTGTAAGAGTGAGGTGTACATGTATCACATTAATATATGACTTCAGGATGTAAATTGAAGGAAGAAAGCACGCAGTTTTAAATAATCCCATGGTGTCTGAACTCATAAGACACTCAAATTTTTTTCAAGGAAGTCCATAAAATTAATGTCTTTTAGATAGATGCTGCATGAAACTGCAAAAGAATTTATTAATTTGCATCTTTCTGTGAAAAATTAAAAACATTTAAGGAAATGGAGTATACTAATTAAAGGTCTCTTAAAACTTGTTCTTTATTTCAGGTGCCTTCTAGACATAATGTTTTGATTCTCTGTGTGTCTTTTATCCTTTATCAGCAGATCAGTTTATGGCTGTGTGTTTGTGGAAAAATTTACTTTGTTTCATGCTTTCTAGTGTTTTTCTTGTATTTCACATCTTTATGCACCTCTCTGCTTACGTTGAAAGGGATTAACATACCCTGGGCATCTAATAGTGGCTTTTGCATGTACTTTAATTCTCTGCCTCCAAAGAAAGAGATCAGATATTTTAATCTTTGTTCCAGAGAATAGGTTTCTGTGTAAATTTTATTTGTGTTTGTTTGGGTTTACGTACATGTTAAATGATGTGTTAACATCATACATGTTATTAGTGAGTTGTAGGGAGCTAAGCGTGTTTGAAATAACAAGATTTATTTAGCTTTCACGCAATGTAGTAATTCGTCTTTGTGGCCTTTTCTTTTTAATGCAAAACGCTTTCTATTGGTGATATTGTGGTTTGTGTGATTTTAAAGCTTTTGTAGGCCATAAAATGGCAAGTTTTGAACTTGCCGAAAGGTGATGGGTTTTGTTTTAGCGGTTGGGTGGGTTTTTTTCTTCATTTCTCTTGTTGCGCAATGTAGTAATTGCACCTTGCAGTGTACTGTTATAGATAAAGGGATGCTCTGCTTTATTCATCTCCTCTGCCTGCCTGGCGGGCGAGGGAGGGTGGCTGGCCGGCCGGGTGCTTGCCGTATTATGCATCATCAGGCAGTTGGCACACCAGTAACGAGCCAGATGTAGCTGGGGTTGTGTTTTGGCTGAGGAGCAGGCCAATTGAAGAAAGGCAGGTTGGAATCAAGGAGCAATCAAGAATACTGCAGTGGGGGTGAGCTGATATATTAAGGGACTATAAGGGTCTTGGTGAAGCGCCATAGGGGTGTGGGAGGGATTTATGGGTTCTATAGAGAGGGATATTAGTGAATGGAGGGGACACGGAAGCTGTTTCTGGGCAGGTAGAAAGGCATGCAAGGTGGTGCTGTAGTGTGTGAGATATGCACGATACAGGGTAGGGAAATCCCTAGAAAGTCAGAGGAGACATAATAAGGTGGTGAGGTAAAGAGAGGTAGGATGCAAGTTCGTTAAAAAAAAATAAAAAAAATCTCAAACTTCCATAGAAGAATCCTGTTCATAGACTAATTGCCAACTCTTTTGTCTATGCTTTCTGTGCAAAGGTGTGAAAGAGTAAATTGATGGTTTTGCTTATATACCATGAGAGAAAGAATCCAAATGTGCATATTAAAAACACATTGATATACTAAGCAATCTTTGATGTCCATGCTAGTGCTGTTTTCATGTCCGTGATAGTGCTATAGGGCTAAAAGACCCTTCCTCAGTGTAAATCAATCTTCTTTTTAAATAATGAAAAACAGAATGCAGGCAAATCCTTTATCTAAGCCTAAATCTTATATCTGTTTCCAAATTGTCCCGTTCTTTAGCCTTTTTTTTTTTTACTCCTTTTTCATATTCTAGATGCTGTTGTAGTCTTTTCTTGATTGTCATTTTACCATATCCCTGAATTTGTACCCCTCTGCTATGTGCCTTTACATCTTTTCTGTTGCATCAGATATTGCCAACTTAACTTGACTTCCAAGTATAGTTTTTTGGAAAATGCATAGTTTCATTCAGGCAATCCCTTCTGTTTAGAAGCGGTGCTCTATAAACATCCAAGAAGCTACATAATTCCTGAAATCCTTTCCTAATTTTATGGGAGTTTTGTAATGTCCACAGGAAACAAATACAAAATCTGATGAATAGCTTGGCCACTCAGAATCTGAGACTGCTGCCTACTTTCTTTGTCTGTGGCTGTTTCTCTCCTTGGACTGTGTGTAGAATGTGGTTCTGTAGCATGTTGTGTGAGTTAGTTGTGGGCATCGTGGTGCCTAATTGGGTCTTCTGCTACGGTAAATCCATAAAAACTTGCTTCCATAGTTGTTACTGTTCACGGTATTAAACAAGTTTAAATTCAGAATATGATGTTCTTTTGCATTTTCTTATTTTGCATCTTGACAAAAGACATGTTCAGATTAAGGCATTTCTGTCTTTAATTTACAGTTACAAAATAGAAATGAAAATAAAACAGGAAACTGTCATCTGCTCTTGTTGAAGACAAAATAAACAAACCTTAGATAAACATTTTTCCTTTCGTTATAGATATCTTATTTGTTAACTATGTGTGTTACAAAAGCAGCAGGTCACTAATAGTTGTTGCAACTCTGCAAAAAAACAAACAGGCAGGTATTGGATAAAAGGACTCCTTTTATGTTTGCTGTTTCATTTAGGTATATCCAACTATATTATGCACTTTCTTTAGAAGGAAGTTCATACTCCCCTACACTTAGTACTCCGAAAATACTTTTATTCTTCGTAGACAATTTATGAAAAAGGCTAAATGGCTGAAAATCTGAGAGCATAAACCTGAACAATTGAATAGTCTTTGTGTACCTTTACATTAGTGGGTCATGGAACTAATGTTTTCCTTTCAAGGAAATCAGTGGTCCTGGTTTTTATAATTTATGTTGTAACAGTATGTGCAGACAAAAAACCATAATGTGTTGAGTATGTGATACACGTATTACCATATTGCCATAAGGAACTGCTATTATGTTAGACACCAACTGATTTCGTGATAGTGTTGGATTTCTCTCACATATGCTTATGTTTTTGTACAGATGATCCTTTAGGAACATCTGCTAGTTTTGTGGTGGTATCTGCTGTTTCCTTTCAAAATGTGACCTTTTTGTCATTTACTACTGGGACTGCTATAGAATTGCATTATACCAAGATCCTTTTCTAAATTGATTCCTGTCTCATAGACTTTAACTGTCAATGTTTGAGTTAATTGGGTTTCACCATTCTCTGACATACTACAGAGTTGTGTGCAATTGTAAAGTTAATAAATCAACCTTTTAAAATACCATTTAATGATTTTATTCTAATTTTTTTTTTTAACTGCTAACTTGATAGTGACTAGAGCTTCCTCCTTCTAACTGTTTAGGTGGTCTCAAAAATACTTGTGTCTGCAGACTAAGTATAAGGATGGTATTTCTCAAACTATTTCACTAGGGAAGAAGTTTGGAACTCCTCTCTTGCATTGTAGCAACCTTTCCCCCTTTAGTTGAAGTGCAGATAATATCCTTTGGATGCTGATAGCAGTTTAGGATCATATCTTCAGGTGTAGCTGAGTAAGTGCAGTTGCAAGCACAATTGAAATTCAGTTGTGGATGTGGCACTGTAACCGGCAGGGAAGTCATGACCCTGTAAATCCAACCAAAAATATGGGTTCCTTGAGTGTTGGAAACTCCTCCTTTTGTGTGAATTACCAAGATGTACTATAATGTCTCTTTCACAGGTAGAAGTTATCTGGGTAACTGGATTTTATGTAGTTATGGTGAGGAGTTGAAGACACTGGTATTTCCTATTTCTGCACTGTGGCTGAGCATACAAATCCTTTTTGTAGGACTTTTGTAGGATTTTACAATCAAACTGTTTTGCTGTGGCCCTCTGCAGGAAAAAATGGTATGTTGATTTTTTGCAATTTGGAAATGTGGCTAATTATTTTGTTTCCAACATATGATGTATGCTTGTATAGAAATAGTAGTTACTTTCACATAATACTGTTAGTGGTTTTAACAGTTGAATATGTATTTAAGCATGCATGAGACTTAATATTTTGAAAAGCAAATAGATTTCCAGTGCTTCTTTAGCTTCCTTTATTGATATGCATTGTCATCTAGTTATACCTTTTTACTTCAAACTGTATTGATTCCAAAGTTACTGGCTTCTACTTTTCAGTGAGAATGCTGCTAAATGTAAAAAAAAAAAAAAAAAAAAGTTAACTAATTTTAGATGTGTTTATGGCTTTCTTGGTTGAACCTAAATTTCTATATGAGCATGTATTTTATTACTATCAAAGTATGCAGATTAAAAATGCGCTGTTGAATGAGAACATTTTGCTTCCTGTAAGGTCTTAAGGTAACTGTTTTCCTCTTGTGTTTCCTCATGGAGTCGTAGACATCCCTTTCCCCCCTCCCAACGTAACTCCAGCAGAGCAACAAGAAACATCCCACAAACCTGGAAGTTTTGTGGTACTCTAATTACCGGTATCACCAGCTCTTCTTTGGAGAAGAATCAATAAGCTGATTTTCACACAACATCCCAGTTCCCATGATTTAGGTACATTTATCAGGAGTGGCTTGTTTGTGGTGTAGGATAGTATTAGCTGAGTTTATCTTTCAGTAATGAGTTTGGTGCTCAGAGATGGCTGCATTTGTTTGAAGCCTTGAGCTGTATTTGTATCTTTATTATGCTCATAAGTGGGAGTGTTTGAAAACGCTTATGTAGAGATTGAGAGGGTGCTTCTCATTTTATTCCTTCCCCAAATTTTCCTAGTTTGTTTCTTTTTAAGATAAAAGAGTATCCTCGGTTCATTCTTTGATGGGTGAGTATTTGATTAAAAGATGTTTTTGGTATGATTCACGTTTTTCACCCTGGCTGAATATTGTGAAATATTTCAACATAGTGTCTACTGTAAATGCCAAATATTGAATGTTATTTTATTAATATTAGAGATTAAAGAAACAAAAAACAAAGCACAGAACTCATGTGGAACTCTATGTCATCTATCAATGACAACATAGCTCTTAGCAGCTTTGAGATTGATGCAATAAATGCGTAAACCCTTAAGCTGTAAAACCGAGAAAATGCTTCAAGCCACACTTAATTTGGAGGTTTTGTAATGTGATTGTAAGCCAGAGCACGTGGAATGATTGTAAGCAACAACACCTTAATTTTTGTAAAATTGGAGCTCAGAAACCAGAGCGGATCACAAATTATTGACGTGATCCCAGGATAACTTGTATAAGAATTAAAAGTTATTTTCCATGTCCACCACTGGCTTTATGTTACAAGGAATGGTTAGTTTTCTTTACAAGTAGTAAGGAAGCTGCTGCTTTCTCTCATGGTCTTTTAGTGGTAGCTGACCCAGACAAATGTGGGTTTTTTTAAAAAAAGAAAAAAGGTGTTTTACAAAAAATTAAAACTGTAGTTCTGAATTTTCATGTGAGCCTTCATGTATGGTAGCCTTTCTGTATGGGATTTGATGAAAGAAAATTCTACTTCTTATGTTTAAGATCTGGTGCAACTTCCTCCCTCCTTTGGCTTCTTGTTTAGTTGTAGATGTAGAAATATATTAAATCTCTTGACAAAAAAAATGAAGGTACAGTAATTTGGTTTACCTCTCAGTTCTCTAATCTAGCATGTAGCTGTTTCTTGCTTCTGTGTTGCAATTTTAAACAAATCTGTTCATGAACAGAATTCAGTGCCTAACTCTGGATTTCCTGGCCTTTGTCTATTTGGCTGTGTAAGATGGTGGCTACTGAAATGCTTTTCAGTATGGAGTAATTACCGTAGTTGTGGGTTTATTTGAACTGTGACAATATATCTCTTCTGTCAGTCCATACACTCAAGTGAATATAGGAAAGTATGCTTTGCAAAGCTCCGAAAATGCAAAGCAACAGATGTCATGTACTGCACAATTATACGTATCCTGGAAACAGATCTTTACACAGTGCAGACAGTCTTGGAAAAACAAAATTTGACGTACAAATGATCAAGTTAAGGGTAACAGCAATAAATACTTACAACTAAATATAATATTGCAGATGCTGTTCTGAGTTTAAGTAATTAAATGCTCATCATTCTATTAAAACACCCTGTTTGACAGATGTTTAAAAATCATCTTTTATTTATATTTTTCTGTATTGTTTCAGTACAGTATAGGAGAAATAGAATAAGCATTCTCACTTAAAAATAATGTCGTATGAAAATGGCTTTTAAAAAAAAGCTTAAATTATTCTAACTTAAGTGACAATTCTTGTAAATAAATTGCTAAAAGTAAATAGGAAAAAATTCAAGGTAACTTGCTGGCTTTCTGTGTGAAAGCAGCACCTCTTTGCCTGGCTGATCTGTCGACTGTTCTGAAGATGGTTCAAAATGAGATTGCTCTTGTCCAAGTCCTCTCCGTGGTACACTGTTTTTCACAGGGCTTGTCAAACAGCTCTGTCAAGAAAGGTACTGAAAGATTTCATACTTGGATGGTTTTGGACTTCCCAAAGGCCTGCTCTGTCACATCCATGTAGTGTAACTGGGGGTGAGGTAATTAGTTAGGGACTAAAATTATCATAGCACCAGTGAATAAAATTATTGTAGTACCAGTGAACAATAACAGTTAGATGGCTATAGATGGTGCTAACTCATGTTGATGTCAAACTTTGAACAGATTTGTGGTTTCATTTAGTAAATTCTGCAGTTGACACATTCCAGAGTAAACCTAAATATATTGATATGTTAAAATAATTGGGAGAAGGTTGTATAAAAATGTTTATTTTTAACTCGGTATTATTAATGGAAAAAGAATGCTTCTGAATATTTCATGTGAAATGTAATGTTTCTTGGTCTCTTGACTACAACACACCCATTAAACAAGGCTGTGATTAAACTAAGAATATCCTCCAAATCCTTTTCTGTTCCATATATCTTTTGTGATGGAGGAGTAGTAATAACTACGATTGCTTTAGGAAACAATGCTTAGCTGAAGAAAAGAGAGTACCTGATAAATGTTTGTAGTTTTCTTTTTTCTTTTTTTCTTTACTGTAATACAAACAAAAATGAAATAAAAAGGTTTTTTTTTGCACTTGCATTTGTTGAGGAGTTAATTATTTAAAATACGATGGAAACAAGCAGGTGGTGTTTTTGAAATTTCGTCCCTAGGTCTCACTTGTTTTATGGAAACCATTTGTGGAACGTACACACAGAAATTCAGTACTAAACTTACAATGTAATTTATACATATAGGCTTGTTTGTCTTCGTTAAAGCAGCTACTGCTTTTTACATTTGCAAGTTTAACAGTTTAGCAATATTAGTTTGTATGCAGAACCAGACTAATAAAATGAACTTACAATAAAAAGAAAGCTGTTCTTAAATGTGTTTCTCTTTGGTTTATGTTTCTAATATTTGTTCTCTTTGTTCTAATTCCTGAAGCGAAGTCTGCCTGAAAAGTTCATAGTGCCTTTGTTATATTAACAGTGTGATCTGGAAGGAGCATGGAAGAGAAAAAATGGCATGGAATTAACACAGAAAAGCAGAAATACGTATTTGTTTGTTTGGGGACTGTTAAAATAGGAGTGGAAAAGCATTTAGAGCCTGTCAGTTATGTCCAACAGCACAGCTTCAGAGACATGACTGTTTTAGAGATTTAACTAGGCAATGGGACAGTGGGTCGAAAAGTTGATATAATTAAGCTTAGTATAATGTATTGATCTCTTACCTGAATGCCATTGGCTTGGGATGAAGATCAGGAGCTATAGCTAGACCATTCTTAACCTATATTCTTATATCCCCAACCTATATTCCTAACCTGGGGCCCCTAACAGAAGAAGGGTGTGGGCCTGTTTGAGCGAGTCCAGAGGAGGGCCACAAAGATGATCGGAGGGCTGGAGCACCTCTCGTAGGAGGACAGGCTGAGAGAGTTGTGGTTGTTCAGCCTGGAGAAGAGAAGGCACCGGGGAGACCTTATAGTGGCCTTCCAGTACCTGAAGGGGGCCTACAGGAGAGATGGGGAGGGACTCTATCAGGGAGTGTAGCGATAGGTTGAGGGATAATGGTTTTAAACTGAAAAAGGGAAGATTTAGATTAGATATTAGGAATAAATTCTTTACCCTGAGGGTGGTGAGACGCTGGAACAGGTTGCCCAGGGAAGTTGTGGATGCCCCATCCCTGGAGGTGTTCAAGACCAGGTTGGATGGGGCTTTGAGCAACCTGGTCTAGTGAGAGGTGTCCCTGCCCATGGCAGGGGGGTTGGAACTAGATGATCTTTAAGGTCCCTTGCAACTCTTAACCATTCTATGATTCTGTATGATCATATGTTTATTATGTGGAAAATGTCGTCTGTCACTTAAACAGTTGTTAGGATTATTATGTTAAGGATCATTTGAACATAAATAGAGACTAAAACAGATGTTTGTATGCTCTATAAACCAATGGTTATTTAATCACGTCTTGAATAGTGTGTGCAGTTCTGGTGTTCTCAACAAAATATGGTGTGGAACTGGAGAAGGTTCAGGGGGTGACAATGATTAATGGTAAGGAATGGCACCTGGATGAGAGTGATGGACTAGGCTGGCACTTTTTGGTCTGAAAGGGAGGCAGTTGAGATGGGGCCTGGAGAGAGCAGATGGCTTTCCATCTTCCAACATAAGAAATATGGTGCATCTAATAAGGCTAAGAAGAACCAGGCTCAAAACAAAAGGAATAATCATGCAGCAAGTAAGAGAACTGCAGAACTTACTGCCAAGGGATATTGTTAATGCTAAAAGATTTTGTGGATTCAACTGGAGATGGGAGACCTCATTTGAGTGCTGTTAAATGTGTAGAAACTGCAGTCAGTTCAGGGTGTCCCAAATGAAAACAGGTGGGGAGTGGAAAATTATTAGTGGAAAATAGAATAAATGCTTGCTTTATTCCTTCTCTTCTCTTAGCATCTGTTTATGGCTATGGTTTGACATAAGATACTGGGACAGATGGACTTTTGCTCTGATCTGGTATTGCTGGTCTTACATACCAGAAACCTGTTAAATTGTATTTAAATTATATTTTATGTAAAAGCACACGCATCACTGTGTCTGTAACTCCATCTGTATTTGCACTACTAAGCAAGCTTTCTTGGTAGAATTTGAACTTCAGTTTGCCTAGCCTTCCATTTGAAAGATACTTACTTTTATTGGTGGCTTGATACAGTTTAAAGAATGTTCTTGTCTGACAAAATATCAAGAGGTTAATTTTACTAAGTGTTGTTAGGAATTACAGTACAGTAACGGGCTGTAGAGGAAACCTGTATATCTTAGCCATTAGTGCCTTGAAAATATTGCTCTTATGTATGTTTATAATTACTATAGTGTTGGGGGTTTTATTTTTATTGTGGAGAAGGGAAGTTGAATTCCAACCACATTAGCTAAACTTGTATAGGATATGAGTCTGAAACCATTACAAACCATTCAAGAAGAGTAATTTGTTTCATTAACGTCAAGGTTAGAAAAAAGTGCAACTTCAGTATGCTTAGCTGGAATTTTTCTATAAATCTCTTTCAGAAGATTTCTGATGTTCACAGGATAGAAGATGACCCTCAATGTAAAACATCCATACATTATGTCAGCAACTTAAAGACGTATGCCAAAGTATCTGTTGTAACTAATTCTTGAACACAGGTGGTGATAATTTCCTTGCACTGTTTCACTTAAAGGCTGTCAAAGATTGTCTGATTTGTAATGTATGGATATGGCTGGATATGTGTAGAAACTCGGATGTGTTAGATTTACTTTTAAATGAGCAAGATAAGGTTAATATTGTGATAGAGGAAAATTTAGATAGAATAGTAACAATAACACACATACTGTGCAAGCGCCTGTTGGAGATAGTCTGAAGATGCATCTCTGTTAGTTGCTGTATGAGTGGTTTGAATATGAGTCTCCCTCTGATCCTGTAACCCTATGTGGGATCTTTATGCCATTAGTAAAATTCTTAGGATCTGCAAATAAGATACTTACTTCAACCTCATAGTGGTAATCCCTGTACATACGTGTCCGTCTGGTGTAATGCTAAGCATTTAAAAGTTTGGGATAGCAAAAATTCATACGTATTATGAGACGTTTGAATTTTATCTGTCTCGTCTGACGTGTGTTTCTCCAACAGTGAAAACTCATCTGAAACTGCATTTTTTGATATGTCAATCAGTTGTCTTACTTTTGGTTTTAGTACTTCTTAGTACTATGATTACGAATAGACTGCAATGAGAGAATAGATATGTAAAAGTGGTATGTAGCTACAGTTACCATACTGGAGTTAAGAGGAGTAGAGAGAGTTGTCAAGGAACTTGCTTAAAATAGATAGGAGAGTGCTTGTTTGAGGCTGTTGGTGCGTGCAAGGATGGAAACCACTGTGGAAAATTTTGAGGTGTTTTTTTGACTAGTGGCTCTGTTTTGAAGCAGTTGGTGTACCTGTCAGAAAATAAGCAGGTTTCTGTATGTAATAGTATACGAATGTAGTTTGATGTAAAAGTGAAAGTTATTTCTATGCTGACAGTTAATTTTTAATTTCATGGTACTTAATACTAAAATTTTATTCACAAAGCATTTTATGTATTCTGCATGTTCTTTAAAATGCGTTAACTTATTCTACTTTATGCACTGGTTGTTACATAAATCAAAACCAAGATGGAGATCTTTTGATTTTTGAGAATCTCATGAAAATTTCAAATCATGTGTTTTCAATGACTCATTGCCATTTATTCTTATAATTCCTGAACTGGATAACAACATAAAATATTAACATAACTCAAATTACTGGCTTTACCTGATAATTTTTGAGTGTATTTTGATTTCCAAAATAGCACTATATATAATTTTCTTACAGTCTAATCAGATATTCCCCAGAATTATTTTTTTTCTGGAAAACATTTTGTAGAGCTGTTGATACACTTTGCCAGTTTCTTAGGTGCATCGTTCGAAATTTAAATTAGGTTAAAGACAATTATTATTTACAATTTTAGTTTTATTTCAACATAAGTGTATTGCAGTGTGTATTCAACAGTTCTGCCGCTAAATGAAGTAAGCATATCCTTAGCTTGCTGCGCAGATACATGGGCACAGGTGGACATCTTGGTAGTATGCACCATGCAGTGAAACACATGGCACTACACAACATGGGGCAAAGAGCACGCAGTTTGAATTAGAAGTCATTTTATGGATACCTTGTAAATTTGTGCTTGTTCAGATACAGGCTGTAATTTCTAAAAAGGGTGTACATGTTTTTATATTGAACATTTGTGATACACGTGCCACTCTAATGTAGTTGTCCTTACTTTGTGGAGAGAGGCAGTATTGTATGAGCCTGTTTATGTCAATATTTTAATAATTTATCTTTATAACTGCTTTTGTCTATATTTATAGTAACATTGGCACCCTGTGTACAGAAGATACAATCAGTGCTGAAAGGAAACTTGCATCCATCTGGAAGCAATAAACTTTTCTAAAAGACTGCACAGTGTTACTTAATCCTGTGATTTCTTACTGTGAGTGAAATTAAGGTTTGGTTCAGTTGTGTCACATCATATTGGTATCAAATCTTCTGTGAGAGCTTTGTCATAGTGTTAAGCTACAAACAAAATTTCAAAATTGATGGAAGTCTGAGAATGTAATTTCCTCAGTCATAGGATTATGCATCACTGCAAGTGTAGTCAATTCCATATAATAACATTAATTGTAATACCAGAAAGCTTCTGGAGTATTGCATTTTGTAAGCTTGCTCTTTATATGAAGGGCTAATTTGTATACTGCACAATTGGCTAAGCATACCTTAAATGTTGCATTGCATTCCAAGTCATTTTTGCACTATACATATATCATGTATAAAGTATATTTTTAATGTGCCAAAATATTTTACAAAGTTAGAGAACCTTAAGAGGAAGGAGAGAAAAAAACCCATGTATTATAAAGATCATCTAACAAAATTCTGTGGGGTTTCTTGTTGCTTTTCTTTTAAGTCTATTACAAGTGTGGCGTACATGAACAAAGTAGGATTCATTCATCCCTGCAGGCAAAGTGGTATAGTTTACATTCTTCCTTTTCCTATGGGGCAACTGAGCTGAAGAGCATTGGGGTGAGGGAAGGGTTTTATGCTTGTCAGAGGATTCTGGTGGTGCTATTGCTGTCTCTTACCCTTGGGCTAGTGTAGCAGGTATAGATAGAATGATACAAAGGATGGCTGAGTTTATGAACAAAGCTCCTGGAAAAATAGATCAAAGATCAATGAGGATAAAGCCAAACACGTAGCTGTTAATCAATGAGAAGTTCATGGATGAGCTTGTCTAGCAGCTGATAGCTATGCTTCAGTACCTAAAAGCATGAATCGGTAATACACATGAATTACCAATAGCTTAAGGAAGGAAATTGTCCTTTGTTTAGAATGGGACGTGTCTGTTCTTTTTTCCTGAAGAAAATGTTGGCTTGAAAATCTTTTCTACAAAAGACCAAAATTGAGATATTTGAGGCATGTAGAGTTCTCTGAAACACTGATGTTTAGCACTATGGGTGATTTGTAAATCTGTATTTGAGGCTGAAGCAAATCTTGTGCCAGTAAGAGTCCAAGTAGAACTAATTATTAACTTGTAGTTAATAAAACTCAGTGATGTCATGTGGCCATAAGAGGCTATTTTAATCTCCCCCATCTTATTTTCTGAAATGTCAAAAGTAATTGCCATGATTATGACATAAATTAGTAGGTACAAAACAGCTTGTATGTGTGACATTTTTTTCAAATGAATGTAAAATTAAGCTTATGTTTCCTCTTTGGGCATTCTCCGGTGTCTTTCAGCTCTGCAAGTCCATTGTATTGAATCATGTAAGTCATTAGATCCCAGTCTTCTGTTTTATTTCAGAAATCTCTCTCTTTTAATAAACTCCGTTATATGATGGTTGTATTGTTGGTCTATGTAAAACTAGTCATTTAATCTAATGCTTGTGCTTGCAGAGGTTTTATAAAATGATGGAAATAATTAATGTTTGTTGTCATGTTATTACTCTGAAATTTGTTACATAACTCCTTTAATATATTATATTAAAAGCCACAGGGTTTCAGGCACTTAATAGAAGGTTTGCTGCTACTTTTCCAGTCATATGTAATTAGGCAGTATGTGGACCATACTCTTAACATAAAATGTAGAGCTTTCTATAGTAAATTTATTTTCAGTGACCTCTTTCTTGGTGTGGAGGAAATTTAGCTATTAAAAATCACAGTCTTTGCTGTATGCATCTTCTTAAATGCATCAGGTTCAGAATCACTTACTGTCTGCCTTGCTTCCTTTCAGCTAGTGGTGGTGTTCTGTACGGCATTATTCCCAGTAGATCGTCTTGTTAAGGGGGCTATTTTTCATTTCATCATCTCCTTCAAATTCTTTGTTGGAGAACAAAGGGGAAACGCTTCCTGAAGGTGGCACTTCTTGTGTAGAACAGCATTAGGCCTTGTGCTAAGCTTCAGTCACTCTTTTCCATGGAGGTACTTATTCAAGAAGCTATTTGGCTTCTTTTCAAACTACTGGTTTTGGTGTGTTTTTCTGACAAAGTTTTGCTGTTAGCCTGTAATTAATAAGCAAGGTACTTCACTGCTCTGAAAAAGAGATGGAACAAGACATTAATGGAATCTTGATGGATAGATGTCTAATGAGCCTCTTTACAAGAAGATGGGTCTTGTTCATGGAGACCCAGGGTGCACTCACTCTTGAGATCTGGTTGTACTCAGACGGGGAGTCCCCAGGTCTGGCTCCTCTCTGGGGGGGGGGCGGGGAGGCCAGCTCCAGCAAAGACAACCTCTGAACTGTACTAAACTCTGCCCTTATGCTATGGAATTAATTGAACTGTTCCTGTGTTTGCTCTGCCAGTTGCCAGCATCATCTCTCCTTTTGATTCAGCCAGAACTAGGCAGTTTGGCAGTGGTGGCTTTTTGACAGAAATTTGCCTATTGCCATCTTTTAAAGCTGTAGTGAAACTTGCCCAAATTTTAAGTTCTTGAGCATGGCGCAACTCAGGACTTCAAGGACTACGCCAAATGTCTCCTGAAGCTGCTCTTCCAGCAGCTGCTGTGATGATATGATGCTGGGCACAGAGGCATGTATCTGCAACAGCCCTCTAGAGCTGATGAGGATGTTCAGAAGTATGAGGCTTAGTTCTTAAAAGATACGATGGAGAACAGGGATTGGAATCAGTGGGTCAAGGGGTCTCATGGGAAAAGAGCAGTTTGAAACATGGAGAGAGCCAAGAGGGAGGACGAAAGGTAGGAGGTTGCAGTTTTAGATGTGCTTACACATGCTATGAATATGGTAAGATTGTCAAGAAATACTCTGAGCAAAGAAAAAAAAAACTTTCACTTTCTGAAGAATGCATTGAAACTTGCACAAGACTATTAAAGCCCATTTTATATTGTTGCATTTATCACATTTTGTCTTCTTAAAATTATTTGTAAGAATTACCGGGCAGAGAAATAAAATAATTTGTTACCTAGTATAACCCTTTATCCTGTGATCTCAGATTTGCAGTGGGAAATTACTGGTGTTTTGGTTGGTTGGTTTGGGTTTTTTTGGCTGAGTTTGAGTTGAAAAATTGGAGCCTGAAGTACAGATTTGTCCAAGAATATTTTTTTTTTTAGTATATCAATTATTCTTCATAATAATTTAATTTTTAGAGATAGCTATCTATGATAGTACTTTAAAATAAGATGACTTCTCTGAGCCTGAATAGTGAATAATGCTTTTTACTGCTGTATTAAAATAGTGTGTAACTTCCTATTCAGGAAAACGAACTTAATGTACCATTATAGGTGTATAAAGTGGAGTTTTATTCTGAGTCTTATAATTTTTTTAGTTGATAAGATGTAAATAGAACTGTAAAAATTAAGAGAAAACATGGTGCATCTTTCCCAGTTCTTGCTGACTGTTGTTGATCTGTGGGTGTGATCACTGGGGAGTTAGCAATTGGAAGTGAAAATGCACAACAGATTGGCTCAAACCATGTTGACTTCCTGCTGATGAAAGGAGACAGTCCCAGTCCTTCCTCCTTCCCTGCTGTGTATTTTCTTATCACTTTGAAGCATCTCTGGTTTTGTAGGACTTGTGTTGAACTGATTATATTAAACAACTTGTCAGAAGACTATGGCGGCGCAAAACCTAAAAATGAAGTGGACAATCTGTGTTACTTTAGGGAATTGAATTGACTCAGCTTGGTTTTGCCAAGTGCCAGACATAAGGAAAAGGGCTGGACTACACAGTTGTGGCAGGTGAGTGATGAGGCTAGGTGCCTGTGCTGGAAGAGGGATTAGTGGCAAGGTATTGCCTTGGCTTGGCAAAATACATCCCTTCACCCTCAGATTTTCTAGAGACGGAGGATGAAAATTGGTTGCATTCCTGCCAGATGTTTTTAAGCTCAATTTTCTGCCCTGAAGGAATACAGCTGTTGCTGCAAGTGAATAGCTGCCATTAAAAGATGAAGTTAGTAGTTACACCCTGCTTTTAGTTTCCAGCTCTGGAGGAACTGAGATGCATCTCTTCAGTACTTTGTAGTACTTTCTGAGCTCCTTGATGCTCCTGAGGAGGCCAATATACACAGTCTGAGAAACGTTTTTCTAGACGGGGGCCTTGGTTGTGTTATGCTTCTCTTACAACACCATTTAAAAGGACTAGAGTAGTGTAAAGGTAATCTTTAAAGAAAAAACAGCCCCTCTCCAACCTGTACCTTGCTGAACCTTCTCCTCAGCTTACTGTTTGATACTCTCAGCAAGCAGAAAGTGCAATTTTGCTTTCTCTGCTTGCAGAAGAGAGTAAGAGGCATAGCATCAAATTTTGCCAAAGGTGTTGCATGACCTGTCTTTTTGAAATAAAAAAACCCTTGAAAATTCAGGTGTTCTGCAAATAGCTTTTCTGTCTCATATTTAGAGTCTTTAATGTTAAATAGCCTGACAAGCTATACAGCGATTGCCAGCTCTTCTGACAAGAATGATCATACTTGCTCCTTTATATTTCTCGTTGCTAGTCCTTAATCAAAATTGTAGCTGAAAACTGTGGAGGTTTTATAAATCAGTTGCATGCTACTTATTGTGCTTTGCAGACTACAGTAAGGAAAAAATGGGCTTAAAGAGTTAATAGTTGCTGGTTTATATGCATTAGGCATTATCATAGTAAATTTAAATACTCCTAAGCCTAAATTTGTAGATGTATTGTCAAAACTAACTTAATTTATGATTCTATTTCTTTCTTTTTTTTTTTTGTTGTTTTATATTACAGCAGTTATAGTTTATTGCATATCCTGAATGGCTCTTTGGAAAATACTGTTTAGACGCTGTAGGATGATCTGTAATCAGTTCTGTAACTGCTGTAGATCACTGTATTTTCTTTGGTAAAGTCTTCATGATTTTTATTTCTAATTATTTCTATTACGTTACACTGCACTCAGCTATAGCAAGCAACTATTAATGAAGTAAACTTTGAGAGTGTAATGGGATGGAGGGCCTAAAATGTGTAGGAGATTTATCTATTAGATGTGGTTAAGTGGGGCTAGATGTCTTACCAAAGGTCATAGGAAGAACTTATGGCCAAAGAAGTGTAACACATTTTCCTTGGTGTGCAATTATCATACTTGAATTCTATAGTCACATTTCATGTGTATTTTCTACTGTTTTTCTACTGTACTCCAGATATTTCTTGTGGAAATTAAGGCATCAAGTACCACTTCTAGATCTTGGGCCTCTATGGTAGAAAAACTGTCTGATAAGTGTTTTGTTCTTGAAGTGTTGGTGTTTGTATTTTAATAACACACTTCTCTTTATGAACTGTTCTATTTTGCAGTAATGCTGCTTTTTTCTTTGTGTGTTTTCCTCAATTTTGCTGTAAACATGATAATCTATTTGTTTAAAGCCTAGTCTAACACTCTTCGCTAATTCAAATTTGGATTTCTATTTATAATTAAACTGCATTTGAGTATATTAGTCCCTCACTCTTTGATTTAGCTGGGTGTGGTGTGTTTGGACATAATTTTTTGTTAAATAACAGATTAGACTATCATAAATTGGAAAAATGTGGGGTAGTGTCATTGCTTGAAATCAGTCAGAGGATAAATACGGGCATAAAACTTCCTAGAAATGCATATATCCAGGCAGGCTTTTTTTCATGCTGTATTTGGAAAAAAAAAAAGTGGACATGTGCAGAAACTGTGAGTACAATTAGCGTCAAGCAGATAAATCCAACTCTAATCCTGTTTACGCTCTACATCAGACAGATGTGCTGAGATTGATTTAGACAAGCCCTTGGCTTATAGCAATTTTTTTTTAAGTGCCATATATTCTGGTTTTGTTAGATCTTTGTTAAATGTTAAGTGCTGTTAGTTTTACTCTTCCTAACGCCTGTAACCTACTTTATACAGGTTTCCTCTCTGCTGTCATGAAGACAGAGCAGCCTGGTAGAAGAGATTATCTTTATTCCTTGTAATTAAATTGACTTTTTTTTTCAGAAGATACAACAATGGGAAGTGGGTACTGAATTAAATAAATAGCATGATATCTAATAGATGTATACTTAAATCTCTTGCAAGAACAGATGGTACCCAATATCTTTCTAAGTAATGTGAGAGGACAGTTAATGTCCTGAAACAGCTAGCAATAACCAATATGATACTAACGAACCAAGAGGTCTTTGGAAGTTTAAAAAAGTGTCTAATCAAATATATACTTTCTTTTTAAAGTAAACTTGGTTGTTATGACATACTAGAAATATTTTATAAATGTAGCTCATGACTTAAATTTTCTTTATCTGAACCGTTTTATAAAATTTTACTTTATTTGTGATGATCTTATTTTCAGTAAAAATAAAAGGTGCAAATTATAGAATGTGCCTAGGGACCTTTATGCAGATGTCTTTTCAACTTTAGTAAAAATTGGCTGTCCTAATCCTACTAGCTAGTTCGATATTTCCTCTGCAATTTAAAACTCAAGGATAATGCTTTTGTATGATTCGCTATTTCTACATTTTATGTGCTTCTCCAAGCTGTATCTGGAAATGTATTCCAGTAGAACAACTAGAGTCAAATCCTACTTTTCAAAGCGTAGTGCTGCCTGGTAAGAATATATTATTTTAAATTTCAAAAGTTTTGATGTGCATCAGAGCAACACAAGAATTTGACAAATTCATAGTAAAGGGAAGTTGTAAAAGCAAATAAAAATCTGGCTGAAATACTAGCATGAAAATAAAAGACAAGATCTGGTTCATGACTAAATATCGTTCTATGAAAGCTAATGGGGGAATAAAAAGTATTTTAACAGGCCTTCATTTTACTTGATTCGTGCAGGAAAGATAGGCTAATGTTTGTCATTCATTTGTGATGCATATGCATAACATTAGCATTTACCCACAAATGTTTTAGAAGACCAATATAAAGTTTAAAAAAAAATCAAGATCTCTGATTTGGTAATGTTAGTATTAGGGTTGTTTGTACAGTGTCCTCTCGCCCTTTGAGTCTATGCAGAATCATAGTTCAAATGGGATCATACATTTTTTTTCTCCTCAGTCCCCTGGTTTCATTCAATATATCTTGTAGAAAATACTCTTACAGCATTGATTACGGTATTTTAAGCTTTGTTTTGTTGTCTGTTTGGTGAGTTTCCTCCTGTTTATTTTGCTGTGTACTTCTGAAGATCCGTGCTGCAGAAGATTTCCGTTGTGCTATCTCAGTGCACACAAACGTCACAGTATTTCTGCTAAGAGTGGAATGATTTTAGTCCAGTTTTACACCCTAGTAGCTGACCTATGGAGAAATGAGGATGGTAAAATGTAACAAGTTGGAAAAACGTGTAGGAAGTATAATAAGGTCATGCTTCTGTCTGCAGTAGGTTATTTGGTATGGCACAGGAAAAAATGGGTTGGTTGAGAATTGTCAGGAGAGGTAATACTGACTTAAGCTTTAGCTGTGTTGCATTGCTGAGGTGCAGTCCTCCAGGATTTCTGGACAGAAGGATGATCGCTGCATATTCTGGTTCAAGAAATGGTGTTGAGAAATGCCGGTGTCAGACTGTTACGAGAATTGACATAGGCTTCTTTTTTCTGCTTAGAAAAAGTACGACTCTCTGAAGCCCTCAGCTTCACGTGGTGTCATGAAACAGGTGATAGGTGGTTTTGCAGTCTCACACCTGCAGTGCTGTCCATCTTCTCCAGGAAGACAGTTAAAATAGTCTTTTGCAGCTTCTCCCTGGCGCTTCAGTAAAGCATGCAGCAAATATTAATCAAACAGAATCTGTTATAGCTTTTGCTATTGAGAAGTCACTTGACTGAGCTGTTGCTAGATTTGGAAAAGGTTTCTGGTTTTTAGCATTTCTTGCCTTGGGCTGCAAAGGGACCTTTATCGGTCTAGCATATCTGATCTGCTGTAATTACAAAGAAAGTAGGGAAGCTTTTCTTTTCACGTCCAGAGTATCTGACACCTACAGCAATGGTGACATTTTTCCTTCAGTCTGTGTATCTGACTTTGTATTTGAGGAATCAGGTGTTTCACAGCTCAAGAGAGCAGTAGGAGAAGCCTGTTACTATGGTGGTTCGGTTGGTACATCTCCAAAAGGCATTTGGAACTAGTGTCACTGAAGTGATAGTGTCTGCAGCCACGGTGTCCATGTGCGCAACAGCCCTGAGATCAGAAAACCTTCACCTAGTCTTCCAGCCTAACACAAATCTCCCCTGGGGTGAGGGTCCTGAACTGTCCAAAGAACTTCTGAAACCGTTTTAATTTTACTTGTCTTCTAAAGTAAATTTGTAACTCGAAAATGAAATATAAGATGGGTGACATGCTTTTGGTTTATTTTTCTATTTTTACTTAACTATTTTCTGATATGTCTCTAGTCTAAACCCAAAAGGCAGAAGTTGTATCAAATGAAAAAATACATTGAGCATATAGTCAGCTTGAGGTCCTAGTACACTTCCTGATCTATGATTTAGGAGAATACAACTACTATGATTGCTATGATTTAGGAGAATATAATGAAGAATTTACTTTTTGAATGCAAATACAAAAAAAAAAAGTGATTCACTGTTCTTACTCTGCAATTTTATTAATTTTTTTTTCAATATCAGAAAAGGGATTAAGTAACCTCTTTGAATTCATTGTATATGTTATTTGTATAGCTGGATATCTAACCTAAATAACAGAAAGTTAGTAAAATATAAGACCAGTGTTTGAGGCAAATGGTGTGCAGTAAGTTTCAATGTAGGCATGAGCAGGTGCAACAAGTGAAGCTAGAGATCAACCTAGAACAAGATTTATTTTTTTTAGATATTACCCCTAATTATATTGATAACACTTCTTTTTCTTTTTTTGTTTTTTTTTTTTTTTTCCCCCTACAGGTGATTCCAGTATGGTGTTACAGGCTCAAGAAGAGATTATTGAAATGAAAGATGTATTTTCAGTAAAACTGAAACGTCGCCGTTTTGTAGGGCAGAAAAAAGGTGGTACTACTTTGGGTATCACCATTTTTAAATGCTTAAATAAAGAAAAGAATAAACTAACAGACTGTGCTATCCATTTAAATAACTTAAGTGAAGATCATTGTCAATCATGGTTTAGACATCTGAAGGAAATTTTGAATGGTAAGCACTTAATTGGGGTTGATGTCATTATTATTTCAGACTTGTTTCTATTGGCAAGACATAAAGGTGAGTGATGCCTAGAAAAATATTTTGCCTGTGGAAATTAAGACACACAGATATGAATATCATTGCTGGAAAATGTTTACTACTGAAGTTTTACATGGTGAAGTGTAAAATTTAGGAAAGTGACAATAATTGACTAATGCAGCTGTGAAAATTAAACAAATTGATGCTGTTTTTTGGAAATGTTTTGGAAGCTTCTGAAAATAAGTAGCTTACTATATTCTGACTGAAGAGTCTTCTGGGAAATCTGTTTCTTAAGGAAATAAAATACCTTGTTGATGTTTTCACTTGAATTGCAGCACATCTAATGGGACTACAGATGTTGCAGTCCTGGGCACTCTTCAGGGACTTCCCGGTGACTGTTCAGAAGCTCCCGCTTGAGACCCACAGATTCTTTAAGAGAGGCTTTCCTTCTCTTCTTAAATTCACAGGTGGAAGTGCTGTTAAGGTTCTGTAGCACTCTTACAATATAATTTTATACAAAATGTATTGACACTAGCTATTGATAAGAGGCTACTCTTCATTTTAAAAATACCTTTCTGTGTTTCCCTGGACTAATGCCAGTTTCAGGATGCTTTGTTTAACCCATGATAGTTGCATTTTTTTTCATGGAAGCTGTATCAAATTTAAGAGAAAAAATATTCATCATTTAGGGGGAAAAAAACCAATAAACCAAAGTCTTTCCCTGTAATTTAATACCAACAATGTTGGAAAGACTCACAATATAGCACACTTGTGATTTTAAAAAAAACCACCAAAACACACAACAAAAAAACCCCACAAAGCAAACTCTCTGATTTAGCTCCAAAATGTGTCTTTGTTTACAGACTATAGCAAATGAGTTTGTTTATTACAGAAGAAAAACAATCCATCTTGTAGTAGCTGAATTGTTAATACTGAGCCAGATTAGAGAATTCAAATTTTACGCATCTGTAGTGTTTGTAATAACACTTTCAATAGTGATTTATAGTTTACTTCTACTAAAGTGACTTTGTCAAAAGCAGATATTAGAGAAAGTAAAATAATATGAATTATTAGTGGTGCATTCTTACATTGTTTGCTTATAATATGCTTTGGATTTTCCAAATAAAAATATGTATTAAAAAGTGTGTTCCCTTGCCCCTTTTTGAAAGACTTTATCATGAAATATCCAAATCTGCAGAAGTGCCAAGATTCTTGCAGATCTCCAGCTACCCATAAAGGCAAGGACATTTGCATAAGGAGCAAATGCCTGTTTTGTTCCCAGATTACCCTCCATCCATCAGGAGCAGTGATACCATATGTTCACAGAAAAAAAGCTGCAGTATCTCCTGCTCAGGTTGTCTTGACTTCAAGGTGCAGCCTCTGTTTTATAGCTTTGTAATTGGAAGCCACCTCAACCTGAAAAAAGCATTCTGTGCAATATTGTTGCTGTTTCTAGTTCTTCCTTCAGCTTCAGTCTTTCTCCAGAAGCTCAAACCTAGCACGGATTTTTTTTCTTGAGCTCTAATCTGTATGTTTTTCTCCTTTCCTTTTAGTTCAGGAGCAATCAGGACTCAGAGGGGGAAGACATAACCAAACTCAAGCCCCAGAATATCATTTACTAATGTGTATATTGTTCTGTAATTACAGTAAAAGTTTTTACAGTTACACATTGAAGACTGAGTAGATATTCACACTGCCTTTCTATCCAGAAAATCAGCAAAAACGCAGCAATATTTTTGCATCTAATGTGGCAGAGACACATTACAGTAATTTAAACAGTGATGGTATAGTGATGGTATAATTCAGAAACAAAAGTATTCTTATTTAAAATATACCAGTCACTGGCAGGAAGTTCCCAGTGGGATTCAAGTCTGGAAAAGTATAAAATGCAGTTAAATTCTGTTGATTCCTCACTAACTGAAATCTCAACTTTATCGCTGCTTGAAAGAGTGATGAATTTTCATAGTTTTTGTCGCAGCTTGTTTTCATAATAGTGCCTGTGACATCTTTGTTAATGAACTCATATTAGCTCCTTTTTGGTTTCCTTATGAACTGAAGGATAAAGTTTAAATTTCATCCTTCTAAAATAGTTGAAATTTAAGTGTATGTGTCTTTTTCTAATCTTTCTGATCACAAAGTAAATTTTCATTAACTGCTGCATTATTTACTTTAAGGTTTTTTATTACTTCTAGGCTGGAGAAAACGAAAAGTGGGTGATTTACCAAAGTAGAGTGTATATGTCTTTGGGTATGACTGTCAGTAAACGTGTACTTTCATTTGTCAGAATGGCTAAATGTTATGAAAAGGTGTGTTTCTTGAAAATAAATGCAATTTCTATGTTTACCTTACTCTGACAGGTTTTTAGATTTTTATGCATATATAGTAATTTAAGGAACAACAGTAGCAAGTTTATCAGTGATGACATGAGCTGGAGTTTTACCTGGAGATTTTTTTCTAGTGAAGATTTAGGTTTTTTTTCTGAAACACCATGTACACAGTTTCCCTTTTACTGTGTGTTTTGTATTTGACACAAATGTTTCTTGCATGGTTTTTCCTGTTCATCCTTACTCTGCTCATAGTGAGTATCCTCTGTTGTTTTGAATTGCTGTTCAGAGTAACTAGGCTATAATTTTTCTTGAAGCCTGTCATCATATAAGTGAGAACACAGATATAATATAGTTCCTTAGAATTTAGTTACTGTGGCTGCTTTATGGCTTTTTGTGTGTGTGTGACAGGGTAACAAAACACATGTACTACCATTTTCCCACTTTTAAATAAGTTCTTATTTTCTGCATAATGTTGCTGCTGTTCATATGCATGCCAGCTAGATATGAAGAGCTTACTCAATGATACGGTGTTCAGGAAAACTGGTCTTCTGTTTATCACATATTTGTTAAACTGATGTAAAATAACCACTGCGATCTTCAGGCATGCACCTACGGAGCCTCGGGTCTGGACTGGCTCCTGGAAAGCCCAAATGGCAACTTAGACAAATTGTAATTTGCTGTTGATTTCATGTCAGACCTATTGTACACCTGGCTCTCGGTGCTTTTGATTTAAACATTCACTTCTGTTTGTACTGGACTTAGGGGCATGTACAGTGGACATACTCTGTTAGTGGAATTCACTGTTTAATTTAAAATCCTCTGTGCATGCAAATGCCCAGTGTTACTTAAAGGGTTGATAGCCCCAGAAATGAGAGAAAATGCCTAATTATCAATGCTTATCCCATTTTTTTAATTATTTTTTTTAGCAAGATAAGACTTAATAACAGTTGATTTGAAGAAGTTTTACTTAAATGTAAACTATCAGAAGACAATAAATATAGTTAAGAATAAATGATAAAGTAGCAAAAACATGCATGAAGTGCGTTTTATTTTTATCTACTACTCCGTAGTATCCCTCTCGGTGGGATTTGATATGAATGTCTGAAACCTCATGCATGAAGTTTTAATTAAACCATTAATGTTAAACATTAACTTTGGTTAGTTAATATTAACAGTGGTGTTTCCATAGTTACATTAACAAATCTGTCTCATGTTATTAGTTTTCCTCATGTATAATATTCTTACTGTTGTATGAAGTATTTATAAATGTATGCAATAATGACATGATTCCAGGCTCTTAACTTTTGTAACATAAACCCATTTTCATAAAGCTAAGAACTGAAAGCAGCACAGATGTATGTCTGAGCGTAGCGTCTCTGCTGCCCTATGAGCCTTTGTTTTCAGAACACCCTGATTGACCCACCACCCTTCATGGTTCACTGATTCACTTGATAGATCAAGTTTAAACTAGTGCATATTAGCACATTTGTTAGTACTAGAGGAACAGTTGGCCTTCCTGCTTTAGGCTGCTGGTTCATTTCAAATGGAGCAGCCACGGAAAACAATAACAGAATACCAGTTAGGAGAACACCAAAAGGCTGACAGACTGAAATCGGTTGCAGCCTGTAGTAAATGAGATTTAATTTTCTTTAAACAACATCTCTATGAATGAATCAAAGATGATTATTATTTAATAATGCTTTTAAAAAAGTTTCACTGCATAGTTGTGTGAAAGTTTAATTTTTTGACTGCTAATGGATATTCTTTCATTGAACTCAGTTGTTTGGTGTATTATAACATGTTAAGTTAATGATAAATAATAATTCTTGTCGTGATCATCCTTTCTTGTCAGGGAATCATTTGGCACAATCAGTAGTGTACCATGTCACTGCTTAAATGCCTTGTTTGTGATACCTATTTCTATAAATAAAGTAGTTTACCTCTCTAAAAAAGTAAATTCATATTCAGGTAGTCATAAAGAGAATATTCTAAGACTTATCCTATGAATTCATTTGGTTCTTGAAAATCTCACTAGGATTTAAGTCTGATCTACTTTTCAATGATAACATAATATGGATATTGTCATAAATACAGTTCCTGGTCTAGGATAGCATAATTTTTGGTTAATAATAAAAAAAAGAAACAAATTCAACTGTTTTCTTAAAAATCTAGGATTTCCCTCCCCTCTCTGCCCCAATTGAAAAGTCTATATTCTTTTGCCTGCTTATGCTTTCTTTTAAAACTTTATATTGCCACTTGGGGCTTAAATTTTCACACCTAAAACTCAAAAACAGTTGAGATACCCATGTTTGCTTTTTTCCCTTCAGTTTTCTCCTAACAGTGGCTTAGCAGTATCGTAACTCACACTGTCTGGGTCACAGAATTTATGACACTTGATCACCTTTCTCTACTTCTACAAGCTCTCTGCAATTCCTATTCTTTCCCTCTGCTTCATGTGTTTTATATATATATAGTTTAAAGGTATGTTTTACTTACAAACCAAAGACTTATTAGTCAGTTTTTACAGTTCTGTGGCTCTGAGTGTTGGTGGGGGCTGAGCATTTAAGGGCCAGCTGATCACAGGTAGGTCTTTTGTAGAGAAGATAAGAAACGTTACAGCACATACATCAACGTGCCTAAATCTTTCATCTTTTAAATCAGGAGTCCTTATTCTTGTAGCTTTCAATTTAATTTCTATGGACACTTCAGGCAAAATTATCAGGTCACATAAATTACTTTTTTGGTCTTAATATTTTTATGATTTCTAAGAGACTGCAACAATACCAGATAGCAGATTTCCATTGTTTGGTATAATGATTATTATAATGTCTTTATGATGATTATTTATGTGTTTTAATAGTCTTTGGGAATTTTTATGTAATATCCCTTATTTGTGTGGTAATTCCTATGATTAGAAATTACACTACAGTACATACCTGCAGTGCTTGTTTCTGCTTCCAGAGACTCAAGAATAATTTCGGTTGGAATGTACCCCTGGAAATGTTCTGTTCCAGCTTCCTGCTCAGAGCACTGAGCTTCTAAACAAGATCAGGTTGCTAAAAGCCATGTCCAGATAAGTTTTGAAATTCTCTAAGGGTGGGCATTCTACCACCTCTCTGGGCAATGTGATCCATGGCTTAACCGCCCTCATTGTGAAGAGTGTTTTTCTTTATTTCAGATTGCAATAGTCCTTGCTGCAACTTGTGTCCATCGCCTTTTTGGCCTTGCCCCTGCAAGAGGTCTGGCTTGGTGGTCTGTTTTGCTCCCACGGTAGATATTTAAGGAAGCATTTTGGTAGATTCTCTTCTCAAGGCTACAGAAAGCCAGCTACCTCTGTCTCTTTATGTGTCCTCTGTTGGACTCGCTCCACTTTATCAGTCTTGTGCTGGGGGCCTGAAAGCGGATGCAGTTTTTCAGAGTCAGGCTCAAAAGATGTTGAATGCAAGGGCATAGTGATATCCTTTTTGTCCTCTTGTTAGTGCAACCCAGTAAGTACTTGGCCTTGATGGCATCAGTGGCACACTGTTAACTCATGTTCCAACTGCCTGTCCATCAGGAACTTCACATTGTCTCTAAAGAGGTGCTGCGCAGTTGGTTGATCCCCAGCCTGCACTGTCAGGGTTCTGCCGCGCCAGGTGCCGGACTTCATGTTTGCCTTTATTGAACATCTTGAGGCTTTTGTCAAACCTTTCTTGTAGCTAATCAAGGTCCTTGTGAGTGGCAGCCCTGCCCTCCAGCACATTGACTGTCCTCACCAAGTTCCCTATTTGCTTTTTAAAGGAAATACTTTTAAATATAGGTACTAAGGCTTATTACTGAAGACATTCAGTATTCATCAGACATTAAGGATTCATCAGGATTAATTTGCCATGCAATGATGTGGCACTGTGTGTAACATTTTACCATAAATATAATTAGAAATGTTGTTTTTTATGTATGCTTTAAGGTTATAGCAGCAAATTGATCCAGTAATTTCCTTCAGTATCTAAGAAATCTAAGATTTACTAACGCAAACTGGATAAAGTGCTAGTTTTCATTGCCAGATTCTCTGACGTGTTTAAATAAGTGAAAAAAAAACAATCTATGGGATTTCTATAATTGTTATGTTTTGATCTGAAGGAATATGTTCTCCTTTGATGCTGAAATAGTATTTAGCTATAATTTCTCTGACAAATTGTTCCTGTTCAGGTGTTGAGGTAGAGTAAGTGAGAAGAGCTTCAGAAAGTCCCAGCTGACACTCTGAAGGTACATGTGGCTGTAAAAATTGAAGTAACACTGTAGATGGGGCAGAAAATCAGGCTCTCGCTCTTTGTTCCTGTTGGAGTTGTGGCCTACTGCTAATTTTGTTCTTGAATTTTGAAAGCAGTGTACTTGCCAGGTATTCTAGCTTTCACTTGGCTAAGAAAGCGATAGTGTAACCTGATACTAAAAGAAAATTTAGAATGTATTAATTGAATACAAAATTGTTCAAATCATATGTTTTAAAAAACTACCAGAGAAACAGCAGTATAGCATGCCACCAGTTGCTTTTTGTAGCAGACCAACCTCACTGGCAATTGTAGGAATTCTAGAAAAGAAAACTTGAAAAGTGACGTTATTGGTTTAGAGTGAATTATTTGCTATTTAACAAAATGCCATATTCCAAATAATAGAATTACTTCATGGGATCAATGTGCAAGACAAGGTACTGTTTGCATAGTGGTATTTCTCAGTGTTGTTTGCTCAGAGTTCATTACTTTGAAGACCTAAATGTAACTTTTTAAAAAATAAAATGAACAATAATTCTCAGATTTCTGAATGATATTACCAGGTTTTCTATTCCTTTGTATTTCATAGAATGGTTTGGATTGTAAGGGACCTTAGAGATCATCTAGTTCCAACCCCCTGCCATGGGCAGGGACACCTCCCAGTAGAGCAGGTTGCTCAAAGCCCCATCCAACCTGGCCTTCAACACTTCCAGGGCTGGGGCATCCACAGCTTCTCTGGGCAACCTGTTCCAGCCTCTTTCTTTCAAGATGAGGGAATTTACTTTGCAGTGTTTGATTTGCAATCTCGGAAAACAAAAGCATTGGATTGTAGTATCTAATTTGTTGCGTGTTATTGTCATATGCCTGCTGGGAGTGTTTCATATTAAATTCCAAAAAGGATATGTTTTGATGTTTGGATTTTTTTGTTGTCCAATCTTGTAACTTCTCCACATTCACTCTGCTCCTGTATCAGGGTTTAACTAGACTATGACATATGCTTTTTTTTTAAAATCTGGTTCCTACAATGTTTTGTTTAGTGTGTTTATTAGCTGTACACAGAAAAGTAATCAGTACTGTAATTTTAAGCTAAATAGTACACATGCAAGAAATTGAGACTTTTAGACTATAATTTACTTATCCTGTTAAAGTACTGTAATTGTTCTAATATTAAAAATTCATTTAAGCTGTAGAAATAGCTGGGCTGTGTGTGATTTTAAATGTTTTGTGTTTTCCTTTAGGCTTTCAAAATAGACCAAAATCCTTAAAAGTGTTTGTTAATCCAAGCAGCCACAAAAGAGAAGCCACTCATGTTTACTATGAACAAGTTGCACCTCTTTTTAAGCTTGCTGACATCAAAACTGATGTCACAGGTGAGTTGCTTCAAAAGCATAGTTTAATCCTTTGTGAAACTAGTACTTAAGCATACAAGACAAACTTGAATTTACTCCTAATCCTTATTGGCTTTGCCTGCAAGTAGTGCATTTGGAACAACAGTGGATACAATATATTTTTCTTTAGTCAAAAATTGTTTTAGTAATTCTGTTATTCATGTAGTATTTTTCCCCTATAGTATCAATACTAGTAAAATATTTTTTGTATTCGTTAAAGCAAGCATTCTATAAAAAGAAACCAGCATTTAATATCTGACGGGCCTGTATATGCTTGCTAAGAGTTCTTCCTCCGTTCTGACAAACACGTCCTTACTTTTCTGAGAGCATCTATTGGCCTGACACCATAAGAGGGGCTTATCCGCAGGACACATTATTTCTGGATTCTGACTCAGTTTCAGGGATGACCTGGAAGCCTAAGTGATTAAATTCTGTGATGACAAGGGCAGTTCTCATGAGGTACGAGGGCAGAACTTGGTGTCTGGAGAATGCGAAGGTACAACTTCAATGTTGTAATGATGCTGCCTTCTGCTCAACAATGGGTTCCTGATAGCAGGTTTGGATTTAAGGCCATAAAGCAGAGTTCTGCTTTATGTCCTGAATTTGCCCTTGGACTGGTTCATTTGATTGACTTTTTATAAGAAATTGAACAGAAAAACAATGTGTTTACATAAAGCAGTAAAATATTAGTGATCTTATCATTACTTTTTCCCCCTTCTGTGAAGAGACCAAAACTCATGCAACATCAAATTTGGTCCCCAAACCCACCCAAGTTTACAGAGAAATCATATTAGTATTTCCCATTCCAAATATTTTTTTATCCATAGTATTACAATTCCCTTTAATGTGCTGCTGATTCTTGATTATGCATTTCATATCCATGTGAAATATAAAATTTGGTGCAAGATATTTTAGCACCAAAAAGTCTTTTTTCCTATGTCTGTTGTAGTTGGCTTGCGAAATAATCAATTCCAGCTTAAATTATGACACAAGAGGGCTTATCCTACAGTTGTCCCTTAAACTTCTTTTGAAATCATAAGTAGTTCAGGTTGTAGGCCAAAAGTCATTCTGGGCAAATCTAATTTAGGCATGAAGATATAATAATGCAATAAGTGTTTGTATATGAGATTTATCTTGCTAATTTTTTTACCTGTATCTACATTTTTTTAAAATTACTTAGCCCCCAATTTAAAGTAAAATCAATCTAAGAATAAAGATGCATAAGAATAAGCGTGAAAAAGTTTGTGTTAGAATTCTGTAGTGATAATTCCTTAACTTCCCTTAACTGATAAGGGAATATCAACAGCTTTATATAAGTTTTGATTCTCACAGACATATTTCTCACTTGCAAGGCATAGATGATAGTGTAAACAGATTAATGATAGTGCTGTTTTCTTAGAAATTGAATTTAGCCTTGTTTGGTCACAATTTTTGAAAAGAAGGGTTTTTTTTGTCATGCAAACCTTAGTTAGAGATGACTGACTCTGTCATATTGTTCAATTAATTATTACTTTACTTTAAGCAACTATTTAAAGAAAATTACCTGTTAAAAATTTTGTTCCTTACTACTGGTTATTGTTTCTTTTATCTTTACTGTGAACATAACCTTGTTTGTTAGACTCTGTTAAAGGCAGCATTATGATTAACATGTGTAAGATGACATTTTTTAGTTATGTTATGTCACCTGGAATCCTAAACCTGAACTAATAAGCAAATCTGTGTCAATAGTTTTTTAGATTAATTAATAGAATTTAATATGAATATAAATTGTAGTGGTTTTAAAAATATTTTTCCTAATTGAATAAAAACAGTTTAAAGTTTCCTTTTTTTATTATTTTTCCTTCTAAATTTTGAAAAGAAACTTCTGGGTTTAGCCAGATAAATGTTTAATGGCTTATCCTTAAAATAAGGTTATTTTGGCAATGTCTAAATACTGTTGTGCTTATTAGCTGCCTAACACTCCTCCTACAGGCAAAATGAGAAAACTACATTACAGTTTTAAACACTAGTAGAGAAATAAATAATTAAGAACTATGTATTTAAAAAAAAAAAAAAAGGATGGGTGGTGATGGGTGCTGAAAGTCTTTTCTACTGTTACCATCTTCTAATAAAACTACATGCCTCATTTCAAGTGAATTGAACAGGGTTTTTTCCCTCCTGTAATTGTTTTGGATTTTGTGAAGCTGGAGTGTGCATCTTGCTTATTACAGCTCTTTTGAAACGTGGCAAATGTTTACATACATAGTGGTGTACAGAGGTGTCTTAGGTAGTAAAAGCTGACGGCTTTTGTAAAATTTTTACACTGAAGTTAGTTTGCTTTTAGTCTTTTCACATACACATATTTAAAGCATAAAATTCATCGTACACAAAAATCTTACAGCAAATTTGAACCTCTGAAGTGGCTTCCAGTGGATACATAATGCAACACTTGCAGGTTACTAAAAAAACCCCCAAACCACTGGACTTTGCCAGTGGAGTGCTGAAAGACACAGTTCTCCTCATCCTGTCTTGTATTTTGGTAGCTGGCTGCTGCTTCCTATATGATCAAGCTTGCCAGATCTTATTCTTTATGGTAATTTCTGTTGGAACAAGCTTTTTTTATATAGCAGTTAAAAGGCATGTATGTAAATAAGTGGGTTCTGAAACAGCATTTACTTTCTCCAGTTATCATTAAATTTGGTGAGGTTTTCTTTTTTTTTGCCAAACTACTTTGCACACTACAGATGTCTTAATTTTAGTGAAATTAACCGAAGGTCTTAAGGAGTGGATTGTGTTTCGTTGGTGTTTGGGGTTATTTTTGTTACGTGGAATAAACAAATCTCTGAGGTGGTTAGTGCAGTAGAAAGTGGGAATTAGCAAATCTAAACTGAAACAGTACTTTAACTGTAGCTAAGGCTAAGCAATACTTAAAAATTGGTCTTTATACTAGTTTGGCGATCTTGAGGGCTGCATCTGGGATATTAGGAAAAGAGTGATGACTCTTCTAAAAATCCAGTTCAACAAAAGCTCACTCCACCTACAGGTACTGGCAAATGGTCATAACTGGAGCTAGTATTTTAGAAACATATTAGTGTCTTGCAAAATCTTACACATACTAAAGAAAAGGAAATAACGGTAACCCCAACAGACTCCTAGTTTGTCTCACTTCTCTTCCTAGCTTTGACTCTTCTGCTTCTGTTAATACACAATTACAAGCTGGATGTTTAGGCAAAAACAACAGCATTCCCCACACCCCCATTTTTAGGACAGGATCACAAAGGAAAATAGAGTGACTGAGAATTGGACAAGTAACATTGGCTTAAACTTATACAGTAAATAACATCAATATTTATTTTTTTTATCCATTGTCAACACTGGTTAATCTGGTGTTATCATTAGCAGTTTTAATCCTAATGACATTAGTCTGTGACATGAGAGCCAGTATTTATATGTGTCATATGGAAGTGTCCCATGTTTTGAAGTATTGAACTAATTATATGTTGGGTTTTTTTATATGCAGGGGCTGAACCCTTAGTTTCTTGTTGGCTACATGAGATAGGGTATTGCGATGTTTTGGAGTGTGTGTGAGACTGTTCAAATGAGGTACACTGTCCGTGCCCTTCTTTCAGAATGCTATTACTTGAAACTGGAATTTACAAGCTGGGAACAAAATGTCCTTGAAAAAGGAAAACTTTTTTCAATTATGCATTAGAAATGGTTGAAAACAGCATTAAGTATATTTTGTGATAATATTTTTTCCAAATATATTATCTGAATCCTTCTCAAATGGTCAAAGAGCTCTTTCATCCTCTTACCAAAATTTATTGTGTGGGCTTTTCGGTTTTGTGCTTGGTTGGTTGTTTTTTTTTTTCCCTGAACTGGAATGTAACCAAATATTCAAACTTTTAGCTTTTTTCCAACTATCAGAATTACTTTTATGTGTCCCTGTGAAGGTTGTCAAGCCTGCAGAAAACTTTTTAGACATGGTCTTTTTATGTCTGTGTTGGGTTTTTTCAATTTTTTTTTTTTTTTACTTGATTGATGTTCTATATATTCTTAGGAAGTTTTTTCTTGGAAACTCAATTTTTTCATCACCTTTTTGTTACAGTGTTTCAAAACAGATGCCGTGTACCTCTGTCATTCTGTCATCAAATTTTAAATTTCTTGGAATTATCCCCAGTGTTAAGCCTTGCAGTAGTCCTCCTGTATAATTTCCAAATTTAAGCCATTAGATGCAAAGAGGATGGAGCCCCCAGCAATCTGGCTAACACTAGTCATTTTCATGGCTTTTATTGATTTCTTTGTAGACATGAGTCCTCTTTGTTTTCGTGCCCTTGTTCTTTGAGTGAATTAATTTTGCAATAGTAGATATAACTTATATACATTACATTAGGAAACCACTGAGCATGTTTTCTTTTACAAGATGAAATCTTATTTACTGTACCATTTTAATTAGACTGTACTCATAACTTTCTAAATGTCATCGTGTTCATTTAAAAAGACATGTAACCTGGTAACCAACCGTATGTTTTCATGGGAAGAGTTTCTTTCCCAGTTGAGCAATGGTAAGATATTTGAACCTTTCTTCATTTTTGCATGATGCCAAGTTTTATTGGTCACTTTTTTCCACAATCTACAGATAATGCTGAAAGGATAGTTCCTATCAGTAGAGCAAAACTGAGTATGATAGCTTAAATATTGTGTTTTAATCTTCCAGAAGAGGTCCTGCATGAAAGTAAATTCTGTAAATCATTCCTGAAAGCTATCATAGTGGTAAATATTTCTGTAGCAAAATGATAATCCTCTGCCTTCGATATAATCAAAATAACTCCGGTTTTTAATTAAGAATTTCCAAAGCACCAAGCACTAGACCTTTACTAATACTGGTTGGGAGATATTTGAAGTTATATGCTGATATACAGCTGTTTAGTGTGAGGTGTAAAAATTTTATCACTGTTTTTTTTTGTTTTTTAAACAAAGTTATATATATGCACATTTGTGTGTGTGTGTATATATAGGGAGAGAGAGAAGTGTTTTCAGTTCTTGTAAGCAGCATTTGAATACTCTGTAGAAATGCTGTTATAACAGGTACAGATACGGAATGATTGTTTTAGACACCAAGACTAATAATTTTAACAGTGTTTAGAAACACTGGAGAAAAGCCTTGAACTATGCTAGCACCAGGGACAGACAAGCATGAAAGATTAATGTAATTTTGCATATAATGATGCACATTCTTACACAAAAAATCCATCTGCAAGTGTCATGTCAGTCAGCAAAAATCTTTGATGGGTGGCTGCAGCTGGGCTGTCTCTTCTGGCAAAGCTGGCCTAGAAAATGCTAAATGTAGTTATGATGCTTTGTGCCATCTGTAGTATGCCAGTTTATCCTGTCTTCACTGGCATTTACAGTACTATGTAGGGTATCAGCAAACACAGAGACATCAATGTAGAGTGACAGATTCATTTCCTCCAGAGGCTATGAACTCTGGTGTATACTCGTGCCACCTTCCTCTGTGTGTTATATTCTGTTGTCACTGGTATTTGGCTTGATTTCATACTTCTGTGTTTAACTCCTCATATTTTTGATTTAGCAATTTGCATATCCTAACACAAAGGCAATTAAATTTGATTGATACTGAAATAATTCAGTCTTAACTGAGGATATGCTTGCGTTTTCCTGAAGTTTACCAACTGTGGCAATGCTAAAACTTGCATTCTGATGCAGCAAACATCTTCACTAGCTCTCTGAATTTAAATGCACTAATGTGCCATGTGTCTGATGGCAGCTGAGTTTTCATGTGCCTTGCCTTTTGTAGCTAACATAACTGTAAAACATGCCTTCTCATACTTTTAATGATTTTAAAGAAATACTTGAACTGAATTATTGTCCGTTCCTTAGGTTAGAAGGGCAAAAGTTTAAAAAACTATTTTAAATTTTCTAATCTTCTGATAATGTTATTTTCCACAGTAACTGAATATGAAGGACATGCTCTCTCAGTACTTAAAGAATGTGAACTTCAGGCATTTGATGGGTAAGTTGGTTAGCCACAATGAATGTTAATAGACGTCATCACATTAGTTCTTATTTGTATTCCATCCAAAACTATGCTGGTAGGTATTTCATGAGTTACTCTGCTTCACATATATGTTAAGCCTGAGAAAATCAGTTCTTATTAGATGCTTTGTTTTTTATTACTTACTGACAATAGCTATGTATTTTAGATTCATAAATAATGATAAATAAACATAAAGCTTTCTTAAATATGCTTCATGAAAGCTTCAGTCTCTGTATTTGCAAGAATGGCACAAGTGCCTTGTATTTCACTCTGTCCACTCAAATGGTTCTTAAGGAGAACATTTTATCTAAAAGTAACTGGAATGTTTTTTCCATTTAAAAAAAAAAAATATCAAAGTTGAAGTCAAGAATGAAAAATGCTTGTTCAATCATTGTTAAAGACCTTGCTATGTGGATTAATCATTCAGTCTTTGGTATTCTTAGTTTAATCATTCAATAATAAGATTCAATAACATATAAGAATAGTTTTGCATACTGTGGAAGTCTTACAGCATTCTTATAACTTTTTCTGTAATATGCAGTGAGCCATACAAGAAGGCTTAAATAGTGTTTTATAGTTTAACCAATTTCTATTTGTTCTAGAAACTCCAGGAGTTAGCTGAGAAAATATATCTGAAAATGTGTGTATGTATTCGAGATTCTGAGGATAATTTCTTTCCAATTAAGACGTGCCTTTTGAGGTGCTAGCTGGGGAGCCTATTTGTCCTGGGAAGCAGATACTAAGTTAGAGAAGAAAAAGCCTGGGTTGAATCTTCTTGCACAAACCCCTTCTGCTCCGAGTCATATGTGAGTTGTTTCATCTTTGATCATTGGGTAGGGTACTGGAGTAGTTCTTCTGTAAGACTTCTCTCCAGTAGCCAGAACTAAGGGCAAATAGGAACATAAGAAGCTGGAAGAAAATAATCTTTAAGTTGATAGGATGCTAGGAGATCTGAGGTGAAAAGATCCCTGTCCTTTCTAAGTTAGCTGTTTAAGTGTTGGGGTTTTTTTTTCACATGTGAAAATTAAGTACATTTTTTTATCAGAGGTTATAAGCAAAAATGAAATTTCTGAAGCGTTTGAAAAATGAGTTTTATAACTTCTCAAATAGCCTGGCCTCCATCTATGTACTCATTCAATAACGCACAATGCAGAAAAACATCCTATTAAATAGCTAACTTGAGATGCTTTTTGATACAAGATCATAGGGAAGATGAGTTGCAAGGGTAACTCTTTACAATGATGTACCTAGAGATATCTTAATTGTTCTTTTCAAGTAAGGTCTACAGAGATTGATAGGATGAGGTCAGCATTCATATTATGCTAAAGGACTGAAAAAGAAAGCTACAAAACATCCCTAGTCTCTCTTCTATTATCTTTAGAGTTCGTCTTAAGAACAGGGAGACAATATTTGAAATTGGGATTTTCTTTTTCAAATTGTTCAAAGGCTTATGGTGTACTTTTGATTATGTTCCTGTGAAGTCCTTTGTGACTTCCTCATTGCTGTCTAGCCTAAGAATTTTTGCCGTAGATAAAAATGTCTTACAGGCTCCCCAAACCATCTCAGTGTTTCCCAAATAAACTTTTAATTACAATTTTGGTTTATTGAAAATTAAACCAGAAAATGCATGGGATCTGTTTTGAATTGAAAATTAACTCCACAATACTGAAATTGTCCTACTGATGAAAAGTCATGCTTTTAGCAATTCTAGCAGCCACGTCTAGCATAATGTCAATTCACTTTTTCCGTTAAGCCTTGAGAAGTTTTAGTTGCTTATTGAGCAGCACTGGATGTGATTTGGCTGGCTTCAGTTCTTTACTGTTTTGCCCTGGCTTCCTGGCCAGTTTTGTTCGAGTCAGATAATGTGTCTGTCACTTAGTTCTGTGTTTAGAAGATAGGCTAGCACTTCTCTACCTCTTTTTAGATGTGGCAGGCCCTGTATGTGGTGGTAAGAGGTAAGGTAGGTTTTGCGCTATTTCTTCATGGCAGAGTTCATGTCCTGTAGCCCTCACACCTTGCCCGAGCTCGGAAGTGATGGGAGGTGAGTTAAGTGTGGACTGAAGGCCATGCCTGCGTGCATCAGGCTGCTCTTAGCTCAGCTCATGCTTTTCAAGTGTTGCCTATTTCAGATTGACTGAAAGCTAATTCAAGTAAAAATGTATAAAGGCCAAGACACAACCGTTTTTTATTCATTACAATAGGTGAGCAGTGTAGCAACATACAATTTCTGATCTTGAATTTCTCTCTAAGAGAGGTATGGTTCCTTACGTGTTAAACAGCACGTGAAGTAAACTGAAGCTTATGATTTGCATTAGTAAATTGGAATTTTACCTGTCAGTGCTGGCTGTAAGGAATACCGCTATGTCTTAATTCTTTGTGAAAGCTGTTTGTTTCTGTATGTAATTTCTTTTCTCTGATTTCTCCAGTTCCCGCTCTGTTTTGCAAGATCATAGGCATATGTCGTGTTTCTCATACACTCCACCTTTTTTGCTATCGCCCTTTTTTTTTCTTACTGACACCGGAAATGTAGGTACTTTGCCAACTTACCAGAGTGCTTTGTTCCCCTGCCTTGAGCCTGAGCCTTGGTGACAAACAGAGAGAGTGCATTTGTGATGCTGCTGTCTCAGCTGCATTTTCTTGTTTGCACAGTCAGAGAAAACACAATATACATGCGTTTCTTCCCTAATCAGGAGCCTAAGATATTATGAATATTATTTAGAGTAGCCCAAGTTAGTCAGACTTTAGTGAATACTTAAGAAACTTGTGTCTGATGGTTAGACTGATGGATAGACAGCTGTTTCTTCCTCTGAGAAGCCTTTTTCAAGATCTTAGTCAAATCTCTTTGCTTAAGACTCTCACTGATCAGCTTTGGAATCGCTGGTCCCTGACAGTATCTCTATTTCCAGCTAAAAAGGCTACTCTCGATGATTAATGCTAAATTAATAAAAATTAGAGTTAGCAGTATTTTTTATGTTATTCCTTGGACTCTTAATCTATTTCCAATAACAACAGACACAGCTCCTCAAAATGAGAGGAAAATATATCTGTTTTCAAAAGATTTAGTAGCCATAAGACAATCCATCTAAGTCTTTCCAGGTGTACAGTTTATCAGACTACAAAGATTAACTGCTTTTGCCGCTCTGGCAGAAACTTTTAAGCTTAGGAATAAACCAATCTAAACCAAAAATAAGACAAGAGATGACTCCTAATTATGAGCAGAAAGAAAATGTGCTCCAAAGTTTTGCTATATACTCTTTTTTTCTTAATGTGTGCAGTGTTTCACTAGATAGAGGAAACATTTCTAAGAATATAAAAGTTAAAAAATAGCTAGGAAATAATAGGAACTGAAGAAAAATTTAAAAGGAGGTGAGATAATTTAATTTAAACATTTAATAACATAATGAGCATTTTCTTATAACCAGTTTTATCTGGTTGAATTATTGGGCATAGTTTTACAACTGCATTCATATGGATATATGAAAAAAAGATATTTTAAGTAAGTTCCTCTGAAAGTGAGTCTGACATTATAAATGCTTGGAGTGTACAATTACTATCTTTATGATTAAAATGTGTTTACTTTAAAAACATTTAACTTTCAAACATTACTAATTTGCAGAATCAGTTTAATAGTTACTTAAATAAAAAAAAAAAAAAAGACCAGGAAAAAAAAAGACTTTTGCTGTAACAGAGCTTTTATAGACAAATGCATTCCTCTCTATAACCACAGCAGGTGGGAGTTTAATTACATGCTCCAGAAGCAGTGATTAAGTACCGTCATGCGAAGGATTGCTGGCACTGGGGTTTTATACCTTGCTAAATCCCTCAACTGCTTGCATACTGTGTGGAATTAGCTGTTTTCAAGTATTTTTAATTTTATTGTACTATTTGGTGAGTTGCTATTATAAGGGCAATTAAAAAGCTTTGGAATGCTTGTGTGGGTCAGCATTGAAACATTTAAAGAACTTTTCCACTGAGGCACTTGAGCATGTGCTTAACTCTTCCAGCTGATCAGTTCACGTGCGTAATGTGTGATAAGGTAAGAAATATGTAGTAAGTTGTTGCCTATATTCACTCCTACTCAGGTAGAAGAAAGCAGAAATAAGGATTTTTACATCTTGTTATTTAACATCGACTAATCTGACAGTGAAGCCCTAGCTTGTTCTTAAAGAAAGAATGATTTTTAGCTATTTGAAATACCATTATATATATGGTGTGTGACAGCTGTCTTCCACTTGTTTGCTCAGCTATGGAAGAGTTTATTTTGAACTGTTTGGCATTTTTGTTTTGAAATAGGGTAGTTTGTGTCGGTGGAGACGGATCTGTCAGCGAAGTTGCTCACGGTCTACTACTTAAAGCCCAGATAGATGCTGGAAAAGACACAGACTATATACCAACGCCTGTCAGAGCACCAGTTCCTCTTGGAGTAATACCAGCAGGTGAGACTAAAAGGTACTGTTGCATTTTGTTAGTCATCCATTTTAAGTCCCTCTGGCACGTTTTACAGTTTTGGCTACTAAAAGCAGTTCTTGGTGGTAAAGCTTCAGTCACTTAAGGGAGATATTGAATAAATGCCCCAAATTACTGATTTAGATTGATTGCAGATGACTAGATTTTAAATCATTATGATAATTTATAGTAATGGCACAGATGAGCTCTTTGCCTAAAGGAAGAAGCTCAGGAAGAAGAAAACTAAAATAATTTTCAGCTGAGCTATGCGAAGATCAAGTTTTGCCCTTATTTGCTGCCAGAAATGATACCAAATGAAAACTTTGGTTTTTAGAATTTCCTTAATATAAAGCATGCTGTTTCGCTGCTCTCTCCAGTTTTCGTGGCAGGATTCTTGTTGTGTTCATGCTTCGGGTCTATTTTTACATGGTGACCCAGGAATACATTGTGTGGTTTATATTAAAAAAAACAATACTATCCACACAACTGCTTGCTTTCTTCTTTGTGTCTACAGACCTGAAAACATATGCATGTCTCTTGAAAAGTGCTCTTGCTCCTTTATTAATGTGTACTTGCATCTTGTAGGGTGTTTTTTGTGTGTTTATTTTGAGGGTTTTGCGGGGTGTGTGTGTGTGTGTGTGTGTGTGTGTGTTTCCTTTCTCCCAGTTTTCGTATTTGCCCTTCTCAGAGTATAACTTGGGCCAGGCAGGGAGGCTTAGCTGGAATTAAGTACAGGCCAGGTTGATTCTCTGCTTTTATATGAATCACTTCTCTTTAAAAGAGGAGGGGTATTTTGGCATGGACACAACCCTCTGGTGTGGATGTTGATGTGAATACTTGATGTAATTTTTCAGATGTTTTAAACTACTAAGGAAAAAATTCCTTTAGCCAGGTTAACAGCAAATTGTTGTTTTCAGTTTTCTACAAAAAAAAGGAGCAAGTTGCTTCTGAACTGAGCAAGCAGGTCATAAGTACTCTGACTTGCTTTGGACTTGAAAAAGCAGCATTGAGACAGGGACTAGTTGCTTGTAAAAACACAAGACTACACTAGCTTCTGTCAAGTTAAAAAAGCTTGGAAATGTGTTGTTAAAAGATACAGTAATCTCAAAGATGTGAAGCAAACAAATTTTAATACAGCAGTCAGACCATCACTTACCAGTTCAGTTGCTGTGAATATCTTGATGGTGTTGAGATGGAATCTCTCCAGCCCTTGACTCTGCTGTCTGGGCATGCGTAGGTCACTGTGCCTCATCATTAGTGCTTACTCTCTTCAGTTTAAGACAAATATGTCATGATCAAAAAAGGATTTGTAAACCCAAAAGAATGCTGTATGGGTTGTTATACAGAATGCCATAGACTTCGTTAAAAGAGGGTGAGAACAATTTATAGAATGATAGTGTGGAAAATTCTTTAGTAGGTTCTTCAAAATAATCTATAGCTTATTTTATTTCCATATTATTGATATTCCAAAAAGTAGACAGTTAGGAAACAGATAATTATCATACTTGTGTACATGAAGAAGATGGAACTCAATGTTCAATTAATTCTGCCCTACCACGGACATCCATTGTACCAAATTATTAGGATTCTCCAGCTCAGTAAAAATAGAAACTGTATTATGGGATAGCATTATTTGAGTGGCTTAAAATCTGGTTTTAGCCTCTATTAAAAGTAGTTAAGACAGTATTTTGAAGTTTCAGCCAACTCGATGGGAAGGGGCTGCTCTTGAAACAGGTTACTTCCTGCCGAGAAAGGTCCAGAGGGGAGTGTGTTTATACTAAAATACTCTACTGAGCTGCCTTATTCTGGTCCAAATCAGATGGATGAGATGGGGGGAAGCCTGCAGTTGTACTGCTGGCCATTAGCAAGAGTGTTTGTTGCTATGGGAACTACTGCTAAGAAACTGTACTGAGGGGGAATGGGAGAAAGGGGAGGGGGAACTGGAAGGACATTAAAAAAAGCTATCCAGTTGTTACAGAACAAGAGACAATCTGTATCTGATGACTGGGAACCTTTTGGTCCTAAATGGTTCATTTAAATAAATTCATGATTTCCAATTAATTCAGAAAATAAAATATTACTGAGGGACTGTTAATTTCTGTGATATTTCAGGCAAAGAACCAAAATGTTGGTGCAGTTTTCATCAGAATTTTAGCTATGCTTGACTAGGAAGTCATTACATCACATTTATCTGTTTGGATGGGGGAGACATTAACAGCCTTATGAATATTCATGTTGTCTGGTTAATTAAGTTAATTGTACTGCAGAAGTGCTTGCACTTCCAAGGACAATTTTTTTCTCTACAATTTCTGTTTGGTACCTTCATCAGTCATGCTTTACATGACCTGCAGATACTTTGTCCTTACTGTGATACTTTTGCACTTTTCATGGGAAGGAGGTCGTAGGTAGTTGTTTGTAATGTTAGGAAAATGGGTTAATATTTTGAAGGTAATTATATTTTTTGAATAGTAAAGTCTTCTTTGTTTAAAAAATGTTGGTGACAGAGATGCTGGAGTTGTATGGATGAAACCTTTTTACAGTAAATTGAATAGTTGGAAAGAGATCTAAAAATGTGACTGTTAGTAATCAGTGTGAGGTGCAAGCCCGTACATGAGCATCAAAGAAGGTTATTAGTCTCTGAAGTAATATGATAGTGCTCAGGGGAACCATCTTGTTACTGGTAAATAATATTCAGAGCTTACGCAGGGGGGAGAAAAAGGTTTAGATGACGTAGGAAGATGAATAATAGCATTAAAATCACTATTATTGAATTGTCACTTTTATATTCTAGTTTTTTTGTATGATAACTTCAATTGTTTTGGTTCTGTTTATAAGCTTTTTTTTTTTTTTGGTGTGGCATCCTGCTTGTATAGGACCTAGGTAATGAGACACATTATTCAGTCCTTACCGGAATCTAGATGCTGTTAGGCATGTATTAAGAGTTTTTTAGAGAAGGTGATGGTACTTGCTACTGCAGAACTGCGTGTGTTCTAGCTCTTCAGCCTGTGGAAGGGTGGATGTTTTTGAACACAGGCAGAACTTATTTTATTTTCCCAGGAGTCATGAAAGGGTGGGTTTTGCCTTGTTTACTTCTGCAAATGTTAATGAGCTTCACAGATTTAAGTGAAGGATGCAATTACTTGTGTCTATCCTGTTTAGTAAGAATGAGATTTAACTCTCATTAAAGTCAGTATGAAGATTGGTATTGACTTCAGCTGTGGTCATTTGTTATCTTGCTGCCATCTGTATTGACTCTTACTTAAACGAGGAATCCCAGTTTTAAGACGTACCAAGCTTAAACTTCAGAAGTCTATTCCGCCTTGTGCTCTCTTATTAACTTGATCTTCAGTGACAAAAATATTTCTTCAGAATAACAGCTTCCCTTTTGTCAATTCATGGGAAATAAACACAATTTGCATGACTTGCAATGATCTGCTCTTTGTGTGTGTGATTTCCTTTGTCTTATAAACTTCCCATAAAAGTTTATAAGAGTTGGAAGAATTTGACTGAAGAAAGTATTTGAATATTTTTTAGCTGCTGCTTTAGCTAGCTTTACTAGCTAAGCAGAATTAGTTGAATCTAGAGGTTAAATATCATAAGTCATTCAAACATGTAATGCTGTTGGGCATATACTTGTATTATTCTGTGAAGGATTGTTTTTTATGTCGGACCTATTTTTTTTTTTTGTCCCTGAATTTTCGTTATAGAACTGTATTATGGGTGACTGAATTGAAAAACTCACTCTTTTGCCCCATCCCTGGATGTGTTCAAGGCCAGGCTGGATGGGGCTTTGAGGAACCTGGTCTAGTGGGAGGTGTCCCTGCCCGAGGCAGGGGGCTTGGAACTCGATAATCTTTTTTTAAGGTCCCTTCCAACCCACAAGTTCTACGATTCTATGATTTTTGCATAGTAAATGGTATCTAGAGCTGCATTTTTGCCTTTTCTTTTTTATGTCTACTGGACAGAAAGGAAAGTTCAACTTACTTTTAGTTGAGTTGTTGGATAGAAGTTATTGGATATAAATGATTGACATTGTAATATTCTTAGTAAACTGGACTTCCTGTTAGTGTATCTAGAGAAACTTTACTTTTGAGAGAAAAAAGTAAAGAGTTGCATTTAGCTTTTGAAGTTGTCAATTTATGCTTCTTTCAAAGTACTTCATAACAGCATATTCACCTATAAAATTCTGAGAAATATGTGAATGAAATTACTTTTTTTTTTAATTGTTTGAAGAATGAAACTGTACATAACCTGATTTCTTCCATGTACCCCTGGAAATGTAAACTTCAAAGAATGTTTTGTATCTGTTATCTGAGTAGATGTACTTCACTTATTTCCTTCATATAGAAGGAACCCTGAGAGCCTTACTCAGAGCTTATCTCTCTGATATTAAAACGTTTCTGAGAACTCAGAACTAAAACGTACTGAGAACTAAGGTTCTCAGTATTCTGAATTACTTTCAGAGACTAAGGTACTATAAGAACATAACAGGTGCTCTGTGAGATACTGAGATGCAATTACCAGTTTTTTTACAGATTCTTATACAGAGAAATTATTGAAAAAAAATTGAAGCAGCTACTCCTGAATAAGAATGACAAGATGTCTTTAGAGCTTTGTAACTATGTATATCAGTCTTTCCAAATTTAGTATTTTTTTCCTGCCACTAACGTGACATCAAAGATTGCAGAGTTTTGGGATAAACATAATTTTTCAGTCTGGTACATGATGCTTTTAAAGTGCTTATTTAAATATTGAGTGCCTCTTGTTTGAAATGTGATAGTCTTCCCTTTCCTCTCTTCTCTCCCTCACTTTTGAAAGACAAGTTTAAATACTTCTGTAAAACTTAAAGCAAATTTAACATCCAGAATTGTCTCTCGCTGCTGTAACGTATTAAATAATTCAAGCAACAGAAAAATGATTTGAAAATCTAACTGAACTCATTCCTTTATGGAATGTTAGGTTCTAAATTGTTCTTTTGTAACTTTTGTTATTTCAATTAATCTGTTACTGAATTATTCATCCCTTAATCAGTGATATGAAGAAGCTCAATATTCTGCCTGCTTGGTGGCAGGCCTTGGTTCTTGTTTTTGCAGAAGTGAATCCTATGGCTTTGCTGCTTGGCTGAGAAACAGCAGAGATGTGATCAATGAGAAAAATCAATTGAAATTCTGTTAAAACTGTTCCCATATAGGAAAGACACAACCATTCCCTGTTCAGGATTTTTAAAATAAATTACTGTTTAAAAGTCAGCTGGTACACAATATCCTATCCATTAATGCAGAAGGGCAAAATTTACATGTATCCATGTTTTTTACACAGGTGAAGTGACTTGACATACCCATCACCACCAAACATGGGGCTCCAGAACCACGCTGCTTTCTTTTACAAACTGATAACTAGTTTTCCACTCTCTCTTGCAACTCCATGCTCACATTGTTAGTTCTTAAATTTTTTATTCTATTTATCAGCTGATTTACTACTCACTCCCTTGTTTCAAAATAAATTAATCTTTTCTATCCAGTGGCTAGTAGTGCAACTGCTCTGCCAGTGTCCAGGCAATGACAAAGACAAGTCAGATGGGTTCATTTTAATGCACTGAATGCAAGTTGTCAATTTGTCAGACACACTTCAAATTCTATGTTCTCTCTGTTTTTTAGTCATTAGTGTGTTCTCGTATGTAAAGCTGATGTGCAGTAATTAATTTTATTCACTATTGCTTCTATGAATCTAAAATGTAGCCTGCAAGAGGCGCAGCAGCTCTCTTGGACTAGATCTCATAGAATTTTGTCTGGGACACATACAGTTTTACACTGGCTGGGTATTACATTATTTTTCCAACTTAAAAATATTCCCCAAATATATCTTATTAGATAATCTGCTTTCTAGTGCATTTGCTCAGTACAGCACTTAGGTATAGAAGAAGTGATTTTTAGGGAGGTGGTTTAAAAAAAAAAAGGCAATTTTTCTAAAGCTTCCCCCTCATCTCCATTGGTTTTTAAGGCACTTTATGAATGAATTTGCAGAAAGGTTTTTATAGACCTCTGGAAGTTTTAATGGTTTTAATTTGTACTGTTCAGCATTTCTGCTGTTACCAAGACTAAGTAATTTGTAGGGAGGCTTACTTTTTTTTTTTTTTTCCAGAATGCAATAAATGTCTCAAGTTCTTCCTTAATTTTTTTTCTTGCTGTTCTGTATCTTGCATTTCTACAATAGTTTGTGTTCACTTTTACAGGTACTACTAATATTTTGGCCCACACTCTCTATGGTATTAAGCATGCAGTGACTGCAACGTTGCACATTGTAATGGGTAAATATTTTTACACACATTATCAGCTTTTAAATACTGAGGCAGCATTTAGAAGTTTGCCATACCCAGTGGTTTAAATTATGCTATATCGCTGTAAGCTATATTGTAAGACTTTTAAACCCAAATGATTCTATCCTAATTTATAGTGTATTGGAAAGGTTCTAATTCTTTGAGTATAGTTAAGTAGCAAAGGTTGTGGACCTCATGTTTTGATAAGTAAAATCTGCCTTGGAATAATGTCTGATTTTAGCATTCATGCTCTGTTACCAATCTTCTAATGCAGTAAGTAACCCTTTCCAACTTGATTGTGTGAATAGTGTTACTCTGTGTGTGTTATTATGCAACGATTGGTTGCGTAATCACTTGATTATTTTAATTTAATGTACTTGCTGAAGACAATAGGAAATTATATAGTACTTTCAGCTTGAGGAAGTGGTTAGGATTGGACTTTTCAGGAAAGTAGTGTTATATTTCCAAGAAAATATCATTCAGCTTTTTAGCTCTGTGTGCATTTCTTTTAAATACTAACAGTTTCCATAAGAAAGCTTTATTAGTAGGAAAAACTGTATCACTTGCCATTTGGTCTGCACAATAAATAGTTTTTTGAATGTGAAAATGTAATTACGCTAAAAGGAAAAACTAGGTTGCTAGTGCAAACCTTATTTTCAGGTCCTAGGAAATAGCAAATACTTAGTTGAGCAATGTTAGTATTCCTCTCAAAGCAATTTTTCTTTGGGATACTTTTTTATTTTTCCAAATAAAATAAAGAGAATAATGGGGAAGGTTCATCTTGAGTATCTATTTCCTAGACCTTGCAGTCAGCAGTGGAAGACTCTTACAGACAAAATCTAGAACTGTCTCTTTTAATCAGAGACACTCAATCTAATGGAAAACACCCAGATTCTGTTACAGAAAAAATGTATATACCCTATCTTGAAGAGAATTGGACATCTAAATTCCAGAGCTGTAAACATAAATACAGTTAAAACCTATATTTAAGAGCTCCCATATAACCTCCAATACAATTTTCAGTCATTACAAATATTTGGTGGTTGCAAATATTTAGGTAGCAATAATACATTTTCTTTGATACTAATTGTTGAAAATTTGAATTTGAGTCAGACCTTTTGCAGTTTGATGAAGGAGCTGAATTTTTGCCATAACTTTTTTAACACTTTGACATCTGAACATTGTTCTCTGAAACGACTAGTTTCATAGAGTCTTAATTATATCTGGATTCTGGTTTCCATTAGTAAAACTTGACTTCCTAAAGACAGAAGAGTCTGGAGTTTTTTCCTGAGGCTAAATGAGATGCAAAAGAAATTGTAGGTTGTATTCCATTTGAAATACAGATGTTATTTGTAATTTCTGATCTTTATCTTTGAAAATGTAGGACATATTCAACCAGTGGACGTCTGTACTTTCAGTACTCCAAGCAAGCTGTTGCGGTTTGGGTTCTCAGCTATGTTTGGTTTTGGTGCAAGGACTCTAGCTTTGGCTGAAAAACACCGTTGGATGCCCTCCAGTCAGCGGAAGGATTTTGCTTTTATCAAAACACTGGCAGATCTCAAGTATGCCGTGAGCTGTTACATTTTTCTAGTATTTTTCCTTTTCTTGAGGAAAATGCAATAATTAATGTGGTAAAGATATAGACAGCAGTAGTTTAGCTATGTGGACGACTTAATTGCAGACATTTAACTCAGATGTGATGTATATCCCTTTTATATGTTACAGAGGAGATACATTCTGTATATTCAGCATCTGCTTAAAATCATCTTAACTTTGATAAAATCTATCTAACAGTTAGAATATTGGTTTACATGATAGTAAATATCAATACTTTTCTAGGCCAGAAGAATGTGAATTATCATTTCTACCTCTACAAATTCCACAGGAAGACTCTCATGAGAATGACAGGTAAGTAAAACTGAGTCAAACAATTTCAAAGCTACAAAAATATGTGTGTCTGAAGATAAAATTGTAAAGTGCTTAATTTTGTTCAAATTTGACCATCTTTAAGAAAAAAATTATTTTGGCAACTCCAAGTTTTTACACTTTCTAAAACATTTCCTGTAGACTATAGAGGATTTGCTACAAAGCAGTCTTCCACTCAGTGTTACTGTTTGTTCAGTTCCCTTAATCCTTTCTTCCATTGAGATCTTTTTTTCTAAAGTAGATGTTGTTTAAATGTGCTAAAATGACTCTAAATTATTTTACCTACATGTTTCTGACCTTTTAGAAAGAAGAAAGAGAAAATTAAAAAAAAGGGTGAGTTTTTTGTTTTTATGGTTATTTAAAAGCGAACTGTGGCTTGTTAAACTGGAGTAACATGGAATTACTGTTATATTTAGGTGGCAAGGATCAATGGCACAAAATTCAGGGTCACTTCCTGAATGTGAGCATTATGGCAATCCCTTGTCTGTGTTCAATGGCACCAAGAGGCTTGGCACCTAATACGAGGTCAGTAGGGGTTTAGAGAATTAGTCACTTCTATAAATTCTGACATCTTACCTTAAGACCTTGGCTTTTCCGAGAATACGAGCCTGTGTTTAGGTAGTCTAGACCCTCTGGAATGGGGGAGGGAGCATGGACTGCAGCAGACTCGATAATCCCGGGAATTGTAATCAGTTTTTGGATCAGGCAAATAAGGTCAAGCAGTCTAACTAGAATAATGAGTGGATAATTGCTGTGATCAAATTAGTTGGCAAGTCTGACTTAAGTAGTAGTCATCGAGCAGTCATCTGTCATAGGATTTGACTATATGTAGAAACTTCATTCTTGGATTTTATTTTATTTAAAATTTAAGGTGCCCCACATCTGCTTTACAGCCAGCAAAAATGAAGCGTGACTCTTTCTCCTGTTATGAAGAACTGAAATTCACACTTGTCTTTTGTCTCTTTTTTTTTTTTTTTTTCCCCCCCCCCCCCCCCCCCGAATTTAGGAAATGCAGGGTTTATACATGTAGGGTTTTGGGAAACAAATGAGTATGTAATCTGGTTGTTGGCATTGACTCATTTTGCCTTTAGCTCATTGTTGAGAGTATGCTTTGTGGTGATCAAAACAGTTACCAGGTGATAAATATTTGTACTTGATGTACCCTGTTGATGGTTAAACAGAGTAGCAAGTACCTGAAATATAACATGGTCCCTCAAAAAAGAATGCAGAAACTCATCTATATCTATACCTATGCACTCAGGGAAGTTTATGCAACGACTCTGTTTTGTTTCATTTGATTATCATTAGGTGAAAATAGGTGTGCCTTAGAATTGATCAGGTATTTTTCTTCGAAAATACTGGCTGATCTGGTAGAATTTGACTTATTTGAAACAATGTAGAAACAAATGTTTTTGATGAAACTCTTATTGAGTAGGATTCTTTGCTAGAGAGGTCCCGCTAAGGCTCATATGCCTCAAGATAGTGCCCTGATGCCGTCCCTGCTTAGGAACTTACTCTGTTCAGCATTTACTGTGTTATATTCCAGTCAGTAGAAAAATTCTGACAAGAATTGAAGAAATTATTCTTTTAGACTTTGCTTTCTCCTTCTGTCTGTTCTGGCGCCTGTTTCTCAGTGACAAGGCCATGCAATTATTGCTGGCTTGAGTGAGCGTGTTTCTCCCACAGTATAGTTGCTCCGTGGATCCCCCTATCCTTTCCTATAAGGACATCCCTTTTTTTTTTTTTCCTCTCTTAAAAAATAATCTTAGGATTGGAGTCAGCTAATAGGGTAGGAAGAGCAGACTTCAGACAAGTGCTTCATTTCTGATATTGAATAGCATCTTGACTGTAAGGCTTTTCAGTATGGGAAACATAAATGTTGCACTAATTGTGAGAGACTCAAGACCCATTATGGAAGTGTCAGCCAAACTCTTTACTCCCATTCTTTACTCTGTCCCACTTTCCCCGAGAGGTTTTTGCCATGTGAAGACATCTGAAGTGGAATGAAAGCTTTGACTGCTGCCTGTAACTCCAGTTACACTAGCCTAAATATGCAGAAACATGCCAAGCTACGTTTAACTGTCTGTGCTGTGTGAGCCATGTGGAACATTTGTTTCTCCAAGCCTAGGTGTTGTGCTTCGGTGCAGACTGGACTTTCAAGAGAATTAATGAGAATTCTTAGTCATCTCTCAAGAGGAAAGGCCGTAGTGCCAAATGCATTGCCCAGTAGCCTGCTGTGCCCTTTATTGCAGCAAGCATGATGAGGAGGCAAATTTTTCAATTTTACCATCACTGTTTCTAAATCAACAAAGTAATGCAATGCCACGTGACCTGCCTAATGCTTATGTAAAAATTACCTTCTTAGACTGTGCTGTATCATAATGGTCTTAGAACATTCCTGATGCAATTGTTCAGTAGCCAGAGAACTATGAGTGGGAAGAGACGTGTGGTGGTAGGCTGGAAGTATTTTTATTTTTTTTAAACGTTCTCAACATAATTTTCAAGCATATATGCTGAGTAACTAAATATATATATATGTACGCATATATATTCAGAAGATATAAAATACATAATTTCTATATAGAGTACAATTTTATCAGTGTTATCATGTTAATCAGATACTCTTGTTGAACCTTGATTTGTCTGTATAACTTAAATGGGACTTGGGCATGATTGCATTGAGATTCGGGTTGTTCGCTTCTGTGACAAGGTACAGTTGCATTAAGGAATCTGTGAATTGATAATAGCTCATTGTCTAACCCAAACTCTCAAAGGTGCTAAAATATGAATGGTGACTGGATACCCTAGGACCATAGAGTATCTGCACCATAGGGTTTCTTCTTGATTAAGGTCTAGCATATGACTGTTTTATCTTATGCAAAATTCCCTTAGTTTTTAACCTTTGTGTGCTTTGTGAAATGTGTAAGTAGAACTGTACTGAGAACTTCTTAGAGAGTTTGAATAGTGGCATAGTTGAAGATCAGGATCTTTGTTGGGGCAGCCACGAGTGTTAATGGAGGAGGAGAATGAGCCCATCTGCACTGGGTTGTATGATGGGGATGCGCTTGCGTGCATCATGGGAATGGTTTCTTGGTAAAGCTCTGCCTCGTGGCATTTATGGTGGTCATTATACTTTGCTGGAGAGAAAAGTGAAAAGACAAATTTGTGTTGCCCAATGTTTAAAAGCCATCAGTTAGGTAGAAAGGCAGGGTTTTAAAAATTAATGTATTGCGTTCAATAAATTATGGATATTGATAAGGGAGTACAATTTTATTGTTACAGTGTATATTATAAGTCTATTGATGCTAAATAACCTCAGTTGCATAGTTTATCGATCTTGGGGGGGTTGGTAAAAAAATGTAAAAACCCGTTGAGACTATTCTATTCATTTACTCTTGCTAGCTTTTTTTTAAAATCTAGACTATTGAATAGTCTGTTAAACTTCCAAATTAATGAATTTTCTTTTGGGAACTAAATTGGTCTGCTTTTCAGGTTGAATAATGGAAGCATGGCTCTTATTGTTGTACAAAATACTTCTCGAACAGAGTTTATAAAACATCTGAAAAGATACGCCAGCATAAAAAATCAGGTACTGTTAATTTCTTTCTGGTGATTATAAAAAGAACAGTTAATCGTGAAGGTAGATAGGCTGCAAGAGTTAATGTTAGCATCCTCATAAGGAGACTTAGGTTCCTGTCAGAATACATTAGCCCCCTTTTTATCTGATTTTTTTTTTTTTTTTTTTAAATCACTAGACTAATACCGATTAGCCTATTTCAGCCCATCTGTTGTGGTTTAAATTGTAGTTGTGTTGTACTATAGTTTTATGGGTGTAAAGCCCTTTTACCACAATACAGGAAATGCGTGCGGTGTTTAAATTTTGTGTGGTTCAGAGGTGCAGAACGCAGACTGGGGGGCATCACGCAACTCTGTCAGGAATAGGTAAAGACCGTAACTTCAGCAGGTCACTGCATGCTATGCTGATAGCAGTGGATTGTGACCATTGATTTTCAGCAGGTATGAGTTCCATCTAGTTAGGAATGTTTGCAGAACTGCATTTCAAAATTGTGGTCATTATTCTGTCTGAAGAGAAAAAATGAAGCATCCAAACATAGTGCCTTATTGCTGTCCTAAATACCTAGTGCACAGTCTAAGCACACTGGTACTCATTCAAATATTTCAGGATTAGGTGAAATCACTTTTACAAGAAGGTTTAGGTTTGAATTTATCAACAGTCAGAGAGTTTGGGGGAGAGGTCACAATTTGCTGTCACAATTCCACGTGACAGCACTAACAACCACATTTTGGAAATAGTTCATGCTTTCCAGTTACGCCTTTGGAGGAAGGCTTTGCTTTTCTTTCTGCATTTGTAGTTAGAAATTAGACAAGGTGATGTGGACCCTCCTTTAAACGTAAGATGACCATTTACTAGAATCCTACCTGGCCTTGTTAAGGACAGGATTACTGGTAATAATGAACGGAGCACAGGAAAAAATCTGCTTGGACTTTCACGTTATCCTGAAAGCATGTGCCATTTTGGTGTGTGCAAAATATACCACCTCACCTGTAGATTGAGCAAGTCCAATATGGGAATGCAAATGGAGCACTACGTTTTTTCTGAGGCACTATTTAGGATAAAAATAGCGTGTTAATCTATAAATGCTATCTGGAATATATAATGCCTCGTGGTCAAAGCTTAAGTTAAGTGTTCCCATTTACTTAAGACAAAAAAAAAAAAAGCAAGGTTTTTAATTTCAAGTAATCCAGTTTGTTGCTAAGCTACCACTAATATCTTTCATCTTCTTTTAATATGTATCTGTGTTTGGTTTAGTTCAATTTTCCCTTTGTTGAGACCTACACAGTTCAAGAAGTAAAAGTACAACCAAGGCTTAAAAGTGGGCTTGATGCCAAAGAAAATACATATTTGAATGCTGCTTCTGCAGAAGGAAATTACCCTTGGAATATAGATGGAGACTTAATGAAAGAAGCATCAGAAGTTCACGTTCGGTAAGGCTAAGTATTATGTTTATGGACTGTATACCTGTAACAGATTAGTACCGCAATCTTAAATGTATTACATCTGTATATACTACAGATGACACCAAAATTGGGTGTTGTAAATGCTGTGAGGATGGTGCTGTTGTGCACTGCACAGTCTGAGTCTGGCCCTTTTGCCATTGTTTGGGCCTCTGCCCTGTTGCCTTGTGCCCATCTTTGGAAAGGTTTGGTGTGACCCACACGGCCTTTCCTTTCAGGTTCCTAGTCAGCTTCCACCTCTACTTCTTCTCTACTTTCTGCCTGTTACTTTACCCTTCTGATTCTTAGAGGAGAACAGATGTATGTAAAGGTCTGTGACTCCTGGGAGGAGCTCCTTTTGGGATAAGGATGCCTGCTTGGAAACCAGTGTGTGTAAGGTTAATAAAAACATGTAGTTGTTCAACTGTGGGAAACTTAGTGCTGCTTGAGAATAGTCTCTGTACCAAGGAACTAAAACAGAGACTATGACTACACAGGGAAATAGGAAGATTATCAGTGGAATTAAACAGGCAGTGGCTCACGCTTCTGCAATGCACACAGGGTTAGTTGAAGGCAGAGAGTTCAGAGTAACAGTCTGGTATGTAAAATAAAAGGCAGATCATATTATAGAATATATAATACATAGTTCTAAAGATTATACAATTGGTTGGGTTGAAGGGACCTTAGAGATCATCTAGTTCAAACTCTCCTGCCACAGGCAGGGACACCTCCCACTAGACCAGGTTGCTTAAAGCCCCATCCAGTCTTGAATGATGACCTTATATGGATTGCCAGAACATAATTCACCTGATTTTATTCCATGCAGTGGTTCATATGTATTTGTCCTGTCCCACCCCCCCAGCCCCACCCCCCAAAAAAAAAAGTGGCACACCCATTGCAACAGTTAATTAAATTGATAAAGTTTTACTTCCTTACTTCACAGGGTACATCCTCAACTTATTAATCTCTATGGAGTCAACACTGATGACCTGGAGAGTTCCCAAGCAACATGCAATTGCATATAGAAGGGACACACGGCAAGTTCAGTATTACAGACTCCTTTTCTCACCTCTATGCACAGCTTTCCAAGGTCCCAGGCTTCCACTCACTGAATTAATTTTGTAGCAGAAGCTTAACTGGGATGTTTGTAATATTTCTGGATTTAAATTTATATGAAGTTATATATTTTTATCTAGTCGTATTTAATTGTAAAGAAGCAGGCTTAACAAGAAAAAATGAAAATTGATTATATTGGTCTCTTATAAGTTTGGGGTTCGAGAAGAGTCCATCAGAATAGAAGAAAATATTTTTTTTCTTTAAAATTATTCTAGCTTTTGCAATAAATATGGTATGAGGTACTTCTAAGTCTGCTGCTGCTATCCATGTTGTCAGGTAGCTCAGTCCAAATAGAGCCGGTGAGTGGAGGTATAGTACCACCTCATGCTGAAGAATGGTGGCAAAATATAGATTTATATTTTTTTTAATCAAGTACTTCCATTTCTAGTTATAATTTTTAATGTTGCCTTAATGTATTTGCTTTCAAATTGTTTCTAGTCAAACAGTGATACAAAAGAATATGCTGATGTCTTATATGGCTTTTCTTTGTTGAAATGTACTCTTTGTACAAAATAAGTATTTAAAAATATTTTGTCTATCCTAGGACTGAAATGATATTCAGCATAGTTTTTGTTGCTGCTGAGAATAAAGTTGTGATAAATAAATTAAGAGTTGACCTAAATTTTTGTAAATACCCTACAGGGCATAAACGTAATTTTAAGAGTGTTTGGGTTTTTTGTAGCTTATTTAATACAATTATTTGAGATGATAGCAAATTAAGACTATATTCTTTCTGGGAACTGGCTTTCTCTGAGATGATGAAAAGTAGCAGACCAACAAGTTTGTCCGTCTGCAGGACCACAGGGATAATGGCCGTTTTCTTGGTTGCTTGTCTATGAATGGTTGAGAAGGCGGCTGAGAATAAGGGTGCGGAGGCTGCATTGTCTCGTGGTGAGAAGGAGTTGCTTTAAGCTCTTTCTTCAGTAAGCAGTCAAGTACAGTGTGAAATCCAGTCCTTTAAGATTTTGTTAAATCGAGGGCCTAAGGCTTTCCATAGGATCTATAGCTACTGTATTTTATTTTATTTTTAATGCTACTTGTGAAAAACTCTTACCTGCGATAAATACACAAGACAAAGAAGTCCTGCACCTAAAGTATGGCAATTATTTGTTTTCTAAGAACACAGTTACTTGTTGGAAATCTCATGCAGTTTCTGCAGACAAACCTGGCCAGTAGTAAAGGCCGTATTTGTAGACAATCAAATGCCTGCTTCATAGGCAATTAATTATTATAGGGATCTCATAGCTAGTTCTGCTCTTTGCAGTGGAGGTGCTCCGTTCCCTTGATTGCCTTTGTAGCCCTCCACTGGACTCTTTCCAGTAGTTCGTTTCTTGAACTGAAGGGCCCAGAACTGGACACAGTACTCCAGATGTGGCCTCACCAGGACAGAAAAGAGGAGGAGGATGACCCTCTACCTGCTGGCCACGCTCTTTTTAATGCATCCCAGAAGACCATTGGCCCTCTTGGCCACCAGGGCACCTCCTGAGATGGGTCAGAGTGGGTCCAGCTATGAGGCCAGATCTGGCTACTTGGGGCTTCATCCAGTCCAGCCCTGAAACCTCCAAAGATGGAGACGACACAACCTCTCTGCAACCCTGGTCCGATGCCTGGCTGTCCTCATGAGAAAAATGTTTTTCCTCATGTCTGGCTGAAACCTCTCACTTCAGGTCATACCCGTTGTCTGAGTCGCAGTGAGTAGTCTCCAGTTAAACTACTATAATTGATACTATGTCACATCAAATATTTTTAGCGTGTTAAGACAATTCAAACTAAACTTCCTACAGTTGTCTAAGAAGGAGATTCCAGCTACGTTTAGTAGATTTAACTGGTTTTATTACATAACTGAAAATTAACAAAATAATTGAACTTGCAGAAGAAACAGCATTCATGTGCTTAACTTGTTGAGGTTCTTTTTTAACAAAATGAAATTGAGTGATACTTTATAACCTTCCCACCATCAGGACAGTGTACATTCTTTTTTGTCAACCTGGTTTATAAAAGCTAATTGAATTTTGCTTCATATCCTAAGAAGAGGCAGCTAACATTTACATGTTAATAACAAAATCTGAATAGGAATTATACAATTTCCAAGGCAACATTATCACATGTACTGTAAACTATTTCAAAGATAAATAAAATGCTTTAGTTTCACTTCTTTGCATTGCTTGTACTAACAAGAATGTTAATGCTTCTCCCAGTATTTGAGGTATATTTTTCACAATGTGCTGTAATATCAAACTGATTTTTGTTCAAAGGTATTTTAGTAAAGTGCAAAAATTCACTAAAGCCATTTGGAAGAGAAGCATTTTGTGTATGTTTTCATAGACTTGCAAGAAAATATTTCATTCTTAACAGACTTTATTTTGATTTTTTTAAAAAATATATGCACATTCATTTGTCTTTACACTGCAGAAGATTTTACAGAGAAAATTTACTTTAGAGTGATTGACATCCTTGGCTTCAAATTAAGTGAAAGGAAATTACAAAATGGTCCCCAAAACCTTTAGAATCTGTGGACAATGTGGCTTTTATGGCAGCAAATGCTCTATTAGCAGAAGTGCTTGTTGAAGGCACACTGTATTGCTTTTGAGTCCCAGGCTTTCCCATATGGTGGTGCAGCTTCAATGTGTATGTACGTACTACATTCGTTTCTCCTTGCAGTTCAGACAGACATCAAAGGCATGGCAAGAAAGGCCATATTGCTACTGCCGTTGCAATAAATTCAGTTATTGAAGAAGTTGTACATTCTCAAGTTAGCTGTATGGGGAGCAAAGTAAGAGTTTTTTTGGGTTTGTGTTTGTTTGTTTTTTTTCCCCTGGATTGTGCTATTTCACCAAAGCTAGGTGGCAGTGCAAACTTATCTAGCTGAAGAAACTTCCTGTAGTAGCAGAGCAGTGGTTTGAACCATGTTTCTATTCAGGCATTTGCCTTTCTGCTGAGTGGCTTTTGAGCATGCCTGTTTGGATGGTATTTATCCGAAAACTTCACAGGAACCCAAGCTAGCTCTCCAAATGACTTCAGGTAAAGGGTGACACATCTAAAGACAAAATTTGGCCCAGTAAGGTTGGCATTCAGAGTCTTTTAGGTATGTGCTTTGTTTTGTCATCATGTGAAGTCTTTTTATTTCTTTCAGGTCCTGGAAGAATGCAAGTACTAAATACTACTATGCTAAGTACTATAGAAAAATCTTCAAATAAATAAAAATAAATACTTGCTTTAAAAAACCCCACATAGAAATATTTCATTGGAGAAGTCCAAAACATCATGGCAGCAGTATTTGAGGAAGGGATGAAACAACTAATTCTGTCATGCTTGCAAGTACCATGCTGAAGATGGCTACAAATAGTGATTTCCAATACATGACTCTTTCTACAGCTAAGAAAAGATTCTGTGCTGCATCTCCAGGCTACCCCACAGAATTCCCTGCTCTGAATCCACCTTTGACCTTCCTGGTTCTGGCTTGCCCGGGTATCTGAGTCTCTGCAGTCTTGTGGCTGTGCCTGTGAAGCCAAAGCTTACGAGGTCCTTCAAAAGCCCAAGAGAGCTTCTGATAGCTGTTTTCTACATCCGTGCACTCTACTTACGGTCCTTCTTTTGGTTTAAGCTAATTTACCCTTGGAAAACTGCCAAAGCAAGATGAGGGAGGATATCTTCTTCAATGTCTAATCAAAAGATTACTGAAACTTGAAAGTGAATAGAATAACTCATGCTAATGTGTTTGAGATCTTATTTTCCAGGATTGGCCAAACGTTATTATTCTCTAGAAATTCTCCTCTCCGGTAAGTAATTCTTCTTTTCTTTATCTTTAGTGTTCTTCTGTCTGTTTGAAACCAGATATATACGTGGCATTTCAAATATTACTGTGAGACTTCAAAACAAACTGCTTTACCATTTTCATATTAAAAAAACAACAGCCCTCTAAAGGTGTAGTCCTCCATACACTTCAAGGTAATAGAGTGTGTTTTGTAAGAGCGAGTGAGCTCAAGACCAGCTTTCTTGTCACTGGTGTTTTTCCCGTGAATTACCTGAATCTTAAATTCTTCATTTTAAAATCAAACATTTATTTCCCTTCTTAGTCATCTTTGTTCCCAGTTGTAAAACTCCAGCTGTCTCTTCTGTTCTTGTCTTGAGAGACTGGTTTGTATTGCCTTTTGAAAAAGCCAATCTGAAATACACAATTTTGGAATTTGTTGTCAGCAAATATTTATTATCAAATCTAAACCATAAAAGATGAACTAAAATAAAATGCATATATACGGTGTTTTCTGCATGATGGTATTTGCCATTGCTTTGTCATACCAGATAAATCAAGTGTTACTCATCAATCAAAAAAAGTGGATTTGCTTGTTCTTTTACTTTTTGGGAGGCTAGTACACTCCTGCAAGGAGTAAGGACATGTGGGCTTGTGAACTGTAACACTCCACAGAATTCAGTATTTTTTTTAAATGTGAAATGGTAGTAAACTTTCCTGTTAAATTTGTTTCATTTCTACATTTTCCTGTTAAAAATGAGGGATGGAGAAAGTCTGCATGTAGGTATAGAAGTTAAAAATCTCTTAATTGCTTGTCAGAGAAGCTGCATCCTTCATAGTTTTCTTTTTTAATTATGCATGGGATTTTTTTAGCATTTGTGTTTCTGTTTAAGATCTTAAACATTTTATTCTGGCATGAAACTATGTTGTAGACTATTAGTCATCATGTGTCAAGTGACATTAAATGTGGAGTGCCATCCCACAAAAATGATCCATTTGATTATCATTAAATTCTATAAATCATTGGCAAACATGAGATGTCATATAACACATGGGAAGGGGTTTGTGGTGTTGTGTAACAGATGATGTAGGATAAGCAGAAGATAATATGAAGGAAAATGGAGAAGTATTTTGAAAAAATGCCACCAAGTTACAGTAAGAATTATGTTTCTTTAGAAAGGACAGATCATAATAAAATATTATTTATCTTTTAACCTGCATTAAGAGAGTGAAAGATCCACCAACAACGTGAATTCTTTACTTGAGAACAACTGAGAAATACTGAAAACTTACCTTCCATAATATAAATGAAAGAAGCAAAAACAAGGTAACACCAACTATTAAGCCTATTCCAATAATTAGCACAGTAACACGGAATTTTGGGGTTTGGTGGTGCACTCCTTCCAAATAGACCTGGAAAGCAGAAAATAAATTTAGTGCTGATTTTTTTTTTTGTTTAAGGTACTAAAACAAACTATGAAAAGTAATTAAATTCTTCAGTAATTAACACTATATGAATTGCCTGTGCATAGATGTGTATAGGATGCCACATTGTTTCTTCTAGTTTAACAAGTTTATCACAAATTCATGAAATGAATTCTTACATATGCAACCTGCTTCTCCTTGTGTAGTTCAATAACTTTTGCATTTTTTTCTGGTGAGGCTGTTGCTCTTACTTCAAACTTCAATGCTGATGCATCATCCTGATTAAAAAAAAAAAATAATCCTCTCTTTTAAAATAATAACTACAACACAACAATTTCTACCCAGCAAAAACGGTAACACAGCTGCTCAGAGAAAAAGAATCTCACACAAACACACAATGGTGCCTTTTTCTGATCACAAAACAAATTAGTACCAGAAGCTGGAATGAAGCCCAGTTGGATTTTACTTAAGTCCATATCCATGCTGCTTTTCTTAGAAAAGTACAATTATGAGTTGAAATTAAATCCCAATCCTACATAAACCAGGCAGAATAAGCAGAGCAATACATACTAGAAAATAAAGTGATAATATTAAATACGTATTTTTCATTGGTTTTCATTTTTCATATTTCACCTTGAGACTTAACCGCTTTTATGTTTTCAGTGTTAACACCTAAAAGATTTTGGATTTAATCATAGTTTGTGAAAATATATCAATACCTAGAATTTATGTGCAAAAAATACTGCAAATATACTTGAGGGGAATATTTCAAGGCATGAAAAATTCATGTGTTACCATTTCTAAAAGTGAAGGAGTAGCCTCCAGCTGCAGCTGAACAGTTGCTTCTTTTCCACTTTCCATGTTTCCAAGCTTGCAATATATTTGTAAGCAAAGGCTGTCATTTTTCATGCAGTACTGCAGAAGGGAGGGAACGATTAAAACTTAAGTTTATCAACTTTATCATCTTAGTAAAAGACATGAGAAGATCCATGTTTGTTCTTGAAAAGTCAGGGTGTAACTCCAGGTTGTCATCCATCACTATCAATCCATAGGTGCTAAAGGAACACTACAAGGGACCAACCTAATTGTTATAGGAGCCAGCAAATATTTTTCTTAAAAATTCAACTTTTTTTAGACTGAAAAATAACAATTATAATAATTTGGTTATATGGAGGTTTTTTACACTGTTACTTCAAATTAGCTTTTATCAAGAATGATAAATGACAATGACTATATGATATCTAGTATAAACAGTATAACTGATTGATCTTTACATTTGTACACTGACAGCAACCACCATTGCACTCAACTTTGGAAGAGACAAAAAACCAAGCCTGTACATGATTATAGTCTTTGTCCAAGACTGCAATGCCTAAATTCTAATTTGATATTCTAGCACAGACTGTCTCTCAATCAGTGGTTGATTGTATAATGCTTACTTAAAGTCCATAATTAACATACATAAAATGTCCAGCTTCTTTTGAGATGAAAGTATTAAAGAAAATTGTACTTTATTAAACACAAGTTGCAGGACACAGATTTCTACGAGAACAAACCCTCAAAAATGTAACACTAGGATAGCAATTCTGGTTTGGACTACACAATCAACTATCTGATCTTTGGCATCCATAACATCCTTCACTAAGAAGTTCCACTGTGAGTACTGCTTTGTGGTTTTTTTTTTTTTTTTAACCTGGCACCTATTAGTTATATTTGATGGCACTTTTTTTGATGTGGAAAACACAATGAATATTTAATCTGCATGCTTCATACAATTAAAATTAAGACTCTTTTTCCCACATGCATCATTTTTGATTTGTTACTGAATTTCATCTGCTGTTCTCTTTGAGCACTCATTCAGGTACATAACCCTTTGGCAATTCTTTGCAGGTGACCACCATCCACACTGACTTTGGTGACGTGTCATGAATCAACTTTCTCATCTCAGTTCTCAGCTCTTTTCACTAACGTCACTTACGACTATGTCGAACTTATCACAGGTCCCACCACAAATCCTTGGAAGACTGCTTTGGTGACCTCATATAAGATATACTGTTGTCTTAAGGCTCATTCATATGGTCACTTATTTCCCACTGATGCCCAAAGACAGACCTTACCATGTGTCTCTTCGCAGGCTTTGAAAAGAAAGTGACGACCTCCTTTAATATGTTTTCATTTTTTTCTGCTGCAGTACAATTTCTGGGATATCTATTATAGGAGCACTGTCCAACTGTAGTCTGGAAATAAAAATAACATCATCACTGCTAGAATTTAAACATGAGCTAATAATCAGAATGCAGATTTCCGAAAGGCAAGAAGCTCTAAAGGAATGTAATTTTTACTTTCAGAATTCTAAAACACATCGGGCTGAAGATCATCCTGTTCTTGTTCATGCTGCTTCACCACAGCTAAAAAATTGAACACATACCTAGTACCTAGTTCTGCTACGCTCTGCTTCTCTTTTTCATAGAATTCATACAGCTAATAAAATTACATTAAGTCACTTGTGCTTACCTTGATATCCAATGTGTTGAATAATTTGTAGTCATTGGGTGGAAAAGCATTAGGTATCATTATCTCTAAGTTTGTATTTGGAGCCATGCTTGGTCCTGCACTGATAACCTTGTGGGGAAGAATGTTATACATTTAAAGCTTTAATTCATGGTAGCTATTCAAGTAAAAAAATATATATAGTATAAATACAAAAAACTTCACAGAATGGGGTAGAACCTGTACTATTATGCTGTCATGAAAGTGGATTCTGCTAGGAGTAGTAACATTTTGCTTAATTCATTCCTTAGGCTTACTGAACCCTTCACTTCTCTGAATCCAATGAGTAAGCAGTGCTAATCTGCAATGACTACCCTGAGGTCATACATGCTGCCTTCCAGGAGAATATGCAAAAGGAACTAGGAGAGATTAATGTCTAACTCCTGCTTTTAATCCATTGGAGACAAATCTGATACCTATAGATCCTCTTATAAGGAACTCCTAGTTCCTTTTGCTTACCGGAAGATAATTCCTTTTGAAGTGTTTCTAAATGGAAGAAGTGGCAAGTCAGAAATGCTTTACCACTTTCAGTCCTGCTTGTGCTAAGTATTTTTTCTGTGACTGTTCAGTTGAAGATTATCCAGGCCAAAAAAACGTGTTCAAAGAGGGATTGACAGCCACTTCCCAGTGCTAATGCTCAATAGTTGGTCACCATGCCTTAAAAAGTTCCCTTATTGACCATGCACACTGCCGTTAAACACACTGGAAATCTAAGCATTAACCTTCAAAACAAGGATAATAGGGTTTACAAAGAAAAACTCTTACATGGAAAGTGAAGTTGATATTCTCCTTCATACACGTAACTGGTGAATCTTTCTCATTTGTTCCATAAACAAATGAAGCTGGTGACACAAATCTAGAATGGTTTAGAAGTTGTAAATTAATAGAATTGCTATATATTGTTAGCATAACTTTCTGCTCCATGCTATCTCCAGTAAGATTGGTTCTATGAAAACACCTGAGTTTGCGTTTAAATAAATCCATGAACACTGAGTAGAAGTCCTCTACCTTTGTACTCTTTCCTCTTAAAAAGGCAGATGAATCAGAAAAAGTCATAAATCCTTACCCCAAACTATGCTCCATAAATGCCCCCCAAGAAACCCAGAATATAGTCTATGTTAAGCAACCTGAGGATCTGCTGTGCTCTTATTAAATGCCTCTTTCTATAAAAAAATATTCCAGTTTTAAAAAATTTTAGTCTGTTAAGAGACAAGTTTGAAACACTGTAGAGATTGGTCTCATCTCACAGTAGTGGAAATAAAATCTTAGAAGTGGAGGGGTCAGACCCCAGGACAGCTGTGCCATCTCATTCCCAGGATTTTTCAGCTACATCACACTTCTGCTTAAAAGTTCCGGGAATTTAGAATAGGTCTAGTCAATAGTTCTATGGATGTGCAGATATAGCAATAGGTGACTTACCCATGAGCATTTAACTCAATCTCGTATTTGAGAGGTACAACTAAGGTTAGTGTGTTATCCAGCAACATGTTCCCATCTTCATTTTGACTATAAAAATACAATGAGAGAAAAATGAGTATTGGATGCATCATCATATACTATGCATTATTTCTATACACAAATATTAAACAGACCTTTTGGCTTATTAAAACAAAAATATTTTATTGGTAACATGTCTGGCAGTAAAAAAAAAGAACATTTTAAACAGGCAGAAACCTGCTCATTATTTTAATATCTGTTATCTGGGGATTTGTAATTTCCTTTTCTCTACAGATTTGCAACTAATGTGCTTTCTCGCAATTGTGCTTTGCTAAGTATTTCTACTGTTCCTGATTTTGTTTTCCAAAGCTAGTAATATTTTTCATTAAGCAATTTTTATTAGACTTTACCAGGTAGCATTAATGATGATGTTGAGGTCATCTTCTGCTCTGGTAAATGAGCTTGCATCCAAGAGGAAACTAAAATCCAGCTGTAGAACAAATAAAATTTTCTTTATATCAAATGATAGCATGTCTTAACACAGTTTAAATAAAAATATTTTATTAAACTCATTTAGAATTTCCTGCTCTAACAAAATTCAGAACTAAGAAAATACTTGCTTTTTGATCTTCTACTCCCTTTCTATCAACCTAACACGTTTATTCATAGCCTTAGTCAGCTACCTTGGCTAGGAAGCCAAGCACAATCAGTTGATGCATAGTACAAACTACGTTGTCCCTTAATGAATTATTCCAGAGAATGTTTAAGCAACCGATTTTAAAAGTAGCAGAGAGATTCAGATACCAACATGACAAAAGGCGTTAGTTGGGAATGAAGGAGAGATTCTGAAAAACAATCCCCCCCCCCCCCAAATCCTCATCATGTATTTAGGGTGTTTTAAAATTTGAAGCCAGGAACTTCATACATAGCTTACCTTTGATTTTTGATCTACATATAAATAACCAATGCTGCACTCAAGTTTCACTGCATGAATGTCTTTATCTAATACGTCACAATGTATCTGTTTTTCTTCCTAAAATAAAGGAATATTATTAATGATTAAAAGAAAACTGCTTTTTTTCCAGACATTTCAAATTACACGCGTACACTGAAATTGGGTGGCTTTTATTTCCCTGAACTAGGGTGTTTGTTATTTCACTGATGCAAATATACAGAATGCTCATATTATTCCAGACTACTTTAATGTATCTTTATATTGATTACTGTATCGTGTTACTTCATCTTGTGTTTGCTAATAGTGAAGCTAAGGTGTGTGTATCAGACCCAGACCCACTCAAGTTTAAAGCCAACCTCTGAAAAGTGTCAGGGGGATTCTACACAGAGAGGAGTTATTTAAAAAAGAACAGAAAGAGAGAAAAATTAGATTTGTGACTTCTTCATAAGACTATGTCTCTGTGAAAAACAGAAGACTCAGTGTGGTCACTGAAAACATGATCATCAAACAAAAAGTAGCAGTAACATCCTGAAATACTGTTAGAAACCAATATTTTAAAATTTTGTTGTTACAATCACATCCTCTTACTGAAATTATTTGTCAGCTGTATTGATTTAATTGCATGCACGCATGTGCATAGGTTGTCAGTATCTAAAGAAACTCAACAACTTGAGTTTCTTTATATACTGATATTTGAAATTTGAAAAATGTTTGGCTGAAAAGGAAAAAACACCAAAGGATTACTGTTTGACAGATTTTTTTTTTGTTCTTACCAATTCTAGAACTCGGATGAAATAAAGACCTTTAGGGATTTGAATGTGGAGGACCGTTTCATATGCATCATCTCCAGCGTTAAGCAGAGAAATGTTCAACATTAATGTCTTCGTACTTCCAACAGCGAGATACGTTTTCTTATCATACGGCCTATAAAAATAATTATTGTAAGTGAAAAAGTTTCCACCACTACTCCTTTAATTAATTTCATTTGTTTCTGACAAAGCTCAGCTGGGGATCACTAGTAAAGTTTTTACTCAGTCCTGTTACTGAAGGTACTACACCAGTTACATGACCGCCAACTCCAGTACTGTACTTTTTAAGGCCTGCGGTTATTAATGCAAGAACAAGAAAACTGTTATCAGACCAGTTGTGCTTCTGGCTTTTACAAAACAGGTCCTTCCTTTACAGACGAGAACAGCAACGTGCTACTGCTACAGTATTTTCAGACATTATTTCAAAATTCACTCTTTGTACTCAAAGTGTAGGACTGAGTTAATATGAAACAGGTCACAAAGAGGGTGAGTGAACATGCCTATCTTATGATCTATGTAATGTTCCATAATCATGTTACAAGTACAGACACCCTATGGGGGGCTAAAAGTAAACTTCAGCCTGACATTAAGGTTTAATTAAGACTTGTAGAAAGGCTGCCTAGAAATAGACATTTATCAGATATTCTGGCTCGAAACCAAAGCATTAGTCACTGAACACCTTTGGGAAAGAAGCTGGCACTTAGAAAAGCAACAGAAGGTAAAAGCACTGCATAAGCAGATAGGTTCCAAGACAAAAGCGAATTAAAGAAAAACACAATGTTAACATTTCAGTTGCTTGATTAAGTTGAGGTTAAAATTTAAAGTTGTTTTACTAGTTATATGCTTACTGTTCAGTCCTCTTATATGCATTAAAGCCAAGCTCATTAACAAGATGCTGTCACAAAGATGCCTCCCAGCTTAACACACAAGTACACAAAAGCACCAGGTGCACATCTGGGACTACAACAAAGCTGAACCAGAGCTTTTCCCTGGTAATCATATTTCATTCTTCATTAAAAAATGCATGATGCGGACTAGAAATTTACAGAGCAGGCCAAAATCTAAGCAATTTAAACAAAACATGATAGTGTATACATGAAGACTCATAACTCGATAAGTAAAGCATTACATTGACACCCCTATTTGATTTCATTCTTTTAAGACTAAAAGTGTTTGCTTTGCTTTTCAAGGATAATGAATGCATTCTGTCTAGACAAAATAAATTAACGCTTCACAGCTAACTAGTTTTTAATCGAGATTCTAGGGGCACAATGTAATTTAAGGTGATACTTCACACTTTATCAAGATATTTAGCCTATTTATTTACACTGAAAATCTGCTACTGGTACCTAATGCCAAGCAGGTATGTTGTAATCCGTTTTCCTTTATTAGAGCTTTGAAATACTTAGAAAACTGCACTGCTAATGTCACACATGGAAATGCTGCACAATCTTTCATTCTGAAGTTTATGATCGTTCAAATAAAATAACCTTCAAGCCTAAGAAAATGAAAGGGCTTAAGACTCATGCTAAAGGCCACGCGTTAAAGTAGGCAGACAGATACTAATCTTATCCTGAAATCTGTGAAGATGAACAAGCTTGTGTTCAGGATCACACAGGTGTGATTAATCAGCACTATGTGATTGTCACCATCCTTCAGTGTCTTTTTAGGTTGGTTCAACCTCGTATCTCCAGTAAAGCAGAATCAACTTTAAAAGTGATACATTACACAAGAAAATCCAGGTCACACAAAATGCCTATCTAGCTGAGATTCACAACAGATAAAATTTCTCTTTTTGCACAGCAACAGCCCGTATTTCCTGTTTTGAATAAAAAGGTTGTGATGATAAAATATAACTTAAATCATTAAAATCCATTCTGAATAGAAACAATGGTACATGGCTTAAAATTTTCCAAAGATGATGCTTAAGAAGCATATCTCATACATTGCAAGGCAATAATAAGTGTATATAAATACTTTGGAAGTGCATTGATTATTTTGTATAATAACAAGATTTAAACATCATACCTAATTGGAAGGAATGGGGAAAACTGAAACATGCTAAAGGGTATTAAAAAAAAAATCTAAAATACAGGGATGTAAATGAAAAAAAAAATAAAATCACAAAACAAAATTAATTTTGGAAAATGCAAGCTAATTTATGTAGGGAAAAGAAGTCTAAACCTCACGTAATACTCAACCATCTGGTCTCTCAATCAGCAGTATAAAACTGAAGATGTAATATTCTTAAGTAAATGAGGAAAAAGAGCCACTTAATTAGTTTATAATTGAAATAATATATATAACAATGTCTTAGTACAAAACTGAAGTATCTTCTTTGTACAGTATCTTCATAAAAGCAGCAGAAAAAATTGATAGCTTGTCAATTTAAGAGTACTTATGATGTCTCCATATTTCATATGCACTGTATCTTAGCCCAGATATACGAAGCATAGAATACAAGTTTACTTTTTTGTGAAGAAGATATATTTTATGAGCTGTGAAGTCTTCTAATTATGCAAGAACAGTTCTTCAATTATTTACATTTCTGTTACATTTCCTGGAATATTTACAGTTTTAAAATATTCTTCAGCTAAACACAGCTTCACTTCTCACATTTTCTCAGGGAGTCCATAGTCTACTTTTGCAAATTAACGTTCTTTACATACAAAAGATTAAGGAATAATTCAGATAAAATTTTATTAAACCTCTTTCAAAAAGATGAATTCCACATTATACTTACTTTGGAAAAACAACTTTCCCAGAAACTCTCAAGTCAGCAGAACAATTTTCTTGTGAGCAAAATCTTGCAAAAACAAACTATAAAAGACAAATAAAATAAAATTTTAAAAGTGCTCTTTAGTGGATTATGCATATTATAGTGACTAAAAGTATTCCCAAAGAAAGAAACCTATCACCTTGTTACCAAATATCTGGAATTGGATAATAGCTCTTGCTCCTAAAAACACTTCAACCAGGCTATGATTTGCAATTTTCCAAACACATTCTGTGCACCCAGAATAACAACAGAGAGCCTTTCCAGACTCACAGTTAAAGCAGAGAGCGTATGTTCGGCCACTTTTTTTACAAGTAGTACATATAAAGGGCAAAGCGTTTTAGAGGATCCAGAACTGAAGCCTCTGCAGCCTCTCCTATGATACAGCACATTGACTTCTGCAAGAGAGTTTCATTACACAAACTTTACTTATTATACTGTTAGTAAGGTTTGATGGGACAAGAGACACCGTGAGTTGCATGTGTCCGTGTACAGTATGCTGCACAGCACGTTTATGTCACTATTTTCAACAACACCCTCTTTCTCTCTAACTCTGTGGTTTCTAAAACAAAATTGTGAAAGAAGATGAAAAGGAAAAGCATGCCATTTCAATGGAGCTTTATACATCTCAGAGTTCTGACAGTCAACTGTATCTGAATTACATTAAGCTTACTTTGTGAAAAGTCATAATATGTTTATGACCATTTGGTAGTTAAAAATTCAGAGCATCCTGACTTTTGCTTAAGTCAAAGCAAAAGTCTATTAACCCTTAATAAATTTTTTTGAGAAAAAAAATTAATTACATATTCATTTAAGGATACAGAATACACTCTTTTTTTTCCCCCACAGACTTTGTGTTTGAAAACCTGCAATATCTTCACAGAACTAGTATTTCACAACATCGTTGAAATACTTCAAGATGAATACCAACACAATGTTATGTATTTAACACAGAATTAATTTTAAAAACCAATTTTATACAGGAAAGTGACTCATCATGTGTAACTGAAAATTACAAAGAGTAAATTTCACACCTGTGTGTTCTGAGGTATACATTATATATTCTTGAAAGTTCTCTGCATGTATCTTTTCTTTTTTTAAATCATAATACAAACTGTACAAACTGTCTGCAAAGATTTGTTTTAGCGAAGCATTAGGCATTTTTTAGCATGCTGGTTTATTGATTAAGACCAAGGGACTAGGTGCTGGTCTGGAAAACGCATTCCTTCACATGCTATGGATGTGTGAAGCTTTTTTTAACTGACGATTAAAACGTGCATTTGATAAAAAAAGAACTCATACACTAACCTTGCTTTTTATAACATCTTTTTCTTTCCTCCGTTGAAGAACTGGTTGAAGTGGTGAAAATTCTTGAGCATTTCTTTTCTGTAGAATATGATGCCCCAGATGATAACTTGCTTCAACATGTACAGGAGTCAAGATATCCCTTACATCTTTCTATGAAAATTGGAAACCTAATGAGTTAATCATATAAGACAAGACATGTATGCTTATGTTTTAAAGATTATAAGGTTCCCTAGAACTAACTTAAACAGGAACATTTATTTTTTGCATGTAAAATAATTTCATACGCCATATGGCTCACACACTTTTCCAGACATCCTTGTCCCTGAAAGAGGTAATCAGAAACGCAGAAAAGCATAATACAATGACAGCATCAAGCATTTCAGAACGGAAGATTCTTTTATTAAAGAAGTCTTATTGAATAACAAACCTATTTCTGTCAATAGTACTGTCTTACATACCTACGAAACGCTGTAGCGCCCAAATAGAAAAATAAGCAAAAGCTGGCTAAAATGGAGAAAGTTAACAGTGGAATAATGTCAGACAAAACCCATGGATATTTCTGGATGAAATCAAAAGGAATTCTCCCACAGTACCACTAAACCAGGTCATGACTGCATTTTATTTTTCTGCCTCTATTTCCTATTCTGTATTAAAAAGATTAAACTCCTCAATAAATGACCACTTTGTACATGAAGCTTTGACTGTGTAGGAATGTTGCAGATCAGAGCCCGAACTACCTACTTGTGAAAATTGAACAGCTTGAAGCACCAACTACTAACAATAGCAAACCTGATTAAATTACTCCCTAAGTGGAGGAGACAGACAGACACTGATTGTCCCTCCACATGGCCATTCTTATCTGCAAGCTTGCTTTGGCCAAATCACATATTATCTAATTCATAATAATTTTCAACAAGGTCTTCTCTGCATCTGCTTTATATTACTTCCATTATACTAATTAGGTATTAATTAGTCTTTACTCAAAATACATAAAACGTACATCATCTCTTGCAAGGACTGTACTTGACAGACATTCACACTTACTTAACTTTAGGAGCTTCATACAAATACAGAAATCTCAGTGGGTGGAAAGAAATGCTTATAATGCTATTAATTAAGAATTAAAAAGAAAACTGAATTATATGCAGAAAAAATACTAAGGATAGACTATAGGAAGTGATGAGCCAAAGCATATCCTTCCTCCTACACAAATACCTGCTGATGCTGGTACAGCAATCTGTACAAGGTCAGCTGTCAGTCAGCTCTCTCTTAGCCTACAAAACTCTTAGAAGTGGCAATTTGCCACTGCTCCTCTCAGTAACATTCACTTAGGTGCAACTACCAGTTGAGATGCATCTGGGCAATTTTCCAGTAGATAACATAAGCTTTCCTTTCTACCCCGAAGCTTTATCATGAAGAATTGGCTTCTGATGGGTGTCATAAACAAAAAATCAGTTAAGGGAAGAAAAAAGAAAATTATATGGAAGACTTGTCCATGCAGGTTTTTTTGTAGCTGTAGAAAATTTAGTCTATTTCCCAGCCTCTGTGCAGGATCAACTTCACCAGTTATCCTAATAGATGTTTGCTTCAAAAGGTCACAGAATTGCCACCGTGAGGTTTTTAAAGAAAAGGCTAGGCAGACTAATTCATTATTTTATTGCCCTTGTTTCTCCTTACATCTAAATATCTTTAGTATTTCTTTAAAGAATTCTTTTCCTCCTTAGATAAGGTCTTACAGGAGGTAAGTCGAGGAACCAATGGATGAAGCTGCTAAGCCATTATTCATCATATTTGAGAAGTCATGGCAGTCCAGTGAAGTTCTCACTGATTGGAAAAGGGAAACATAACCCCCATTTTTAAAAAGGGAAAAAAAGGAAGATCCTGGGAACGACAGGCCAGTCAGTCTCACCTCTGTGCTTGGCAAGATTATGGAGCAGATCCTCCTTGAAACTATGCTAAGGCACATGGAAAATAAGGCCGAGTGCAAGGTCCTGCATGTGGGCTGGGGAAATCTCAAACACAATACAAGCTGGACAGAGAACAGATGGAGAGCAGCCCTGAGGAGAAGAAACTTGGGGGTATTAGTTGATGAGAAGCTCAACATGACAGAAAACCAATGGTATCCTGGCTGCATCAAAAGACACGTGGCCAGGAGGCCAAGGGAGGTGATTCTACCCCTCTGCTCTAATGAGACCCCACCTGGAGTAATGCATCCAGCTCCCCCAAAGGAAGAAGGACATGGACCTGTTGGAGCAAGTCCAAAGGTGGTCCACAAAGATGATCAGAGGGCTGGAGATGATCAGAGAGGCTTCACCTCTCCTATGAAGACAGGCTGAGAGAGTTGGGATTTTTCAGCCTGGAGAAGAGAAAGCCCCAGGGAGACCTTATAACGGCCTTGCAGTACCTAAAGGGGGCCTATAGGAGAGAGACTTTTTATTGGGGACTGTAGTGATAGGATGAGGGGTAACGGTTTTAAACTGAAAGATGGGACATTTAGATTGGATATTAGGAAGAAATTCTTTACTGTGAGGGTGGTGAGACACTGGAATAGGTTGCCCAGAGAAGTTGCGGATGCCCCACCCCTGGAAGTTTTCAAGACCAAGTTGAAGGGTCTTTGAGCAACCTGGTCTAGTGGGAGGTGTCCCTGCCCATGGCAGGGGGGTTCGAACTAGATGATCATTAAGGTCCTTTCCAATCCAAACCATTCTATGATTCTGTGAAGTCTGTTTCTTCTGAGTTTAATAAAACATGGTTTCTCTGCGTCCGCTAGTTTTCATTGCTTGATTGTGGTTTAGAACTTCAAGTTCTTCCCATTCATTCTCCAAAATTTTTGTTGGAATAGGCAAGCTTCTAAGATGTTTGACAGACTGAATCACTTTTACTTTTTCTTGTCCAGTGCATGGCCTTAAAAATATTATATCCTTCTCCTGAGTGCAGTTGTTTTTACTGTAAGACAGGTCCCTCATTCATCCTTCAAATGGATACATCAAGCATGAATACGACAGTTCACTTCCTCCAAGGCAACAGTGACTTTGAGACTACTATTGCAGTTAGGATCTTACTGACTAGATTCTTGTGAACTTATTTCCAAGTCAGTATCATCCTCAGTTTCAAAGGATGGTTGCTGTTGAATCAAACTCTAATTCTGGAGAAAACAACAGCCAACTTGCTCTGCTGAGTAGCTGGTACCATCTCTATTACTGGTGTTGGTACAGGCCTCCTTGGCTAGCTGACAGCTTGCAGGTCTGCAACAGCCTCCTGCTAAATGCCTGCTTGCCCTGGCAACACTACTATATCTGTGGCTTCTCCTCCAAAGCTCTTCTACCAGCAGATTCCTTCTACAACAAGTTGTCTCTACATCTTCACAGACAGAGAACTGTAACCACGTTCACTACTAATCTTGGTCCAGGATTCACGTTGATACATCCAGGAGAAAGACATATCTGTCCAGGCTTCACTTTTGTGAGCAGAGGAGTCGAGAGATCACATTGCCAGCACAGTGATCATATTGCCAGCATGTTCTTTGTATTGTTCAGCTCTAGATTCATTCATGAAAATCTCTCGAGTGCTCTTTCTACCCTGTTTCCATCTCTTGATTCACTGAGTACCTCCCTTGGTGAGTGCTGCATCCCTTGCAGGAAAAAAAAAAATAAATCAAACAATTCCAAGCAAGGGTTCTTCTTTATGCCAGCCTTTGGCTCCTTGAAACAAATTCACAAAATAGACCAAAAACTGTAATACTCGAACTACAGATTCTCTTCTAACAATCGTCTTCATTTCACTTCCTATGGATCAGGAATGGCTTCTTTTCATACCAGGTGAGTCTACCTCACCTACTGACAGTAGAAAGGGGGGCAAGACCATACATGTGTTCTTTGAAATTACAAATGACAGAACATAATAAACATTTTCTCTGTGTAATCACAAGTTGAAAGATTTTCCATTACGGAGTACATAGGAAAGTGCTCAGCAGAAAATATACGTAATACTGTATCTTTTTGGTTGCTTCAAACTGGCCTCAATCTATGATCTGTCGTCCACAAAAAAAGGGTGAAAAAATGTCAGGAATGCTCATGTCCTACTTCATCACTGTGATTATTATTATTATGCACATTCTCACTGACATAAGAGGTGGCAGACCCACTGACTTCCCCACAGAGAGCTGAGAAAGCATCAGAATTAAAATATAACTGTGGAAGTTACGAACACAAATGTTTTATTTCCAAAATTATGTGGTGCAATTGTAAACAAAATAGGTTCTTCTGCAGTAGGTGTGCTTTTCAATGGAGAACTAAGGATATACAGGGCAATAAATATTGAAAATTACATTACCCTCATAAATGCTGGATGGTCTTTGCAGGCACTATTCTTGCTGTAAATCTTTATATTTCCTGAGATTGTATCAGATGTTCCATTGGAAGAAAAATAAAATCTTGCTTGTGTATCCACTTTTCTGTTCACATCAACACTCAGATTATAAAGCAGTACTGCAAAATAAAACCCAGGGAAAATAAAAGTTATAAAAACTTCAAGTGTTACAATTTCTATAAATCTATGATAAAAATTACATCTTCTGACTCACTTCCTTAAGTAAGTTCTGTAATATCCATTTTGAAATGCTCCACTTAAGAATTCTGACAAATCCACACCTAACGAAAACTTGTAGCCCTCTGAGAATTGATTGCATCATGACTGATCCCTGATACATATTTTTACACCAGGGATAGTTTTGTCAAGTTATATTTATAGTTTTCTACCAGAATCTATTTAAAGAAAACCTGCTTCAGTTACTTACAGGGCTGACGTTAAATTTCAACAAGCCGACTGAGAAATATCATTTAACTTCACAATTTTTTCTATTTAAGTCAGCATGAATTGCTATGATAACAGATTGCAAATAAGTTTCAGAGCTTTACTGATCTATTACTTCTTAATCTCTGCCAAAAGCTGAGTTAGGATATCTAGAATTTCCTCTAGTCTTCTCTATTTAAGATGAAAAGTCTTACACCCAAATCCAGCAAGGGTAATCCAGTTCGACTGATCATCTTTTAAAACAAATATGAATTTCAAAAGATCTGAACTTGAAACTTTACTGTTCATCATTTGATGTGTTCTCTGTAATGTGTTCTTAAAGGATACTGTAAATTGCTTAAATCTTCTGTATGAGAATATAATTTTATATCCATGTATTTCCAGGGCTGATTGCAGTTTACAAGTAGCACGTGACAAGCAGGTTAAAAGCACCCAGGCAATAGTGTCAAATTTAGACAGTAAATTATTTTAAATAAGTTCACCATGAATATTCCCTCTAATAGATACTGCTTCAAGTAATACCAGTTTTTGCCAGAAGCAAAGTATGCATTATATAAAATATAATACAAGATATATTTTTCAGTAACTTTGATGGGACACCCTCTCTTTCACATAATGTTCCCTAATGGTACGATCAGGCGCTCGAGCTGTTTTAAGAAGGGAACGTCTTCTCTCTACTGCTAAGTGGAAGACTACATCCTACAGCAACCCTGTATGGTTTGGTCCATGTCTGGGAGGACTGCTTTTAGAGGACATTTGAATACCATGCTGAATAACCCATTTGATTCTACATTCAGAAAAGACATTCACCCACCATTAATTCCCTACCTAATTGCAAAGCAACAGCCCAGACATTTGCATGTGGCAGGTTCAGACAAACTTGACAAGACACTCCTGTTGGGCCCTGCGTGAAACAGAGTATGGTGCCTGGGCAACTATGTAAAAGAAAGCGTTCACAGAATAACTGCACTCAGTTTCTTTGTGAACCCTAATGGCATACTATCTCATTCAAAAACCTACCAAAATGATGGATCTAGTTACTGTGATGCCATGAAAAGGACCATCCAAAATGGCATAATTACAATGTAGTTCAAATGCATGAACATCAATCTAATCACAATACTGTTAGGTAAGTTAATTTAGGTACCAGAATTAGCCTATCTATGACGGTACTGCTGCAAAACCCATGTGAAAATATTCCTAAGTGGTTGTGTGCAGCTCCAGCTGAACTCTCGAGCGTCACAATCCAGCTGGCTAAATAAAAATTAGTCTTTGGTTGTCTAAACCAGATGCCATCAAAACTTCAGATTACATTGCTGATGCAATAGAGAACTTCGAGTTCTACCTTCTCCCTCACAACATCTCACCTTTTTAACATCACTACCTCTTCTAGACCATGTAACTCTGCTAGCCCTAGTAGGGATGTCCTATTACTCTAAATTGAATAAAAGTGTAATGGCTCGGTCTTACAGGGTAATTATGAGCTAAGAAAGGTATCCATGTTTTTAATTTCCCATTTCATAGTGAACTCAGATTAGTGGTCCAATAAATACCAGTAGCATTATTCTGTAAATAGGTGCATTTAAAATAAATATATATACTGGAATTTTTTCCAAGTAGCTTACCAATATAACCAGGTACCTCTCGTCCTGTATAGGTAAAACATATCTTCAAATCCATACAGATGGCAGGCTGGTCATTTTCCATGCAGTTTAAATTAGTTCGATTTATGGAATTAGGATGTTTTAAAGAAGCTTCAACAATTATCACTGGTTTTGTTCTAAGAATTGAAAAGAGTTAATATTCACAAAACACTTCAGAAATAGCTTACAGAAGCACTGCAGAAGCTAAGAATCTCTAACAGAATCTATTTTTATATTTTATAATTATCATTTTTAAGGTATCTGCATTTTTCAGAATCCAAATAGCTGCATGCACATTGTTTGTTGCTTCAAGAAGTTTCAGAATGGTACTTTATTTTTCTTCAAGGTGTTTACTTAAATGTTTCAGTTGTAGAGCATTCTAGAGCCTAATGCCTGAAGTTCACGACACCAAGAAGAATATCATGAGATTAAAATATACTACCGAGTTTTATTAAATTGCATTTAAAAATACAGCTAAATTCCCATGTCTTTTAAAGTACTGAAATGTAGCAATCTCACCTCAGCACCACAGCAGAATCAGAGAGAAATGCACCAACTGCTACATCTGTACAAAAAAATAGATCAATAAGCATAATTTGTCAACAGGAATTACTTCTCAGGTACAAGCATTTTGTAGCATATTCACCTTTTGATCAGCATTAAAACAGCATTTGCCCTTTATTAGAAGGCACATGCTAATGTTCAAAGGCATTCTTCCTCTAGAAGATGATTCCTCAAATACTTGTCCACTGTCCATTAACGCTGTGTGCTAATTTGCTGGACTTGCAGATATTGGTAATATGATGATTTGATTTCTAGTCCACATTTCAGTGGCTGATACTGAAGGACAATTCAGCTAAATAGGAGGTGCTTGCCTCCTTTTTAATCCAAATACTCATTATTGCTTTACAGACACACACATATGTAAACAATTCAGTTATATATATATAACTATATATAGTATATGTATGAAATTACACATAGAGATAGAAAAAAATATTTAATTTATTTCAAAATAACTGAAAGGTATTAATGCAATAAGGAAAGAAATATACACAGTATATATACCTCTCAAATGAGGTAGCAAAAGTTAATTATCAGATGAGTCTAGATGATATAAGGGTCTGAGGATGTGACTCCCAAATCAGTAAACAGGCGACCTGACAGCAGACTACTTGTACACTACCTCTTAGCCCAGCATTACAAATTAACCTGGATAACTTCTCTGTTGATATAGCCACAGTATAAAATATGCAGTTCATGGTAATTTTATGCTTTATGGGGCAGGACAGGCAATACCTGACCTAATGCTTATCTGCATAATGTCAAAATATTTTGGCAATACATATAGAACAATGAGTATATACTTGGAACCAGCTAAGTTGTTTCACACAAAATTAGCACTTCTGTGTCACGCCTACAAGTATTCCGCAACAGTCTTAATCCAATGCTGTGAGTCCTGACTCAGGGTAATGCATTGTTCTCACAGACTGAGAGTCACGGAGCTCAGTGATTCCTGCCAAAATCCAGACTATGTGAAGACCAGTAAGAGTTTTACGTTAACACACTAGTCTGGACAACAAATGTGCTTCCAGTGCCCAAACTAGCTCACAGTGACACCTGCAGATGAGATGGCTGCCGTTAAATACAAAAACTACATTTTTTCTTCCTCTTGTGCACTATGATCTTACTATTACATCATTCTCAGTCCTTAAATAATAATTCGATGACCATGAAAACTGACTGCTTCGTCTCAGCTTTACCTCCTTTTTTATTTTTTTTCTTTTCTCACAAAATGCAAGATGTGATATGTCATCTTAATAAAAGATTTTGCTTCTGTTAAAAGTAACAAGTAGCACAGTAGGGTTGTTCCTTATGGATCTCTATTCTTTTAAAAATGAAAAATAAACACAATCGTTTAATTCACCTTGATAACCATTGTTATCTGCATCAATGCCACTTGCTATGGACTGTCCAAACATACTCAAAGAATTACTGATCTGATGTCCTTGTATTCTCTGAGGAGGAAAAAATAGAAGAGAAAATTATTCTTGGAAAGCTAATCTTTGAGTTGCAATATCCAATGAAAGATGTTAGCACAACCATCCTGCTGCTGAAGGCAGTTAGATGCTTACCTCTGAAAGTAATATTCCTCAATTACTGCAAATGTTATATCCCGTAAACCCTGTCTAAGTCCTCCAAAACAATTTATTTTCCTGTTATAGGTTACATTATGACTGGAAATCACAGACTATGTAAAAAATTTCTGAAGTCTTTTACAGTACCTCAGACGGTCTAAATGTTAAACGAAGAGAAAACACTCTCAAATTTAAACTTAAGATTTTTCTGGATTGATTATTTTTCATTGAGAAAGCGTACCTGTGAAAATGATGGTGTTATTCCATCTTCCCTGCCATTGTATATATAAATAACCCCTTTTAGATGATCTTCTTGTGGAGCCCCAATTGCTACATCTGTGGAAAAACAATTTAACAATAATCAGTTGATTAGGAAACATGAGCAAGGAAGAGTTAAAGAAATCCAAATCATGATGCATGCAATGCCAGACCAAATTTATTTGACTGAATTCAAAAGAAGTGTTGAAAATAGATATAATGCAAACAGAAACAATACGGCCCAGCTCAGTAATCTGACTGCTTTAAATACTATGTTTCTGGGCCAAATACAACCATTTTGTCCAAGACAAAGTCTATTCCTACCAATACTGAATTTGACCCTTAAGAGGCTAAGAGGTTATTATGGAAAATAGCCAAAATGATAATGGTTTAAAAAAAAAAAGAAAATAAAAAAAAAGCCTTGTATTCATGGAATTATGATGTTTTTCCTGAACTCTGCACTCTGCTATTCCCACATGGATGAAATCACTGAGACACACGAAGGATTCTTATTATGTTGCCTGAAAAGAACCATTTATTTTTATATGAAATGTCCTTAACTGCTGATAATAAGCTTGAACAGGCATTTAACAAGGAAATGAAGGTAGCTGTTTCGTACAAAGAGGGGTGGTGACACATAAACAACCAACCCACCCACACTCAACAGCCTTTACCAAAAAGCCCCATGGTTCAAACAGCCAGAGGTTGTTAACGAAAAAGTGAAGGGGGAGAGCAGGAGATGAATAATATCATCTTGAAATCCACTAATATAAATTAATGATTGTGAGCTTTCATCCATAATAAGCAAAACTGAACTATCTGCACATTGGAAATGCCGTATGCTGAACCAAACCAAAATCACAGGAAAAGCAAAGCTCTGACAATTTGGTGTTATTGAACAACTCTTTGATTGAATCCATACTTTGGTGACTGAGACACACAAAATACGTTGTGTCTCTCTACTGGTGAGATGAAAATAGGACAGCCAAGTTGTATTAATTAAAATTACACATGTCAGATTCTGAGGTCAGATTCTACACCAACACGCATACCATTATCTTCACAGGGTTGATACTGATGGTTTAGATCACTGAAGAAGTTGGCTCTGCTGTGCTCCTTTATTACTTACTACAGACAAATGGTTTCTAACACCCAATTTCTCTTTGTATTTTGCTTCCAGCTGTTTTTCTTGCAAAATTGCTTTTCCTACTGCCACTCTCAATATTGTCTACACTTCTTCTTTTCAATGTTTTTGCTCCCTTCAAAAGCTAATCCACTTGTTTGCTCCACTTCTTCCTGCGGTTTTAGGATGCTCATTTCACATTATACTCCGTGTCATATACCTACATTGCTATGCAGCTATTAATTTGATTTTACTTCTCTGTTCCCCAGCCCTACATTTGGATACAGTTTTCCTTTGCAGTTTGAACACATTTTAGGGCAAAACCTGAAAGCTGCGTATAGGAACGTGAAGGTAATGCAAAACAGGAGAAACTAAATTTACAGAATCACAGAATGATATGGGTTTAACCAAGAGTTTGAGGAACAGGTACCAAAGGTGTGTGTGTGTGGGGGAGAATACTTTAAGGAAAAAGAGACCAGATAAGAGAATGACTATTCCAAGCTTTGCAGGTTACAGAACAGGACCAAGAACACAAGACAAAAGGAAGAGTGAAAGGAGAACCCTGGACAGTATCCGCAAATAAAAAGGGTAATTCAGAAGTGTGAAGGATGATGTCAACCTGGTAAAGACACAGCCCAGAAAAAACTGACAGTTTTTGCACAAAGTATATAAGCTCCCTGCATACAGTCCAAGTTTCGGTGAAAAAAAAGAAACTGTTTATGAATTTTTGAACAGTAGAAAATGCCTGTTGTATTTTTATCCCGTCCTTACACAGCCTATTATGCCTGCCCTTCTGCTAGAGGGGAGCACACACCAGTTTTTCAGAAAGGAATACTGGCCATTCCCATTTGTTTGAAACCATGACAAGATGAATGAAGCCACTGAAGGTCCCCTCTGCTTGTCTTCAGTCTAGCTGGAGGCCTCCCAGCGGGCTGTGTTTTTGCAGGCTACCTGAACAGCTAGCGAATGGTCTTGTGAGGAAAGAAGCTGAGTGCAGTAGATCATGGGGCTTTCTGCAGCAAATATATTTTAGGCAGCCTGACTAGAAGCAGAAGGGAAGTAGGCGGCCATGAGAGTCATTCTAGATGTTTTAACACATCTTACATCCTTTCATCTGTTTTCTGTAACTAAAATACCTTTTATCTACAACTTTCACATGGCATTCTCTTTTCAATGTCTATTAATTTTTATGCTTATTGCAGAAGTTAGACACAAGTCTGGAGACTGAACCTCTCCGCCCTCTGAGAACGTTTCATCTGAACAACATAGATGGAAATTTCAGCCCATATATCATCATATTTAGAGAGGATGTTTCAGCCTGGGTGGTGGGAAGGAAGGGAGGATATTCTCAGTTTCTGTTTAGGCATCTAACTTTATGTGCCTGAAGTAGATCCTTCTGTATAGACAACCGGGAGAAAAAGCTCCCTCAGAGTCCCTTCAACATTTTGAATTCACTATTGGAGCATGGCCATCACAGTCCTTCCCTGTGTTCTCCATCTGATCCCCACTGGGAGCCCATGCTAGCCAATCACGAGTTGCCTGAGGGCCGAGTGGGAAGTACTCCCACAACAGCCTCCCAACTTGCAGGCTGTTTCCTATATCCCCATGAGTTTAGTACTTCCTATCGGTGACACAGAAGCAGATCTTGACTCAATGTGTAATTTTGATTCATGATGTTACAAAATTGCCAAATTGTTCCCCGACCGTTGTCTTAGATGTCTAAAACTGGATTAGGGATTCCACTTGAGGTCCAGCACCCAAAATTACAGACTATGTTATCATGTTTATGTTCACACTCTTTGTTAAAGCGACAGAACCTAATCTCTTGGTATTACACATCAATGACTGTGAAACTGCTATATTTCACATCAGTGGCCTAGAAAAGAAAGGCCAGGTCAGTATTTTAAAGTCTTTTCAGACTTCCATAATCCTCCCGTTTATCATGACAGTTCACTGCTCAGAGAGAATTAAACCCAATGGGTTTTCTTTATATACTTACCTTCAAAACCATCATTATCAATGTCTCCTAGATTGGCTATGGACTCTCCAAACCTGGCTGCATACGAGTCACTCCCGCTGAGCTCTATGTTCAGTTCTACCATCTTTGCTTCCTGAAGAAAAACAGAGTCAATGGCACATTAACAGAGTGCCTTGAAAAACATTAAAACTGCCTTGTACACCAATATTATAATCCTACTGAACTCCTTGGTGCAGCATTATAAAAGATATTTAACCGCATTAAATATAAGAATAATAAAGAATAAGAAAGCTGTTCTTTAAGAAAGAAAACAGCAATGTGTTCCCGTAGCAAACACCTGTAAACAGCAGCAAGCTTGTATCAGAAAACAAGGGCATACTGCTCTGCAAAAACTGTGTTCGCTAAATGGTAAACAGCAGCTGCTTCAGAGGGATTGTGTGTGCCTTAGGTAGGTAAGCATCCCAGAGTGACTTAGTTCTCTGTGAGCAAAACACGTTAAGAGAATGTTAATTGCAAGCATAAGAGAATAAATACGTATTAGTGTGGAGAGGGAGGAAGGGAAATAAGATGCAAAGATAAAATTTACAAAACCAGACAAATTGAAAATCACAAAAAAAATAGCCATTATACTTTCATTTCTGATCCTTAAAAAGAATAAAAGGAAGCTAATTCTAACGCCCAATCCATCTAGTTACTTTACTTGCCAAACTGTGGACTACCAGTCTCTTTCCTGACTTGTACCACTAACAGAACACAAATTTTTCATTCCTTGTTTGTTTCTGAAGTGCTATGTAAGTTGCTCTTCACATGCCAGTGGAGTGGCAAGCAGGGTAATGGAGGAGAGCTTGCAAAGAGGATGTAGAGGCAGGTTGGCACCACCTCAAGTTACTATGAAACAAAACCAGTCTGTCCTCAGTTCTACACAATAGCCTGAGTGACAATGCCTTAGTTTATACAGCTAGCCCATGCAGTTGTGCTACACAGTCCTGCTGGGACTGTCATTGCAGTTCTATAGCTGTTTTTCCTATATCCTGCAATAACGTATGATAAAGAGAGTGGAAATCTCTTCCTTCTTAGCTTCTTATACCAGAATGACTGCGTTACGATGTGTTTTTAAGAGAAAATACTTACAGAACCTGAATTGATATAGACATAAACTCTTCCTTCTTCTCTGATGGTACTTTGCATTGGGGCACCAACAAGCAAGTCTGAGAGGCCATCTGAATTCAGGTCCACAGCACAAACTGCAGCTCCAAAGTAAGAACCAAGCTGCGTGCAAACAAGAAATCACATTATCTTTGAATTTTGATCAAGACATGCTAGAAGTTTTAAGATGCTGAAAAGAAGTATGAAAGATTTACCTTTTTACCCCGTAGTTCAAATAGAATATTTAGTTGCTTCTCAATGCTAAAAATGTATGCCTAAAACGAAAAGAAAATAGAAGTGGAGTTCAGCAAACAGTAATCTGAAATACTTTCCCATGCTTTCTCTATGTCATGTGTGAGAGAATCAGTAAAGAAACAGACAATATCACAAGGTACAGCTATTTACTATTTCCTATCTGCATCTTTCTTTAACATCATAGCTCAGGCTAATATTAGCTCAGGCTAATATTATCTAGACTATCTCCCCTCATTCCTTCTTTGACTTTTCTCCCCATGAGAAACCATACATATCTGATATTTGTCTTTAATATGTTAATCTAAATTGGAAAATCATGGGTAGGTATGTGGGGATATATTCTTCAAACCAATAGTATAGACAATCTCTTACTTTACCAGTCTGTTCCTGTTGGGGTGCCCCTCCAACTACTTCTATACTGGTTGATGTCAGAAAATGTCCAGCTCCAACGGAGTATCCTGTAAATTAGAAATGCATTATTCAATACTGGAAATGCTATATAAAGAAAAAAAAAAATGGGAACATGACGTATAAAAGCTGTCAACACCACAAATTATTGTGAGTCTGACATTCAGACCTCATGCAAGTTAGCAATGAAAACAGAAAAGAAAATTTTTGAAATATAAGCAAAAGGTCAATACAAATAGTAAGTTCCAACAAGCAGAAACAAGTGTCAGAAACACTCATTTCTTCCCAGGATCTCAATTATCTGCCATACTTTAACAGCCAATAAAATAAATTGCAAACACCTTCTGCTAATGCATATTCTACAATTGTTCAGTGAGTCCATATTGTAATACAAATAAAAATGATCAAATGTCCATATAGTGCAATGTAGAAATGCTCAATTCGTTACTCTTTGAGTATTGCTATAACTGGACTGCAGAAAAATGAAATGTAGAGCTACTTATATGCATGTGTACATAAACATACACAGACACATAGAGCATTGTGGATATACATAGACGGAATTGTCAGGAACAAACTGAAGCAAAAGCTTGATTATGAAATAAGAAAGCCTTGCATCAGCTCTTGTAAATGAATCTACGTAACAAAGTATTTCGATATGTGGAGACAGTTCTTAACAAACAGGACCATATTTTGGTGCTGACGTCCAGCCAGGGAACTGCAAACCGAAGGCTAACACCTTAATCTGTAGCTACACAAATCATCCTTACTCTTTCCAAAACACATTATGGCGAAGTTGAAGCAGGGAAGACAGTTAACATCTTCTGCTACTCTTGCATTTACTGAACGACTGTTGATTTTCACAGCATACAGAAAAAACGGAAAAATCATCTTGGATCAGATGAGAATGAGCCTTAAATCTTTCATCTGTGAAGATAACTGTCTACAATTCAAGTTGTCATTAAGCCAGCTTTTTCTTTTCAGATTTTAAGCTAAAAGAGGTGCACAAGGCAATTTATCATTTAAAGACCAACAGGTCAACACCTAGTTTTTACTTATTCAACAAAAAATTAAGCTTAAGTGGATGAACCTTAATTTACCTCCTCTGACCTTTATTTTCTAGTTATTTTGGTTTTGCTGAAGTATAAACATTAGTAATTCTAATGAACTTGGTCTTTCTCTTTTTTTTAAAACCCATCAAATAAAACCCCCCAAAGCCAAACACACTAAAAGGAAGTATAGCAATCAGACAGCCCTCGTGCTTACTGTGGTATTAAAAGGTTTAGGGAAGGGTTGGGGGGGTATTACATAATCAGCCCTTTACATTTAAAGGCACCGTCAAATGAAACTTTATTTCCAGTCTCAGAATTCTCTCCTCTTTACCATTACTACAGATTTTCAGTTTTCTGATATGTCATTTGCCATTCTCAGATTCCTAAAACAAACTATTACTTTGTGATTTCTGTAAGGCAGTTTGTAAAGTGCCTACAGTTACTCTTTAGCTGATTTGAAAGCCTGATTTACTTATCTATTTCCTTTAAAAGAAGTCAGTTATTAATCTTCAAGATACTCTGAAGTAATCAAGGAAATACTACCAAACATTACGTATTACCAGCTTCTCTTTCTAACTTCTTTCCTTTAATTGTCTGGTACTTAAACAGCTTTGTTTTTTCCAACTCTTGGAAAATGCAACAATACTTTTGCACATTCTTCCTGCAAACTCTTATTTGTTAATTATTACTCTTTGACAGTTTAATGAAAAATATAAATAAAGAGGTCAGTCCCTGCCAGGAGGACAGTCTAAGTAGATAATAATGTCGAATATACTGGTCACAATATACTTCCACCACTTGGTAAGGATATTTTTATTCATTATTTAAGGGGGAGGCAAACTCAGTCTTCAAAAAGAAGTCGTGGTAACAAAATTAACCCTAAATAGGTTTTGGCCTTAAACAATGCCAAAGATGGGACAGAACAGAAGCTGAGAGAGGTGTTACTTTCTTGCAACTACATTAGGTATTATCATAAGGGAATAAAATGCAGGTTTAAGTGGCAGGAAACAATGCAAAATGTAAGGTTTATCACAGCTGCTACTGTAGAGACACAGTAGCCAGTGGTCCCTTTCTTCACTTCCCTGTAGAAAGTGCAAGTTTAGAGGACTCACAGCTCTGCCAAGGCAGCGTGCTGGCTGTTATGGCTCCACCAGGTCACTGGAGAAGCGTTTGTGAAGCAAACGCCAGCTGATCTCAGGATCTAGACAGCCAAGGGAACTAAGAGAGGGACCACATGTGCAGGAAGCCTTTCCCTGCACACTCCCCAGCACAGTCCTTCTGCAAGCTTTCACCTGTTTGCCTGTTATCTGGCGTTTGGCTATCAGTGACTTCACTCAGTTATTACAGAAATTCTCACTCTTATACTTGTAGGAGCAGAAATCTGGAACAAGGTTTTTTCCCAGACAAGTACAATATTTTTTTCTGCTACTGAAAAGCTGGAGCAAGCATTTTATGAATTTTTTTTTATGTCCTATGAAAGGTTAGAAACATTACCAATTAACCATAGTGATCTGGGTATCTGATCACCTTTTACCACTCAGCATCTCGTTTGCTCTTGACTTTCCCCACAGAGCCCAACTGCAGCCCTTGCAAGGCTCAGTACTGAGTTCTGAAGTGTTAGCCACTTTGTATTTCCTAACAGTTATTTCATAACCTACGCCTGCTTAGTACTGTCAAAAGAGTGAAATCAGAAAACAGGAAGTTTATCCATGTGAACCCAATCTGTAAATGGGAAAATGCAAAAACCAATGGTCCCAAGCTTGGGAGTTCAGGAAGGACAGATGAGCTTTTCTTAGTGTGTAGTGAGAAAATTGAAGCTGCTGATGTTTCTGGCATAAACCCCTACAAATTCTAGCACTAAATCCAGCTAACTATTCGGATACAGGTACATAGGCAGGAGCTTCATGGCTTTCTTTGCAGACATTTGTAGATAAGGTTTGCCTCTCCAGACCAAGGCAGAGTTGGAATAAAAGAAAGAAAAAAAAAAAAAAAGAAAAGTCTCCATTGGAGTCAAGTCTGTCTCTTAAGATCATAGCATACTTCCCCTTATTGACAATGCAATTAAGACTTGTTTCCTTGCAGCTTTCACGGTAACTAACTTTTCATATATCTGTTATATGTGAAATCTTTTTGTGAAGTCTTTTGCTATGAAAGCCCTTGGCAGCATTTCAGACTTAAGAGTGAAGCACAAACCATTGCTAACCAGAAGCATATCCCTACCTTCTAAATCAAGAAATTATAGAAACTCAGTGGAGAGAGGATAAAATCAGAAATCCAATGTTTGAGAAGCTTCCGCGTAAAAAGAACAGAGAGGAAACCTTATAATTAAACAATATTTAACAAACTCAGAACACATATTTAGAAGCGTTGCTTCTGGGATTAGTAAAGAAGCACTGATAAACACTCTGCACTCACTTCAAGATCAGCTATTTAGCTAATTCTTTGACATTTTTTTGTAACGTATTAAATATTTTAAAGTACCTAGATAACTGCCGAATTTCACTTGGTTATTTGAATCTGCATAAGCAGCGATTGTATTTGCAGTTGTATTGTATACAAAAACAGAACCGGTCCAATAAAATGATCCAGGGGCTCCCATTATAATTAAGTCCTAAAAGAAAAATAAAACAAAGCCATGTTATTCATATTTAAATATTCATGAAGATAAGCAAAACAAGTCAAATGCTTTTCTTTAGATCCCCTGTGAACTCAATGAAATGCTACTGGAGATACACCTGGCTCAGTACCGGGGGATTGCCACTAGATCACAGACAACATTTTTCAGACTTTCTAAAAATATGTTTATTAAAAACTTTGATCTGTGAACAACTTAAAACAGAGTAACAAACAGGATATGCTCTTCTCAAAAGAGTTTTTTGGAAATCATAATCTGAGGGTAAAATGGAGATTAAATAATACATAAATATGTATCAATATTACTCTGTAAAGCAAGAAGGTGTTATTAGTATTAATGTTACATCAAACAGATTACTCATACTCTGTTATATTCATTCTCTTTTCCCAGATGAAAAGTAATTTTGCATTCAGTCAGGTGTAAAAGTGTTTCTGGGAATAAAAAATAAAAGTATTAATTGGGAATTATTATGCAAGTCTTATCAAGACTCCACTAAAAAAACCATGAAAAGTATGATTTGTCCCTCCTGTAAAAAGAAAAACAGTGTTAATGCTTGCATTTACATACGTATGTTTACATATGTATGTGTACATATATGTAAGTATATACATATATATATATATATATATATGTATGAAGAGAGAGAGAGAAAGAGAAAGAGGTTTGGTATCTTTAATACACACCTCAATGTAAAAACTAGACATTCCAGCCTGGCATGACCCATAGTTTTCTCCAAACTTTCGCACATGATCTAGGAATAAGCAAGAAATATTAAAGAGGATGAGGAGTATGTAGTTTCAGAATTTGTTACCAGGTCTTTAACAGAAGTTGAGACAAATTTTAAAAAAAACAAAACCCATTGGTTTTCAGTTCTGCAATATAACTAAAAACACTGGTTTCCACTGTATAGCTTTTAGCTTCAATACAGTATTGTAACAAACTCAAAGCACTGTGTATCACTCGATCACAGCTTCCTTTGAAATCTTATGACTTTAAAAGCTGTACTTTTCTTTTTCAATTGCTCCACGAATGAAACAGCACAAATAGTTTGAGCAGCACAGCTAGATAAACTTAACTCTTCTCTACAACTCTATATAATTCATGCATAATCTGGCCAACAGGCTTTTGTATCTTGTTAGGAGTTGCCCTGATGCTCCAATAGTGCTCTGAAGGGCTTGTGTTATGGCTGTCTTAGATGTATTTTATCTGTCATCCTTAGAAGTTATCTTTACATCCAATTCTCCCAGCCCTGTTTTCCTGCTTTTCTTTGCTACGTGCCTCCCATCAGGGTTCCCTTCACCTCATCCATAGATTTGTTCACTTAAAAAGTCACTAAAGATAAAAGCATAATTTCACCAATGCTCGTAACAGTCTCCGAAGCCAGCAGTGGGACAGTTTGATGGCGTTACTCTGTCAGTCTGCACAGAATGGCCAGATTGCCAGCTCTTCCTTGCATTGGCAAGGGACAGGGTCACGAGACAGTTCTCCTGGATGGGAGGGAGGTATAGAAGGGAAGGCTTATTTGATAGCTTCAAACTTCCTCTGAGGAAGGACCGCTGAAGGTCTCGCATCACAGCAGTGGCTTTGGCAGGAGGCAAGTAAGTAAGAGGGACACATGCTGTGACGAGGAACCACAGCAGCTTTGTATCAAAGGATAAGGAGCTGACAGCAACAATCACTTGCAGGTATCACTGCTGCTCTGCTGTGAGGCACTCTCCTGAGCAGAGGAAGCAAATGAGAGAGTAAAGGAAGGGCCTATTTTTGAGAAGCACACATCTTTCAGTGATCCAGTAAGTATTCTTATGCCCTCTTTAAACAAATTTTTTGCCTGTTGAGAACAGCTTTTCCTTGAAGTGACAAACTTCTTGTTAACAAATCTACATCGTAAGTTGGGCTCGTATCATCTGCACTCAATCCTCACACCTTTGGCTGCAGAAAGCCTGCTCAGAGCAACACAGGCTCTTGACAAACTCCACACCATGCAATTATGTATCTTAACCTTCCCTGCAAAGGACCCAAGCATTCCCCTTACCTATATAGCATGGGCGTATTGATCTGCTCAGTTCAGTTCGAAAATCAGAAGAGACAGCAAAACATATACCATATGGGAGTTTGTGCTCATTTTTCGTGTAAAAGACATTTTTCCATCTATGTCCACAAGCCTATGGATGAAAAACAAACATGACGTTTGACACAGAAGTGTAAGAAAGGTGAAGGCAGTCTGACAAACAGACACACAGCTCCAGCAGTTAATACATACAACAATAGATCCATTTTCTTTTGGCTGCCTCGATAAGCTGACACCCAGCCACTGATTATCACGCTCTTCCAAACAAGTCTTCCCACAGCGCTCTCCTTTGGGGTTGCCTAGGACACAAAGACCAATGCTCTGAACAGGGGGAAAAGCTGAAGGGCCACATGGTGAGTAACAGGAGCATCCAGGAACCCTAAAGGGAGACTGCAGTAACCTAGCCCTGGTAGACCTGACCTCTGTCTTTGTCTTACAGAGGCCACTTAGACTTTTCACTGTCTTCTTGAACAAAGGTAGGGCTGCACGCAGCCGAAGGGAGCGTACTGATTCTGAACACGATAGGCTGGCAGTGAGGATTGGCTTCTCCATCATTATTGAAATCAAGATAGAAAGTGACATTACAATCAATATGATGAAGGGCTGGTTTTTCAAGTGTTCTTCAGCCTAAAAGTTCATAAGAAATACAAGTAATTCCCATGAGTGCTACCTAAACTCTAGTCTAAAGCAAGCATCTCTCAATGGTAGTAGGCCTTTAAATTATCTCTACTGCAAATGGCCATCAAATAAAGGGTGCATAACTGCAATCTCTACTGGGGATATCAGATCATTATGTATGCATATCCTGTGTACTCCTTGCACTGTTGCAATTATTTAGCAGTAGCTCTTTGGGTTTGTTCTTAAGGAGAGTTAATTTTTAAAACCTTGGAGAACATAGTGAAATTTCTTCTAACTCCCCCAAAAGGCTACAGTATTGCCAAGTTAGCAAATATTTGCTTCCTTCTGGAAGCAGTAGCGGTACCCATGGTAAGGAGAAGCTACACATTTAAAAGTATTCTAAGTTATATAAAACAAGGTTTTAATTTGTAAGCTGTTCATATGACTAAGCATTAACCAAATTATTGAAACAGTTAGTTACCCAGAAGAGGGTGTCAGTACAGATCACAGAGTATCCATGCAAACAGGAACGTGGTTTGAGAGGAAAACATAAATCAACATCCTCCTCCCCCCCCAAAATTCTGCTGACACCAGAACTGAAATTTATTACTGTCCAATGCATTAGAGAGTTTAAATAAATACACTCCTAATTTAGTAGACTTGTTGAATTCCTTTTACAGGACATACAACTGCACAATTTTGATTAAATATGGAAACAGAATAAAGGGATACACCTTGTCTATTCAGTAGCCAGGAGAAACATGAATGACTGTGAGCTTTGCTACATACGTTCTCACAACCAACACTGACTTAAATGATTTTATACCTAGGATGTCATGGACTTTTTGAGATAAAATACCAGATTAATGGAATCAAGATAAATCTTTATCACACAGTAAGAAAAAGTAAGGAAAAAAACGTAAGGAAAAGCACTGTAGGAATAAAACCCAACAACCATCCTTATTTCAGAGGTTATTCCCTAGTGTATTGTTACAGGCCTAGCAATTGACATTTGTCTGAAGAAACTTTTGGACCCTTAATTTCTTCTACTTCCACACTACCTCTCCATTTTTTTCAAACATCACTTTTTCTCGCTGCTCCGATGGAAAGACCAGGGTAGTGCAGTCAGGAACCCCTCACCATACTGTACAGAGGACAACGCATCCTGCACACTGCAAGTGTACTCTACCTTCTTCCAAAAACAACACCCTTCACAGGGTCAAGAGGCATCTGACCCTCCTTCATCTCTTCGTTACCACTTCCTCCTCCATGTGTCTTTCCCAAGACACCAATGAAATAGTATGCATTATCCAAATAATCAGGAGTTGACCTTAGCACTCACAGTAACATCACATTCAATTGCCTTTGGGCCAAGTGATTTTATGTTACTGTAGTTTAATAATTCCTGTAGGTCACCTGAGGAACGGTAATTAACAACATGTGAGCTTGTACTCCAAGACAAGCACGAAGTAAAATACCTTACTTTAAAAATCTACTAAAAAAGAGTTGATTTTTCTGCAGGTTGTCATTTACTGAGGTTCAAGTAATAAGCTTCTGAATTCTCCTACCTGGCTAATGTCAGTGACATGAACTTCCATGTACTGAATATATACCATTTTCAAACACAAGTTTGGAATTTAGTTTTGGACTTCAATTTTGGAACTCCTCACTTCCTCAGAGAGCCATTTCCACAATTTGCATGAGTTACAGAGCACGTTAACCTGACTGAAATTGCCTCAGAAAACTAAATTCCATTACGATCCCACGTGTAAGAATTAATCCTCCTTTAAATCAGAAAAGGCACTTCTGGTAACCCCCTTCAAGCAATGCTTTCCATCCTCTTATGACAATGACTTACCTGGGACTTGCTTTAAAGTGTATGTGGATTTCCAGGAAATGGAAGAAGTGGAGAAGACCCATGTTGTAAATTTAGATCTCAAGAGGCTTTCTGAGACTTTCTATCAGTAAGTCAAACAAGACCAGATAACGATGACATGAAAGACAAGAGGAAGTTTTGCTCATCTTAGTGCTTCATTCCTGTGCCTATTTCAGAGGTCCGCACCAAGAAAAAGCGCCACCATTCCTTCATGCTCGTTGGATTGTATTCCGCTTTTCCTTAGCTCCAGCTCTTGATTCAGGTACACTTTGGCCTTCTGCTGACCTGCTATCTTACATCCCCTCTCTTTCTCTGACTGGCAAGTACTCACCCACCTTGGAAATTACAGGCCTTTGTGAGCGAGAGAAGTGTGAGCTTGACATCCCAGACACCGTGACAAGCCCCTGCTCAGGGGATGACATTATAAAAGCTTTACGGAATGAGAAGAGAAAATGCTGTATTCTGCACAAGCAACAGAACAGCGCTGCATAAGCTCAAGAGGACACGGCAGCTTGGTTGCCTCAGGGAAAAGGAGCACGCGCTGTCATAAAGTCACCGAGAGATAAGTAATTGCCCAGCCTGTGTACATTACACAGCTGGAAGATACACTTCTGCTATAATCCCCACTGCACGCATCCACAGAAACAGCACAATCGCATCTTAATAAGGTCACAACTTATAAAGCCACTCCTAGCTTTGGCCTCAAGGACTTTAATACAGATGTTTGCCATGTCATCTGAGAAACCAGCTTTATATAACTTGCTCCAGTGCTTCCCATGCCCAGCAGCCTCCCATGATCCTTTTTATCCTCCTACAACGCCCCTGGCCCTATTGCTAATTGATTAAAACTACGAAGTCTACTGCAAAGATGACAAGCCTTCTGATATCCTGCTCCTACGTGTCAGGGCCCCATCAGACACTTTTTTTCATTCATCCAGGGCAATTTTTTCTCTTTTCACAGATTTGCTAGGTCTTACCCCTCTTATGTCCCTCAAACCACTTCTACCCAAAACATTTCAGTTGTGCCAGCTGTTTCCATAAGTCTGTAGCAGACCTATGTCCAGAAGGTCCTGTCTTCCTTGGAATAATATGGCTATACAACACAAGTGAGATCAAAAAACCAAACTACCAAAGGCAAACTGAAATCAAAGTTGAACAAATACAGGTCAGCCTTTCAGGGAAAACTATTAACTGTTCATTTTTCCATTGTAATGATTCAGCTGGGGGAGCTAGAGGGCAATTTGTTCATAGGTTAATTGTAGCAACAACTTAAAAGAAGGGTGGAAAGCTGAAACTGCAGGCATGCTAAACAATATGCACTGAATTTACTGTGTACATTCGTAGTTAAAACTTTCTTTCTTTTAGACTGCATGGAAAATTTTATAAACTGTTTCCTGTATTTTTAGTCAATGTATCACCCTGTTTCAAATCTGAGAGCAACTTTGTTGAAGAATTTCTCTACTGTTTTGCAAGTCCAAAATGTAATAGGTCAAAAACAACTAAAGAACTTTGTGCAAGTCCCTCTGCAATGATCTATGACTACCCCAAACTGATGTGAGCAAGATCTAATTCAAAAGACCAGAAGACTGGTACAAGACGGACACTTAGCGCTCCAAATAAACCTGAAGCACTGTATTTTGTATTTGCGCCTAGAGCTTGATTACAAGCCTCTGCACCTAACATAAGTCATCATTTAAAAATACTCCAAATACAAATAAATCAGCAGTGTAGAACACTTGATACCACTGACAGAAGTACTAGAACTAGAAAAGAAACCCTTAAAACACTACTCCTCTGTTCAGCAATCAGAGAGAGATTTAAAAGTGCCTGGGAGGCGCTAGGAAGACAAAGATTTGCTAGTCTGTCTCATGGCAGCACATCTCATGGCTCCTCTCTACTCTAAAACTAGTCCAGGCCCATGCAACACCCTGAACAACATTAAAATTCTCTAAGGTATGCCTGGATGAGTTATTTCCAGATGCTGGGATGACTGCAGCACAGGACTACTCCCGGCAACTCTTCCACTACTGAGGAAGCAGATAGGAATGTGTCGCATAAAAAATACAACAGCAGTTTTGTGTGATCAGTCTTCCTAATTGCGCATGAATCCTTCATTAATTAGTTATGCCAATTTCAAGGCTACTTTCGTGAAAAATAGCAACAAAGTGTTGTAACATATTTATGTCTCTAAGTTATTCACATCCATGTATTACAGAGGCCCAACATTTGGAGAAACCCAGTCCTACTGCCTGTTGTCAGCTCTACATTTCTATGACTCATAATTAGAGACTTATTACCTCAAAGATTCTTTTACTGAAAGGGATTCAAGTATTGAAGAGAAAGACAGAAATAGCTATTTCTCAATTTGCCTGTCCCAGCAATGTAATATATCCCTGCATGTTTTACAAAGGAAATTACCCTATTCTATAAGATCAGAACCCAAACTTGTCACTGGCAAGAATCCAAGCAGAAGAACGAGGAGGTCACTGACTGAAAGACACAGCGTTGATAAAACCATTATGTCCAAAAGTTGCTGACAGCCTGAATGAGTTAGACAAGAGATAATTAAGTTCAGCTTTGCAATTCTGAGTTCCCTTGTGTATTTCTGTGACCGCCTGGCAGGATGGCAGAGGCTTAACAAACCTCAGATACTATCCTACTTCATTTACATCCCATGCACCACAGCCGCCTTTGGCTTCTTCATTGACCTCACTGACCTGTTTTACAATAGAGCACTTCTTTTCAGTATCTATTTAACTTCAGAAATACTGTAGATGTACCCTAATGATGTAAACTACTATGGAAACTAGCACTAAGGGAAACAAACATTTTGCAAAGATCTCTTGTAGTATCACTACTTTTAAAAATGCAGGACAAGACAGTAAACATCGTTGTGTAACCTGTGGCCTCTAAACCTGGGAACAGAAGCTGTGTAAAATTAAGCCTTTGGAATCACATAAACATTTTCATTCACCTGTTGCATCATTTCGTTTGAATCCCCTAAGCTACTGAGGAAAAGCCCATCAAGTTACTTAGTTAGAGCTTTTGTTTCTCCACTGGCAAAATGAGTAAGTTGAGAAGTACTGCAGATGTATGTATTTTTCAAAGAACCTGAAACTTTCTACCCTTCCCCTCCTTTCCTTCCCCCACACAGTGAAGGTCTATTTTTACCTTCAATGCAGTAGGGTTTATTGCTTCTTAGCACATGCTATTTCACCACTTTAGTTGACTCCTGACTTTTGCAAGCCTCCACTTAAAAAGCAGCAGTTGGAGAAAAAAGTTCTTTGCTATATAACATTTTTCAATAGATCCAATATTGGAATTAAATTACTCAAAGAAAAAAAAAAAAAAAGGAACTTCTTGGGCTGGAATAAATTTAATTGCAGTTCTTACTATGAGCAACTGCTTGTTTTTTCCTTATGTGGCTACAAGTAAAGCACCACTTAAGTATCCTAGGTTTTTGTAGCTTAGTTACAAAAAATAGCTCTTATTTCTATCTGTAGGAGAAAAAATGATAGAACACATCAATTCTAAGCGTTATGCATAGATGTATAGAGAAATAATTGTTTTAACATTTTTGCCACAGAATGCTGCATTCTGCCCTGAAAGCCCATCAGTTCATAGTGCGCTATCGGTTTCATTGGTTTCAAATATTTTTAAAACTCTTTCCCGCGCTTCTTATCCTTACTGGGCGGCAAGTCCATATTTTTAACGGATCGGATGGTCTCGGTCACAGCAGGACAGAAAGTTCAGGAAGCTTTCTATGAATAGCCTAAGGATAGAATGAACGGCACTGTATGCAAGGGGGACAAGAACAGAGCCCAACGCAGTTAATGCATATTCATGATAACCCGTTGCAAAGTGGGATACTTTTTAACAAGTATCAAACACTTGGAAGTTGGGTAAGTGCAGTTACATCTCCCAGGCACGGGGACTGGGGAGGTAGAGAGGAGCTAGGTCAAATGCAGAAGCTAGAAAAAACTCATTCAGTCAAAACCAGCTTTGTTCCCTTGAAACTCAATATTTCAACAAATCTGCAAGTAGGGAGAACCCATCTGCAAGAGGACTCTGGTTCAGAGTTACTTTAGGGTGGCTTCTACGAAGGGGAAAGCTTTGCAGAAGAAAAGACGACTTAGGCACGTACTTCCACCCCCCCACCTCTGCTCTGAAAGCTGAAGCAGCTTTCTGCTGGGAAGCGCGAGAGACAGACCAAAACTCTCATGAGGCTTTTGAACTGTGGGGGCTGAAAGGTGCGAAAGAAAACTGTGGGAACGGGATCTGTCACAGTCTAAATCAAGTTTTGGTGCATTTCTTTCTGTCTACAGAGAAGAAAAAGAAAAAAAAAGGTGCCACCGTTACCACTCTTGGTCAATAGCGTTGATCTCGCCCTCCAGCAAGAGGCAAACGCCAGTTTAATCTGGCAAGGACCCAGAAGAAACGGCCCGCAGCCTTGAAGGCAGCAGAGCGGGAACGAACCGTCCCGTCCCGCCGCCGTCGGGTCCAGCCCTGCCGCCCACCCCGGCCCCTCCGCCGCCCGGGTCTCCCCGCCCGCGCCCCGCCGCCGACTCACCCAGCTGGAGCTGCTCACACTGCCCGCCAGGATTCCTCCCGATCCGGCACCGGAAAATGGCCCCGGGGTTGGCCACCGACACGTTGGCGGGCCAGTTGGCCCGGGGGGCGCCCGCCACCAGCCTGCGGGGCAGAGAGAGCAGCGTGAGCGGCCGCGGCCCACGGACGGCGCGACGGACGGTACGGGCCCCCGCGAAGGCGGCCCAGCCGGGGACTCACCATCTCTCCTCGCCGTGTTCGTGCAGGAGAACCGAGTACCCGAAGAGGGTCCCGTTGTCCCCCCGGAAGAGCAGCGGGTGCTGGGTGTCCAGGTTGTAGGGCCGCGCCGTCGGCAGGCACTGCCACAGCAGGAGCAGCGGGGCGGCCCAGCCCGCAGCCCCCCTCGCCCTCCCGCCGCTCCTCATGGCTCCGGACGGCCCAGAGGCAGACGGCCGCCCGGCGCCGGCTTTTCCGCCTAGCTCCGCTCCCCCTGCTCGGCGAGAGGGCAGCGCCGCGCCCCCGCCCCCGCCCTGCCCCGGGACGGCGGCAGCCCGCGCCCTTGCACCGCCTCTGCTACCAGCGGGCCGGGCCGGGCCGGGCCGGGCGGCCTCCCCACAGCCCGGGGTAGGGGTGTCCCCTCCGCGGATGGGGGGAGTCGCTCGGCCGCGCCGCCTCCTCCCGCGCAGCGGCGGCCCCTCTCCCTTCTCCAGGCGGCGGGGGTCGGGTTTCTCCCCGCCCCGTCCGCGCCCACGGGGGTGCTGCCAAAGGGGGCACAGCCCCCGGGACCCCGAGTCCCCGGACAGGGCACGGCCCTGTGGGACGTGGCCGCCCCGAGCCCCGGCCCCAGCGGGACAGCGAGGGGGTCGGCTTGGGCTCCCCTGCCCTCCGCCCCGGTACACCTGCCCGGAGGGCGGCGCGGGAGAGCTGCCTGCGCGGCGGGCGGCCCGGAGGAGGTGGCGAGCGGTTCGGTGGCAGAGAGGGAAGGGAGGGCCCGCAGGTTTTTCCCAAAAATCTCCCTGCCGACTCTGGCTCCAGCCGCCCTTGAAGCACTCGGTCCCAGTTGGTTCTGTTTGCTGTTTACGGAGCCCGTCTCCCCTGAGCACCAGCCGTGGAGCTCCAGGCCCGTCTTCTGGGAAGGAAACTGTGTGGCCAGACTTGCATTTTCCTCTCAAATTTAGAAAAAATCCCAGTACCACTGTGTGGTAAGCCTTGCTGCACCAGCATTGTGCTGAGGGGTTCTTCCCTGACACCCCTTCCTGGGGGGGAATATTTGAGTCCTGAAACCAGTGTCCTAGCAGCAGAAGACGGGGCTTCCCTTTTACAAGGGCATGTAGTGTTAGGATGAGGTGTAATGACTTCAAACTGGAAGAGGGTAGATTTAGATCAGATATCAGGAAGAAAATTTTCACTATGAGGGTGGTGAGGCACTGGAACAGGCTGCCCAGGGAAGCTGTGGATGTCCCATCCCGGGAAGTGTTCAAGGCCAGGTTGGATGGAGCTTTGAGCAACCTGGTCTAGTGGGAGGTGTTCCTGCCCACGGCAGGGGGGTTGGAACTAGATGATGTATAAGGTTCCTTCCAACCTAAACCATTCTATGGTTCTATAACCTATGTATAACAGTGTTTTGAGCCAGAGGAACGAAAACACAAGCACTTCTTCAAAATGAAAAGCTTAGTTACAACAATTACTTATTGTATCTGGAAGACCAATCCAGTATCATTTCAGCTATCGAATATTACACACATTAGAAATAACCATGAGATGGTAGAGTACCATCCCCTAATGGAAATTCAGAACATGGCATTTTAAGCCTCTTGAAATAAAACCCCTTTTCATTTCCATTCAGTTGGTGGAAATGTGAAAAGTTTAACAATTCTGCAAAATGCTGAGCAACTACCAGAGCGGGACACTGAGGCAACACAGGAGTGATGCATCTTGCCACCCTAAATGCATTCAGATGTGTAGCTCCTGGAACGAGATCAGCATGTTGCAAGATCTGACAGTTTGTCAGTCAGCAGTGTGTCTTTTTTTAAGTCCTCATCTCTAGAACCATCAGAGGGCTTCCCTGGATCATAGTGGTGTGGAGCGGTGGACTGTTTCGTGTAAAGGAGTTAAACAGCTCCTCAGCTGCTATTCGTCTCCCTTCCAACTACTGACATCAAAGGAGTTACAACAATCAACAGCAGCTGTGAATCTGCATTTCTGCCAGTCAAGTTTTCACCGTCATTCTGAAAGCAGCTAAAACAAGCATGATTCAAAACTGAAATGCTAAAGTGTGGTTTAGTTGGTGGGAAACCATAACATTATTTCACCACCACCCTGACCACTTTGTCAGGTTTGGGGGAGTTTCAGACTTTCCTCCAAGATACCGTTATGATCCCTGGGTTCATTTCTTATTCACAAAAATGGACACAAAGCTCTATCCCTTGAATGATGGAGAAGGGAACAGTTTCTCAGACTCCTTTTCCCTGGCAAGTTTATGTCCTGAACATCTCTCTTCTTTCTGCTAACTCTCAAGACCCATCTTAAGTCTATCATTTTACAAATAGCTGGTGCCGGAACCATGTGACTGTGACTGAGGTATTTCTAACCATTTGGGAGAACCGCACCCTAGCCCTTGATTAGATGACCTGTTCCTCACACTTGGCATTGTAGCTTATCAGGGAGCGTCATATAAGCGAGGGGTAAATGTGTGCAAGCTGTTTATGGCACTCAGAGACAAACTGTTGTCTCTTGAGACTCGTATTGCTGGGAGAGTTTGGGGAAAGAGAGACACTGCTGAAAGTTATAGGGACTTTGTAGAACCTCCAGGCTTGTGGCCCTTGGACTGCTAAATCACAGAATTGTAAAGGTTGGAAGGGACCTCCAGAGATCATCTAGTCCAACCCCCCTGCCAAAGCAAGGTCTCCTAGAGCAGTCTGGACAGGAACACATACAGGTAGGTTTTTAATATCTCCAGAGAAGGAGACTCTACCTCTGGACTCCAACCTCTCTGGGCAGCCTGGTAAAGAATTTTTTCCACGTGTTCAGGTGGAACTTCCTGTGTTCCAGCTTGTGTCTGTTGCCCCTTGTCCTGTCACAAGGCACCACTGAGAAGAGCCTGACCCCATCCTCTTGACACCCGTCCTTTAGATATTTATAAGTGTTGATAAGTTCCCCTCTCGGTCTTCTCCAGGCTAAACAGACCCAGGTCTCTCAGCCTTTCCTCATAAGAGAGGTGCTCCATTCCCTTGATCGCCTTTGTAGCCCTCCACTGGACTCTTTCCAGTAGTTCCTTCTTGAGCTGGGGGCCCAGAACTGGACACGATACTCCAGATGTGACCTCACCAGGGCAGAGTAGAGGGGGAGGATGACCTCCCTTGACCTGCTGGCCACGCTCTATTTAATGCATCCCAGGAGACCATTGGCCTTCTTGCCCACAAGGGCACATTGCTGGCTCGTGGTCAACTTGTCCACCAGAACTCCAGGGTCTCTCTCCACAGAGCTGCTTTCCAGCAGGGCGTCAGGTTTGCTTAAATGATCTCTAACCCAACCCTCGGGTTAGAGAGGGAGTCTTCCTTACTCCAGGCTCTCTCTCCTACCTCCAGGGTCTGGGGTCCTTGAGGGCCAGCCTTAGCAGTAAAGACTGAAGCAAAGAAGGCATTCAGTAACTCTGTCTTCTCTGCATTTTCTGTCACCAGGGCACCCACCTCATTCAGCAGGGGGCCCACATTTTCCCTAGTCTTCCTTTTATTGCTGATGTACTTGAAGAAGCCCTTCTTATTGTCTTTGATATCCCTTGCCAGGTTTAATTCCAAGTGGGCCTTAGCCTTCATCATTGCATCCCTGCATACTCTGCCAGTGCTCCTATACTTCTCCCGAGCGGACAGACAAAGAGAAGAGGCCAAACTCAGCTCTCCTGAAGTTTAGCATTGTAATTCTACTTTTTCCCCTGCTTCTTCCACACAGGATCCTGAACTCTGCACTCACTGCAACCCACCACCTGTACTGAAGTCTCCCTCCCTACCAGTTCTGTCTGTGGGGATGCATCACGCATCCGAGGGGCTTTCTCTGTAGGAGCACTGGTTTTAGCTCCAAGGCAAGTGCCAACCGTTTCATCAGAGACCCTGAGCCCTACCCTGAGCTGGAGAACCAACATGCAGAGCACCACAAACCGCCTCACCACATCCTGGTTGCTGGCGCTCCCTGGGGGCCGTTTAAATCTCCCGCGGTTGCTTCCGGCAACGCCCCCTTCGCCACGTCAGCCTCGCTCGTGAGAGCTCCCTGCTCTTCCCGGGGTCTCCCCGGCTCCGGGGACCCCCTGTCCGCCCCGATCTAGCGTGGCTGTCGGACTGAGAGGACATTGGGCTGGTGGCAGGGACCCTAGCTGACAGGAAAAGGTGGATGGTAGAGCTGTGGGATTCCGCTGGTGGCACATAAATAGCTCTTTATGTGATGCAGCTGAGAACGGTATGGTGTCTCACCTGCCGGGAGGAAACGTGCCTGTTATCTTCTAGGCTGTGCTGGAGTAGATGTGGTCATGAGCCACCAGACATCAATGAAATGAGCAGGACATAAATCTACTGGAGGGTGAGAAATCCATGTTTTAAGAAACCGTTGAGGGTTTTAGTACGGATCATGTGCAGGATGAGGCAGAGAGCAAAATCAATGCCAAACTAATGAGATGGTGCAATAGAGAGAGAACTTGAGTTTTAGTAAAGATTAGGAGAATTTGCAGAAAACATGGAACCAACACTGAAGCCAAGCACCTGTATTTACAATGAAAATACATATTTATATGTGTAAAGTTATCCTGAAACAATAAAAATTTATGCTGAAATAATAAATTCTTCCCAAAACATGTTGCCACTATGCAATCTGGACAGCACATCTCCCATAACCCTCTGTGATCTAATAACACTAGAAGCAAAATACCACAGTGACTTGCTCTTCTGCTTGACATTGGTTCACCATCTAAGGCAATTTCAGAGAAGCTATTGGGATGGTTTGTTAAATGAGAAAGTGTATTAGTCCACAGTTTGGCAAGCACTTTCTATAGCAGATGCGTGCACTTCATCTGACTGTTCTCATCTCTTGCTGCTTACTCTTGAATCATACTGCTGCCTCTGTTACTCTGATACGGTTCTGTGTCTGAGCAGTGAACCAGATCAGAGAAATGATCTGGACTAAAAATAGCCCAGAAAAACCCCCAAACCTCAGTCAGATTTGGAGCTTATATTTGTGTGGCTGGTTAGTTGTATTGTTTGTGTTAGCAGGGTGGTTTAAGCTGGTGCTGCAGCTTTAGGGGCTTTCTCAGGCAACAGCCTTAACTTTCTACAGGAAGCGGCAAGAGTCTGCAAAGTTAAAGCCTACATATCTACCTTAAAACGGAAGCACAAATCCATTTCCCCAGCACTGATCTCCTGCTGGAGTTCAGGGATCTTGGTCCAAATACTCTTCTACCTACATCCTGAGTGGTCCAGCTTAAAAAGAGCTATATTAACTAGTGCCATAAAGGTCAATATGATGTGAAGAAGGTGGCCATAGAGTTCTATATAGGATCATATATGGTCCTTCAAGATTTAATATTTCAAATGCAATTATGAGGTAGCAACTACTGCTGAGATTTTCATGTGTCAGTTTTTGCATTTGGAAGGGGTATGAAAGGAAGCTGCAGGGAAGTAGATGTTCAATTTGGGAAAAGCGATGGTTTGGGTCTTAATCACTCTGTCAACATTGCTTACCTGTAATACATCCCGCTGCTGGTGAGAAGAAAGGAAAGAAAATCACTCCAGGAAGAACATATTCATTCTGAATGTCTGTCATTAGCTTTCTTCTGCGTAACTTGTGCTACTCCCTTGTTGCTTCCCTAACTTGGAAGGCATTTGAATTAAATTAAGCCCCGTGTATGCGCAGACGTTGGGTAACTAATCACATGAGTGCTTTCACTGTGTTACAAATACAAGGGAAAGCACACGTTCCTACAGATCTTCATGCATATTCCTGCTTCCAGCTGTGTCTGTCCTTGTTCTCCTTTGTGTCATGTAAGCCTACCACTGCTTATGGAAGACTGTATCCAAATCTACTCTCAATTAGAAATGAAAACGATCAGCGGTTGATTTCCTATTCCTAATTAGAGTTGAAAGTTTCATTCTGAAATTGTTTAAGTACTTAAATATTGGTATTTCAAACTGAATTTTTCTAAACCTCTGTAATTCACTGAAACATGGAAAATCTAGGGGTTTGGTCAAACCAGAACTGTCTTGTTTTTCTGTGAGCTTTTTTTTGTTCTCCCCTCAACAATGGCAGTGGGCCAAAGAGTCTATTATTCCTATGCTGTCATCTAAGAAATTACAGAAGGCAAATATACTGTTACACTTACCCCTAAAATTCTCTTCAAGAAACTTCATCTTCCCTCTGCTGTAAGATATATGTGAGCTTGCATGAAGAGGATATATTGTCCACTGACAACTATAATTAAGCACAGATGTCTGAGGCACCAAAAAAGCAGCTAATATTAGCAAGGGTCTTTATTTTTATCATTTTGCTTATGTTTTCTTTAGAGATCCAAATTTCATTTAGAATCAGTTAAAGAAGAAGCAGCTTTTCACTTAATCAACAAATAATCTCATCACACTCATGTGATGTCTTTTTAGGAAACACTTTAAAGAAGTTTTTTCTTCCTTTGAACGCTTGTGTTGGTGAAGTAAAGACAGGCTTTCCAAAAGAGATTTCCAATATTTAATAATAATGGTGCCATACAGACAATGACTACGGCATCCTGACTAGGAGAAGCAAATAGCAGATCATTATAGTTAACAACAGCTCAACTAATGACTGCATTCTGATTTATAGATAGGTAAGACTGGAACTTAATCATTAGATGTGTATGTGTGATAAATGCATTGCATATCCTTTTTCTTCCTTAGAAATTTGTCTAAGAATTCTGAGTTGCAAGATCAGGTCCAACCATAAATAATTAGTTTTGAGTCTTTTTCCATCCCAAAGGAATTACTGAGCTTTTAAAACTTTCCCATCTCAAATTCAAACAAAGACTGTTTTCATGTGCCATCTCTGTGTCTTCCATTGCAAAAGTCTGGACCAGCACAGTTGCAGCATTTTTCAGTATTTTCACATTTTAAAACAAATATTTTAGCTTGGTTACAGTTATTTTGAGATAAAAAGCAAATATGTATGTGCAGAGAATTTCAACATAAAATAGTATTTAATTTTCTTTTTTTTTCAAAATGAATAATTTCTTTCAATCGACCCTTTCCTGCAATTAGTTTTCATTTCAACACATTAGTCTCTCCACAGAAAAATTCCTGACCATCTCTCAATATTATGAGTTTCTATTTTTTTCATATTTCTATTCTTCCATAGGTTCCACATGTCTCCTGAAGAGACTGGGTGCAATGGAACAGAATCCATAAGAACTTTGCCTAGATTTATTTCTTAGCTGCAAAGGAACTTTAGGTTAAACGTTGGTCTCTCACTTCTGCTAGGCAAGATAAACCAGAGGACAAGCTAAAAGCACAAGCTTTGGTTATTTAACCAAAGTAGTTATTAGTTTTACTGACAAGAAGCTTCAGTTCTACACTCTGGTATGAATTTGTACAGCACTTACCATCACTAGAGCAAAATCACTTGGACATAATGATAGTTTCAATTTGTATCAGCCCTTGAGTATATGCACGTCAATACGAGACCATTATGATACAGTTATGTTAATAGTTGTTATTTTCCAAAGGTGCCCATTCAAGGATACTTGAATGACGGAATATTTTGAGAGGAGTGGGGGTGTTCTCTCTCTTTTCTTTTTTAATTTCTTTTTTTTTTTTTCTAAATAATTTGTAACAAAAATAGGCATAGTAAATGATTGGTGAAAGTTGGACAATTAATAGTTTAGAATTTGTGGGTCAAATGATGCTGAGGATGAAAGCCTTTGGCTCCATAGGAAAAGTGACCACTATGAAAACAGCCCCCAAATTATGAAGGTTTTGGTTGTGTATGGAGCATGTTCTTTCAGCAGTGACAATGGCTATGTTTCAGATAGGAAACAAATTCGTAAGACCCCTTATTTCTTGGAAAAAAGCAAACAAACCAAAACAGTTGTTGAAAGAGAACTGTTGAAAGGAAACATCTGCAGGAAATGCCAGTTCAATTTCAATCTTTTCTTCAGGATACCATAACTTACATTTTCCAGGATGTGATACTGTGCTTCATCAGACAACATCACAATGAGATCATACCTCTGAATATGGACTCCAGGCCACCTTTATGAAGCATGGTAATCATTATGTCTGATTCTGCTTCCTGAGACAGTCTATTAGAAATATTTCTCATCCATTGGTCATTTCTTTGATGCTAGCATGGAATCCTAGATATGCACAAAAATGATTACTTCACAAACTCCAAATCTATGTGAGGATGGAAGTAGGCATCTCTAACCAGGAACCAGCCCTGAGATGTTGACACTGTTGCAGAGAAAAGCCTAAAAAAAGCCACAGCTAAATCCAGGACAAAATTATGGTAAGAAGGAATTATGGTAAGAAGGAATTATGGTAGAAGGCAGTGAAAATTCAGTAATTTTGTACAGTCAAATGCAATGTCAGACTTTTGAAATTTTTCAGAGGAGAAGAGTTAAAAAAAAGATTGTTCTAGCTTTTTATGTACCTGTTAATATTGTTCTAGCAGTCCTTCAGTTTATGCCCTTAGTATAAGTATAAAAAACATCCATTCCTCATAATACATCTTCATGGATTTATTAACCTCTTTAAAAATTTGGGAAAACAAAAACTTTTTCGCAATCTGTCAGAGCTCTAGTTGTTAAAATGTTGACTTAAAATGTCCTTGCTACTGGCGTAACCTTCATAGTAGTTATTTGCTAGCTGTGTCCCTATGATTTCATAGTAATCAGGTCCAACAAAAGTTTAGACCCTCACATGTAAAGAATTTTTGTTGGCTTGCAGGAACAAGACCGATCCAAGTACCATTGGCGTGTAGTCTGCAAGAGAGGGTTTTTTCAAAGTTTCAGTCTCATGTTCAAGGAAAATGTACGAGTATTGAGACTAAACAGAAAACAAAGTATATAGAGAATATACTACTAAGAGTTCATCCACTTACAGGTTGTTGTCCTGGTTCATTTTTTTTTGCTGAAGTAGGCTATATCTATTTACCAGAGGCTTTTTTTATGTATGGTGATCTATATAATAGGCACCATAAACAATGTTACAAGTTGTTGCTATAAAACTGGAAATGAAATAATGAGCTGCTGTCTGACTTGGACAAGCTTCTGTGAGTTGTCTCAGCTCCATTTTAGAGTACCACATGTAGTAGCCTTAATTTTTTTTTTAGTCTTTGATTTTGACATGTCCTAGTTCTCAATTTCTTTGTGAATTATTGTAATCATAGCTGTATTTGAAATGTGTGTAGCCTTTTGTGCACTTGCAAACTCTACAGACTCAATACCCAACATGTATGAGCTATGTACATATGTATTTTAATCTCATATTGCCATGGGTATGTCTTCTGTTGCAGAATGGACCTAGAGCATTCATAGCATACTATTATACTCTTTCGTTTACTTATTCGAAACATTTGCAAACCCTATATACATAGGGATCAGGTCTGAAAAAAGTTGTTCTTTTTCAGAGAGTGCTTATCATACCTGAGACAGTGCCCCACAGCATAGCCTGTACTGAGAAGAGAACAACCTGACTGCATTGCTCCTCCTGTTATCAAAGAATATTGATATTCAGCTCTTTGTTGCTAATATACATTACTCTCAAACAATTGTGTGTTACAGCAACACAATAAGCAAGATGCTTAACAAAGGAAAGCTTTGGCAGAAGACCCTTGTTATAAGAACAATATTATATTATAATTCTAAGACATCAGTGATTTCCTTCGGAACAAGTAAAATCTACCATGTTTTTTCCTTTTAATGAGACAGTACTTCCAAAAGTCAAGGAAAGGCCACGTGTCTGTCTTTCACATAGTTGTGGTTTACCTCCAACTAATCTTTTTCCTTGTGGGGGAGAACCATAAAGACACATGTATCAGTTATTTTATGCCAAATGCATAAATGGTTATATATAAGCAGAATGAACAGTGAAACTAATTATTTAATAACTTCAATAACAAAAAATGATTCAGAAAATCACTCATGTCCTCGAAGACCATGCAAGCATGTGTTCAGCTGTAGCACAGCCCTGCATTTTAGTGAACTTATAGTTCAGCTCATTTGTGACTATTCTGGTTAAAGACTCATTGACTGAGTATTTGTATAGTTCAGAGAATTTCACAGGAATACCGAGAATACTGCCTAATTTATGAACTGAAATGTATTCCTTTTTAATTTCAAAAAAATCCTACAGAGATTTTTATGCTCTATAGAGTTGCAATAAAACATGTTAGCTAGTTCTTCCAAATCAGCTTTGCATGCATGGAAACTAGATGACTGATTTCTATAGTTTTCCTGCCTCCTATCAAATAGAGAAAACCAGTTGAGTTAATAAATGATTGACATGTAAAGTTAGTTGTAAAAATTTGGGGACAATCCTAGCTTCACTGGCTTTTGGTACACCTGGGACCACTGTTATTTTTGATAATCTGCTAGTGAAATATGCTAGTTCAAATTCTTAAGAATGGTTGTTCTGGTTCAGAGCAAGGGTCTGTCCAAGCCAGTGCTCCTGAGTGCAGGGGCTGCCGGGGCAGACCATGGCAAGAACAGGAAAAACTGGTATCATACTCTCCCCCAGACACTTTCCTGAACTCACTACCCAAAACAATTTTCCACTTAGGGTTTTGCTGATTATGCATGAAGAGCAAGCTCCTAATGTTTGTTTTGAAGCTGGTTCCTTGAGCTGTATTTCTTCTCCCTGAGCTCTTGTACCCAAAGACTCAAGAGGTAACCAGGGGCTGTGGGTGTTCCCCATCCTCTGATCCCCCATCTCTTCCCCAGGCTGAAGAGGCTTGGCCTAATCCGTAACTCCTTGCATATGTCATGGCTTGGGCCGGACTGGCCACTGACATGAAGGACAGATACTCTCTGACTTCTCTCCCTTCAGAGAGAGGAGGGAGAGAGAGAAAGAGATTTACAAGTTTAAAAGAAAACTAAGTTACTTTAATGAAAATATTAATAAAATAATAAAAAGAAAATAAGGAAATATATACAATATATACATAGCTGTATCAAGCTCCCAGGATGATGATCACGTCTAAGTCCCAGACTGGAGTCAGTGATGGACGGGAACTGGATTCTAGATCTGGATTCAGGAATGCATGGATCAGGATCAAAGGCAGATGAACAGAGTCCTCCTTGGACACCAGCAACTGAAGAGAGCCGGCTGACCCTTTCATCCCTCAGCTTTTATACTGAGCATGATGCAGATGGGATGGAATACCCTATGGGTCAGTTTTGGGTCACCTCTCCTGTCTGCTCCTCCTTGCAGGTGAGACTCCTCTACACTCTTCCGCTTCCGACCCTCCAGTGGGGCAAATAACGAAGTTATCTGGCTTCAGCTGTTATAGCAGTAAGTATACGCAAGAGCCTCTCTGCATACTATTCCCTGGCATAAATTATAAACAATCAGGTCTTATCGCTCCGGAAGTGGACACTGTCTTAAAAACGCGCCATTAATTTCAAAGAGTTCATTTAGTTAGAAGAGGCTTAGCTGCAAAGTAAAATTACTGAAAAGAAAACTGGTTCTGTGTACCTCAAACTGAGACACCATGGAAGCCGTTATGCCTGTAACGACCGCACGCTGAAAGGACGTTTTGTGTGTCCATGGCAAGGGCAGCCTGTGTGGGAGGAGGCCAGGGACTGGCACCTGCCAGACACAGCCGGTCCCAGCCAGTTCCAGCCAGCTCCTCAATGGACTCCCTGCAGGCCAGGGCAATCACAGAAGATGGTGGCACCTCTGAAAATATCTAACAAAGAGAAAAAGGCTGCACAGGCAGTGAGGAGTGAGGGAGAAAAGAGTGAGAAACGGCCCAGCAAACACGAGGAGTAAGGGAAGGAGGAGGAGGAGAGGTGACCCTGGTGACAGAGCAGACACTTCCCGGCAGGCCGGGGAGAGGAAGGTACCATAGTAGATATCCAGACTGCAGCTCATGGAGGACCCCACCCTGGAGCTGGTGGATATGTCCTGAAGGAGCTACGGACAATGGAGAGCCCATTCTGGGGCAAGTTCTCCTGACAGGAACTGTAGACCATGAAGAGCTGATGCTGGAGCTGGTTCTCCTGACAGAAACCACAGCCCATGGAGACCCCACGCTGTAGCATATTTTCCTGACAGGAACTGTAGCCCTGGACAACCCACACTGGAGCTGGCGCTTTTGACTGGAATTCTGGCTGTGGAGGGCTCACAGTGTAGCAGATTTTTCCTGACAGGAAACATGGAGATCCCACACTGGAGCATGTTCTCCTTACAGGAAGCGCACCCATGCTAAAGCTGCTTCTCTCCTGACAGGAACTGTGGCCTGTGAAGAGCCCACACTGTGGCAGGTTCTTCTGACAAGAACTGTGGCCTGTGGAGAGCCCATTCTGGAGAGAGTTCTCCTGACAGCAACTGTGGCACATGGAGAGCTGATGCTGGAGGGCGTTCTCCTGACAGAAACCGCAGCCCATGGAGACCCCACGCTGTAGCATATTTTCCTGACAGGAACTGTGGCCCTGGACAACCCACACTGGAGCTGGCGCTTCTGGCTGTAATTCTGGCCGTGGAGGGCCCACATTGTAGCAGATTTTTCCTGACAGGAAACATGGAGATCCCACACTGGAGCACGTTCTCCTTACAGGAAACGCACCCATGCTAAAGCTGCTTCTCTCCTGACAGGAACTGTGGCCTGTGAAGAGCCCACACTGTGGCAGGTTCTTCTGACAAGAACTGTGGCCCATGGAGAGCTCATGCTGGAGCGAGTTCTGA
>KZ505661.1:2039386-2161056 GCA_002844005.1 Limosa lapponica baueri
CACACTGTGGCAGGTTCTTCTGACAAGAACTGTGGCCCATGGAGAGCTCATGCTGGAGCGAGTTCTGACAGCTACTGTGGCCCTGGGCAGCCCATTCTGGGACAGGAACTGTGGCACATGAAGAGCAGATTCTCCTGACAGGAACGGTGGCCCTGAGAGCCCATGCTGTAGCATGTTTTCCTCACAGGAGCTGTGGCCCTGGACAGCCTATGCTGTAACTGGTTCCTCTGACAGGAGCTGTAGCCGCAGAGAGCCCACACTATAGCCAGTGATCCTGACAGTAATTGCACCCATGCTGTTGCATGTTCTACTGGAAGGAACTGTGGCTCTGGAGGAGCCACTGAAGGTTCTTCTGACAAGAACTGGGGCCCATGGAGAGAAACCCAGACTGGAGCCACGGGAAAATGTGAGAAGGAAGAAGAGGCAGGTAAGGTCTGTTATGCACTCAGAGTAACCCTACATTCTCTGTCTGTCTTGCACCTGTTAGGTGTGGGTGGGGGATGTAGAGGACCTGGGAATTAATGTGTGAAGTTGAGCTAGGGAAAAAAGTTGTGGTGGTGGGTAAGGTGGTGTTTTAATTTGTTTCTCACTCTCCAAATCTATTTTAACAAGTGTTATTTTTCCCCAAGTCAGTTCTTCTTTTCTTGACAACAGTAAGTGATTGCTCTGTCTTTATCTTGACCCACAAGTTTTTTCATCATACTTTCTCCCCTTGTCCTGTTTGAGGAGAGGGAGTGAGAGGGTGGCTGGGTGGGCGTCTGGCAGCCTGACAAGGTCAACCCATCACAAAGTTCCAGACCCTTTCCAATTCCACAATACTGCTTTCAGTGTAAAGGGACTAGAGCTGTAAGATCAGAGGTATAATCAGTATTCAGGGCAATATTCAAGGTGTAAGTGAATGGATTTATAATATCATGTAAATATCACGTAAATGTTCTCTATTTAAGTCTCTTTATTTCCTAAAACTTGACTTAGCTTTTTTAATTTAGTTTTTTTGGTGCTGCTTACCATGAGAGTCATAATGGAAGAAGGTTTAATTAAGGTCTAGTACCTGCAGAAGAGTCAAGCTAGTTCTTCATAACTAAGCAGAAATAAAACCACACATTATTTGATTTTTCCAGACTTTAAAGTGATGTGGAATTTCTCATATGATATATAAGCAAAGGATCCAGATCATGGTTACACAGGTATCTCCCTGGGGTTTGCAGCTATTACAAGCTTGGTATTTATATCTTGTGATCTTGTGCCTGATAACCCTTCCCTACCACGTCTTCCTCACGAAAATCATCCCTGGGCTGTACAGAGGAATGAAAAGTTCAAAAAGGGCTAGGGATCTTGTCCTAAATATGTGAATTTGTATCAATTTTAGATAAGGTAAGTGAAGAATTTACAGCATAGCATTTATTACATAATGAAAATGCATCATAATTTTAATAACAAAGGATTTTTTATTTTAGGCAGAGTACACTTGTATTTTTATGTTCTATCATAATTTTAGAGCAAATGAAAAGATGTACTAATAGAAACCCCACACCTATATTTAAGCATCCTCTTAAGCCATATATGATAGCATTTAAAATTTTATAGAAAAAGTTATATGGGCATTAACCTACCACATAAGAAGAGAACAAAAATAACTGAACCGTATTCTTTCTTGAGACATACCTGAACCATAGTTTTCTCTTTATTCTCACAGTCAAGATTATTTCATGTACACAAACTGACCATAAATGAGCATGCAGTTTGCATCATAGACATGCCTGTGGGATAATAAGGCATAATATCTGTTTTGAGAAATGAGTGTTGCTTATCTAAAAAATTTTGTTTCTGCTTACTGAGATTACAGAAGGCAGTTCAGAGAAAAGTAAAACAGAATCTAAGTGTCATCACAGATGGATAAAAATAAGATGTTGAATATGTATTTTGTGTAGCTAAGACAAAATTGTATGTGTCTCAGAAAAACAAATTCAGATCTAGAGCTAACAAATGCTGAACATCTTCAGCAATGGGCCGTGCCTCTGTAACCCTCAGTAGACATAAAAGCTGTTTGGCATTTCACTTAATAAAGCAGAGATTTGCCCATACTATTCATTATTTAAGGTTTGACTGAGTTTGAAATTCTACCTCTTTTAATAGCTAATGGAGTTTTTCCATTGTTTTCGACTATACCACAATTTTGCCCATCTGTGTATTTGTCTGAGACTGTGTGAAGACTGAAGCATAATCATTAGATAGAATCAGATTCATGTGCTTTGCAGTGTGATATTTTTTTTTTTTTTAGGTTTTCTGGATAATGAAAATTGATCTTCTAATTAAATCCCACACAAAAATTCTGGCATATTTACTTAAAATATGATTACATAAATACTTGGCACAATGTATGAAAAAAAGTTTATCTATTTTAATGAGTTTTCCCAAGATCTTTTTATTTTGAAACGATACAGTGTGTTATAATGTCTTTACTGTATCATATCAGTATCATCAACCTTCTGTTTTGTAAAAAGAAGTTACATTTTTTTCTTCATGTTAGGTAGAATGAAGTGTAATATTGTACATCTCTTTCTGAACAAACTTTGTTTCTGCTGTAAGTGTATAGCAATTACTATGAGGAACACGCCACTGAACATCCCCTCTCATATCTCAGCGATTCGTATGTTTACAGCAAAACTTTCAAAGTCAAGACTAAAGGTCTTTACATACAAAAAATGTATGAAAATATAGAGCTACAAAGGCAGCCATCAGTTTTAAAAAAATAAGTTAAAGGATTAATTTGCTTGCGATAATTTTATCTGTCCCAGATAATTTTGACCATTTTGCCACTTAGTCGTTTTCAAAGTTACAGCTTATCTGAAACAGTAAATAAGCCTTACATAAGCAAGCCCAATAATCAAACAAGTTTTTATATATTGGCATGCTTGAGAGTTCAGTATATCTCTGCATGAATACAGTTACAGCCTTCTGAACCCAACTGGATCATGTGCAGAGATGTCTGCATTGCTTTTCCATCTTTCTTTTTGTCTAGATCCAGTCTTTTATTTCCTTCCAGTTTTCAAGACCAGTAATTTCTACTTTTTTGAAATAAATAATCCAAAACTCAGACTTCTGTTGTCTCCTTTTTCAGCAGCTTTTGAATATTCACATTGTGTTGGCTGCTTGTTCATCTTTCATGGTTTAGGTCCTGCAAATGTAATTAGATGCAATTTATGAAGACTGTGAAACATGTGTATATATTGATATACACATAAAACGCCAAATATTTTTAAAGAAATCTCTGTGAGATTTTTCCGTAGCAAGGGTGACCCAGTGCTTCTGAAATCATTAGGAGACTGCAATGACTGTTGAACTTCAGGCTTATAGTAGATTAATAGAGAAGAATAGAACGATCCCAAAAATTACTGGTAGTAGAGGGCTGCTTTCCACAAGGGAAAAGAATTAAAACTTTTAAAATGTTTCCATGTTTAAAAGAACAAGCTGACTGATGGAAACCTCAGTGCAAATGTTAGTGTTCCCTGAAGCTTGTTTTATTGGTTTGCTCTTTTAGAAACTGAATTCTGAAATTAACTTTTCATTTTTTTCTATTAATCATTTTTTATGCCTGCTGACTGTTAAGTATAAGCAATAGGTAATTATTCACAAGGGATGTTGCTTTTTCTTCATTTTCATATTCATTTGTACAAAACACTAGAGTTTCAGAGAAAAAAAAATGTAATCTTGAAAAAAAACATTTCACAATCATTTATTGTTTGAGTTCTGTTACTGTAATAAGTCCTTTAAATACAGGAACATAGATGTGGAATGTAGATAGAGATGGAGCTGTAGGTATGAATGTATACCCCATACATACGCCCATGAAAATGTAAATACTCTCCTTTAAAAGGGTTTGAACTGGTGCCTATGCATCTTTTCAAATTTGCAACGTGGCAAACTGTATTTCAACAAGAGCTGTAGTCACTGAATAGAGAGAATGCAGCAAGCACTATGCTACTTCCGAGTGGGGAAAGGCCTGTTTAAGTCTGGGGTGATATCTGAAGGACAGATTCATAAGCACAAAGGAAGTGTCATGCATAGTTCCGGTATTTGGATCAAAATTGCAGCTCTGGATCTAATCAGTCGAGCACAGGGTCTGACTTCAATAGATGCATGTGGAGGGGTAACTGTTTGCCATCTTAGGCTGTAACAGCCAGCAGAGCTTATAATGAACTGTGACTTGTAAAGAAATGCATCATAGTAAATCACGCAGATCATGTATTAAAAACTTTAAGATGCAGCAATACAATTTGTTAGGCAGACTGCTGACTTTTATTCCATGTCTCAAAGCTAAATATTATATGCCTGAGGGACGGTGGGGGATGAGAGGTCAGTGGAGTTAGACTAATATACACTAGCTGAGAATGTGGCATGGTGAATTATTTCCAATCACTCCTTGAGCAATAGATATATATTTCTATCTTTCTGAAATATTTTCCTCTCCACTTGCAGTGGTTGCTGACATTAAATATTTGAGAGCAATTTTGCCACAAGTAGGGCTAGTTTCGGTGACAGCTGAAGTTTTCCCATAAACTTGTGTGGATTATGCAATTTAAATGGACAGAATTCAATCTTAGCTGCCTGTCGCGTTGATCATAATCACAGTTACTTTTCAGAGAGTATTTTTGTAGTCTTTGCACATATGATCTCTGCAACTCAGAACGTTTGCATACCACGCAGCATCTGGCTCAGTTTTTACAGGATCTTAACAGATGCAGTCAGGAACAATGCAAACTCCCTGAAGTCTAAAAATAATTGTATTTCAATAATCTCTTATGCTATAATCACTATCCCATACAAATATAATAAACATATAGCATTAGAAATTACTCTGAAAAATCAGAGGAAGTGCCCACAGCATGTAGCCACTGAATGTTTTATTTAACAAAGAGGAAATACTAGAGATAGAGAATACTTAAAGAAATATATCGAAATCCTTGTGTCAGAATAGTTTTAACTTAAACCATGTTGGAAAGATTTTGATTTTGAATATCAAAATCAAGATTTTGAATATCAAATTGACCCTCCATAGAAAAGATGTAACTGACATATTCACTTAAACAATTACTAGGATTTGGCCTGCATTATTTTAAGTTAAGGAACTTACAAAGTTGCTTCTATTTTTCTTCATACCAAAAAGAAAGAAAACTGTGTTTCTTTTACGTCTGCAGTATAGATACACCATTGTAACTTACTGGAAGGAAGTCTAACTTCACCAAACCACATGTTGGGCTCATACTTTTAGTTCTTCCACAAAAGTATCATTGACTGAAGTGAATGTTTTGCCTGAATAGATGAAAGTCAAAGAATGCAGGAAGAAATGCTGATGAAACGGACTGCTTATAGTAACTTTAAAATAAATGTAATGTCCCACAACTGTAAGGAACTCCAAGTACAAATCATGTGTAACCCTTTCAGATACATGCAGCAGATCCAAAGTTAAATCCCATCCTCAAGGTGATTGCTGAAAAGAAGAAATAAATAGGCACTGAAAAGTCTTCCCCCATTCATCAGTGAAACCATGTTTTGGGATATTGTTCTGTTGTAGAGAGAATCTTAAAGCTAACATTTGTCTAGGTTTTCCCTTTCTTCTGTCCTGAAGTTTTGACTTGCAGGAGAGGAGTATGGATGGCAGTTGTCTGGGATTCCCAGGGCTCCAGCAGGACTCTGGGCTACAGCCACTGGAACTAGTAACCACTGGTAGAGTAACCACTACTGGGCTACACCTATTAGACCAGTAACCGCTACATATAGGTTTTTAATGCATGGCATGTGTAGTGAGATGGAAAACAAGCAAAATTAAGAATAGCATTAGGTATGACTCTTCAAGTGAATACCAAGGCCAGTGGCATCAGGCCAAGCATGAAACAGGTGTCTGAAATAGTGTGCTGTTGAGGAAGGATGTAGTAATTCCTGCATAGACATATAAGAAACTGAAGTGAGAACAGGTTCTGTGGACAGTGTATATGAACTGCATCAAGCACATGTCTCCCCTATTACTTGAGACTTGTTTTTCAAGGAAAAAGGAAATGAAAATTTTGTTAGGCAGCTCACTCATGAGCTTTGAAATCTGAGGTCTCCATATATTACCAGCAAAGATGTCTCTAGTTAGTATGATTTCCCCTGCAACACAAAAAACCCACCCCAAACCAAAAATATTCCTAGAATTAGATCTCTGTCTAATCACTTAAGAGATTCTAAAGGTAAATTATTTTCAGGTATGCTTAATTTTATGAAAAAGAGATCATCTAATTAACATCTAAATAACATGTGACTTGAGTGATCTATCACATATAATTATATGCATATAATAGCCTTACATTTCAGATAATCCATAGGCAGTAATTTGTTTGGACAAGTGTCAGTGAACAGTGATGAATAACAAGCAAATTCTGCAAGCTCATTATTGGTTTGTGGTTCAGTTCTAACAGGGAAAATGACATGTAGTAAACAGAGTGTTAATTTCTAACGGTTCATCCAATTCTACTAAAAGGCTTCTTGGGGAAAAGATGACAAGGTTTCTATTCCCATTTTCAGCAATTCATTTATGTATTGCAAATAACTCATAGTCAGGAATGTGCTCTCTTACAACATGAACAATTCTAGCAGTGTGAACAATAAAACATTCTTTGACTACAGCATTAATCCCCACAAGCCAGATGTATAATATTTATAATATTTCCATGTTTACTTTTCTTGTTGGTTTCATGTGGTTCCAGTTTTCATCTCCAAAACCAAGGTTTTTGTTTTCATGAGCAAGGCATACGGAAGAGCACTCCAAATTATCTGCCTTCTAAGTAGTGTCTTTCTGGGATTTCAGAAATTTAAAATGAAAGTCCTAGAATCAGAGAGGTGTACAGTAGCACAAATTATTTGTTAGCATAGTTTAATTATTTTGGGTACTAAATACAACATTGAGCCAATAGCTAGTAGCGTTGTTTGTCTTTTTTCCATATTACACAAGTCTGCCCTTTCATCTTCTGAATAGCACATGGCTCTTCTTCAGCCATCCTTGATTTGAAGATTGATTGCATGAAAAACCTTTGCTCAATCCTTTTTATGATCTTGCGTTAGAGAAATAGCAGAGGGTGGGGATATTTATCTGCTCCTTTTGTGGCCCCTGTTCCTGGATGACCTGCCAAGGTTAAGCGTGCTCTGATATCCATGCAGAATCAGGTTTTCTTCATATAGGCACAGCTTTCAAGTCTAGAAGTGTCAACTCCGACTCCATAGAAATGAGGTTTCACCTGTCCTCCAGTGAAGGAGGGGTGCTATACAGAGTTGTATCTCAGTTATTGGGATAGAATATGGATATTTATACCCTAGGGCATATTTCACCCAGATACAAATTTTAAACCAAATGAATTTGGGAAAATTTCTGCGAAAGAAAAAGCATCACTTCTGATAGTAAGTTTTTTTTTGTCAAGTCATTCATCTATTACTAAAACAGTCCTCAATTTTTGTGATCTTCTTTCAATGCGGATTAGGAAGTTCTTGATCTGAAAGTACAGCATAAAATAGAAACCAAAGCAGGTTTCCTCTTCATTATATTCTATGATATGTATTTTCCACTTCACTGCAAATTTATCTTTTTCTCTAGTAACTGAAGTATATCGTAATTACGCTCGTGCTCATACAATACAGCATAACACAGCAACACCAGGAAGGTAAGGCATTTTGGATTGTTTTTATCAATTACAACAATAAATAATTTGTGCATGTGGGAAATAAGAAAGGACTTAGTATCTTAGCTCTGTATCTAGCTTAATATCTTAGCTTCTGAGCCATCAGACTGCTTCTGCAGTTTGATGAAGGGAAGATGAACTTGCATCTTCTGTTCAATACATTACAATACTTGTTTCATCTATTATTATGAAGAGTATATTTAAATCAACAGAAGCAAAGCCAGGCACATACTGAATTAAGTTTCATTTGTTAACTTCAGCAAAACCAGATCCATCTGGAGGATATAATGCCCAAATACTCATGCTTCTTTTGGTCTTCCTGAAAATGTTTAAAGCAAGAGTAATTTTTCTGTGGGGCTTGTGGAAAAATAAAGCTTGCTCACTGTTAGGATTTTAGAATCTGGAGCTGATTTCGTCTTAACTAGACTTTTTGTAAAATGAATTTGCCAATACTTAAACCATCTCAGAGGGGAACAAGAGGGCAAATGCATTCTCAGCAGCTGAAATGAACTATTTCTATTTGGATAGATCTTTCTGGCCTCCTCAAAAGGTGTGGTTTGACTTCAAGCTCCTCATGCTCAAATAAGCATAGATACTAGCTAGCTTATGTTTCCAGTGACATGCTAGAACAAAGGCTCCTGCCTTGCAAACACCTTCTTTCAAGATGGAAGGACACTAAATGATATAAAAGGCACTAAGGAAGGCACAGGCAAATCAGCAGTTCAGCCTGTACAAAGCAGGGGAAATTGTGAAGCACTTCCACTTAAAACTTCCATTTAAGTATAGCAATATTTATGCAAGAGGAATTGCTATTTTCAAACAATACAACATAATTGCCCATCTTCTTCAGAAAGTTTTAATTTAAAAAAATAAGAGAATTCTATTTTCATTTTGGTGACATTATTTAGGGGAAATGAGTAGAAGGGATGGAATGTCCTTTTTCAGATTAGTTTTACCAGTGCTGCTCCTTTTTTGTTAGCAATTCTTTGTTCCTACTTTCTTCTGACTTACCTTAAACTATGTTCTGAGAGAATCTAAACTGTGCCACCCTATAGTGCATAGCTGTGTACTTCTTCAAAAAATCCAGGGAAAAGACATCGTTCCACTTTTCCACATGGCCTGGGGGATTTGGGGGGCTGAGATTGCTAGCACTTTCATTCCTATTCACCTTGGGAGTGGGATAAAATTCCCTGAAGGTGCCTGGATCTAACTGAGAGACTTTAGTTATATGAAACAACAATAAATCTGGATGGTTTGTTAGAGAATGAATAGTTTCACTAGATTTTAGTTTTAATTTGATACTCTCAGGATCATAAACTCAATTGAGCCTAGGAGCTGAAATATGTACAGAATCTAGTTGTTTATTGTATTTTGACTTATTGAAATCGCAAGAATATTTTCATTATAAAATGTAGTTCATATAAGTAGATAAATTCAAGGTATACTTCTTTCCTCTTTATTTGTTTCCCTTGACATTGTTTTCAGTATCAGTTTAATGCAGTTGCAGAGCTCTCTTTCACAACTCAACAGCGATGCTTTGCACAAGACCTTGCCGCAGAGATTCTGGTAACCGGAAGCTTGATGTAAACAAAGCCCAAATGGGAAAGAGCTTTGTGAGGAACTCCATTTACATGCATGGTTGGATCCTGACAGACAAAGGAGGGCTTTTGGAAAGGGTTAGGGCATTTCAGGAAAACAGTTATGATTTATTACTAATATTTATTTTATTTCATGTGAAAGGAAGAATTCTGGTATGTTATATTCCAACTCAGAAGAACAACTACTTTCTCGTCAAATATTTAAAATGAAATTTTCAAACTTGTTTTTGACCACATCTTTAGCTGCTGTGAGCTTTTTAGAGATACAGCCCAATATCCCTGGAGTGCTTTTGGAAATCTTGTGGTTAATTTAACATACTCTTTTCTACGTCTCCAGTGTAATGTACTTGCTAGCAAAACTTTTTTATAGCATGCAAACATGATTTCTGTAAGTTTTGCCAAGCATATCTGAGGAATTATTCTCTTATCACAGAGAAAGAAAAGAAAATGTAACCAATACCCTATGTATTGGTCTTGGGTAAGAACATAAAAGTACTGGGAATATTTCTTAATCAGTACCAAATTTATTTCCTGCTGACTGTGGGGAAAAGAACACTTAAATCCTTTAGATAGAATTGAGCAGAGAAAGTGCTTATAAATGAAAGTTATATTTGAAGTCAGTGAAGAACAAAGAGACTAATGTACGTAAGCGGTAAAGTGGGCTGATTTGTGGAGGATGCAATAAAAAAAGAAGCAGCTCAGGATCTCTGGTATATATTTTTTCTGGTATGTTCAGAGGTTGTGTCAGAGTTGTTGTTAGATACTATTATGGTTGCTATCAACAGAAATTAGGATGAAGTTACATGGTCTGAAAAAACAGGAACAATTTGGTAACCCAAAGGTCTGGGCATGTCACGTACCCTTGAGTCAGAAATGGAACTAGATGGAAATAGTCCGAGGTAGAGGCTTCAGTGCCGGTAGCCACCCATGATGTATGGAGATACCAGCTTGCTTGAGTATACAGAATAAATCTAAAAATATGCAAGCCATTTTGGTTTTGAATTAGAATAAAAGAATGCAGCTTATTTATCCAGAAGATGTTCCCAGTTACCTTCACTGGTCCATTTCCTCTCTGAAGACAAGGCATTATATAAGCAATAATTTGAGGTATGTGCATTATTACATCTAGTTGGGGTTATCTACATGATAACCTTCTACCCTACATGAAAAATGTCCAGATGACATCTGCTGTAAATATGACTCTAGTACTGAAGAGGAATCAGATACAGAAAAAAAAAAAAAGACATAAAATGTTGGGGCTGATGCAGTATTTCCTCAGTCATCTGTAGCAATGTTTTCTTCCTGTAAGTGCAATACAGTAGCATTAGGTGGAAAAAGGAGTGAAGGACAGACAGGAAGGTATTTAATCTGCAAATAAAATCTTACCTAGGAGGTAATACCTGGCTTAATCACAGAAGGTACCTCTAATCAGATGTTTAATTTCTTGCTTGCTGTAATTATAGTTTTATTCATTACCAGTTTTGTAACATTGAAACATTAGTAAGAACAAACAGCACGAACATTTTTGTGAAGTTACTTTGTTAAATATTTATAAAAATACACAAACTGGGTAGCTACTGTGTTAAATTAAATTACCACCATTTGTGATAAGCAGAGCATATATTATCTAATGATGTGATTTTAAATTGTTTAAACAATCCGGATAAATAGTGAAGGCGAGACCCTGGAGTTTTCCCATTCAATTCCAAAGTGACTAGGCTACTGCTGAAAAGTCTTAATTTAGTGAATCAGTATCCATGACAAACGTGGAAAAGAACGTAAAATGAAACTACCACTGTTGTGAGAGCAATTTTACTGTGATATAAGGGAGAACTTAACAAAAAAAAGGAATTCAGAAGTCACATGGAAAAGCTAGAAAGAAAAACTGACTCAGTCACAAGCAGAAGTTACTGGATCTGGCCAGAAATTTTCCATCAGAATATTTTTTCTACTGAGAAGTGCAGTTTTAGTTCAGTCAAACAGGCTGGCATTTTTAGTGCTTATGATTATTTTCACTGGGGAAATAAAAAAAAAAAAAGCAATTCCTTGGGCTTGTGAATCCTTGCCTTGTCACCCAGTGGAGCCAGGGCTGCCTCAAGGACTGGGACCTCAGCCCTGAGAGAGGCTCATCACCCTGTGTCTGAGGGACCTCGGTCGCTGCAGAGCTGCTACCTTTTGGAGTGGAGGGCTGGAGGCCTGCAGAGCTGAGTGGCCTGCTGAGACAGTCAACAGCCCACTTGATGGGGCCACCTTGTCCTTAGGCCCTTGCTCCATGGATTCACGCCTGTCCCCTTTAATGACCATGCCAGAGGGGTCAAATGTTTTAATAAGGCCATTAGTAGCTTTTTCTGACCGTCCAACTTAGGAATCAATAAATCACAGAAAAATAGTTCATCAGGGCACACCTGCTCAGAGGCCTGACCCCATGCAGAAGGCTGGGCCAGGGGAGGGAATCTATGCCTGGAAGTCTGGATGAATGTGGATGTGTTGCGTATTGGAGTGAGCATCATGCTCCCTTGAGTCATGGGGCAAGGCCTTGGCTGTTGTGTGTCTGCAGAGAGTGTGTGCGTCTCGTGGAACAGAAGTCTTACAACAGAAATTGCCATCTACCTGATATACCCATTTTGCTTAGAGGACAAATTGGAGATTTTCTCCCACTGAGTGATGTGGTTCAGTTCTTGCTGCTGCTGCTCTCCTAATGCCCTGTGACAAGCTGAAATAAGCTGATACTCTTAAATTGGATTGAATGGACCTTCAAAGATCTTATTTTCCTGTTCAAAGTTTCAAAAAATTCAACTACAAAATATATTTCTTCAGTGTTTGTAAGAATATCTGTTGTTGCTTAATTTAAAAAGAAAATTAAACAATAGCTAAAATATTAAAAAAAGTAAAGCAAGGGAAACCCAGAAAAGAAGGGACTCCTAACATTACGATTGCTTAAGTTCTGAGACAGAATTTTGCAACTCTGCTACCAATTTCTAATCTTTGGCAGTATTTTTTCTGTAATATATGAGCAGAAACAGATGTTTTCCACTACCAACATCTGATCTGTGTGTGAAGAATTAAGGGCATTATATACTGTCAAAGCAATGAGTGATATTTAACCATGCAGACTCCTGTTAACTCCAGACAGAACTACAGTGGCAAACATCTGCATATTGTCCTCAAACCTTAGAGTAACCTAATATGACAGACAAGTCTCTATAAATGATATATATGTATTTAAAGAAACATCTTGGTTAATTTAAATAATTCCAAACAAGGGAAAGGTTTTGTTTCCAGTAGTGTTAGGGCCATGGAATAGTCTTTGTTTGCATAATTCAACAACAATTTCAGGTATCAATCATACATTTTAAAGATAAGCTTGAATCCTCTTCTTAAGTATCCCAGCACATTCAGCTTCTTTTGGTGCATCAGGCCACCCCCAGGGTGGGCTTAAATGGCTGCTTCTGCTTAAGTGGTCACTGTCTGATACACTATTTTTGTTGTTCCTACTCTGTTTTCCTTCTCCACCTGGACAGCATTTCTCTTCAAGTTTCCTCAGCCACCCAGACAGGAATGCCTAAGGAAAAAGGCATTTAGCAATGATAGCTATGTTATTGCTGTCTCAGTACTGATCTTCTTGGCCATCAAGTTAGAATAAATTGTGGCATGGACAAAGCCTTTGTAAATCAGCCTCAGGGTCATGACAGAGCAGAGCCATCCTACAGCTCTTAATCCTCCACAAGGATGTTTTATGTAAAGTTCCCCTGGATCTAGCATAGTTAATAAATATAAAATCTGATGCTGTTACTTACAATTATAAAGTGACAATGCCTTGTTTTATATGGCCTTCATGAAAGCTCATTTTTGCACATCCAAGTACTTGCTCCAAGCTGTAGTTCATGTAGTCAAGATTGGTACTAACAAGAGGAAATTCCCAAGAGCAGCCAAGTTGTTTGAATTGAAAAGAATGCTAGAAATTACTTTTCTAAACCAGCATTTCCCAAAGTCATCGCCATAAATCTGCCAAATACATTCCAGACTGGTATTTTACGACAGAGCATTCCCCTTGTTATACTCAATGGGAAAGACTGTAATCCGTGCCTTCCTTGCATTAACCAAAGAGGCACACTGAAGGATGTTAATTTAGAAAAGATGAACATGATGTAACATTCCATAGTAATTTGCAGTTTGAATAGTGCTCATGTAACAAAACAATAATAAAGGACCAGATGCATCAATGAGGCCACTCTTGTTAGCAGATGCAACACTGTAAATAAGGGATTTGTTATCAAAAGGTGCGTGTCAGTCAATGGACTATGTTAATTTGTAGGATGCATTACTTAAAAAAAAAAGTTCTACTGCAAATGCTATAGCCTGCTGTTTTAGGAGAAACTTACCTGGTTAATTTGTTGGAAGAATAGAAATCGCAGTACCTGAGACTCCTGTAACTTCAGGAAAATGTGTGGCCAGGAAAGAAGAAAGATTCTGTAAAAGTCTCTCCAGAGTTGCCTGGATTGTGCTCTCAGGTGACCCCATGAGCAGTCACATCAGAGGCCCAAACGATGCACTCTTAACCCCAGCCATGTTAATCGGAGGCGTGCCTAAACTAGAAAAGTTGAATACATGCTTGCAAAGTTGGACAGGCTTTGTTGATGTCTTCAGTAGTCTTGTGCTCTTATGAAACTCCTTTAACTTGAAAAAAAAAAAAAAAGAGGCTGCATTCTGCTGTTTGGAGTAATAGGAGCAGGGCAGTGAGAATAGCAGACCAATTATAAATAAAAATAGACAAGGATTAGGAAATACATTATTGTGTCCCTTGCTTTTCCTAAAGTGAAATTAAACAATCCAGACACACTGAAAATTGAAGTAGGACTTTGTTGTGTGTCCTGTGATGAAGTTGAGAGGCACTGATCTCTTGAGAATGTGAGATTCTGGTGTCTAAGGGTGGACTCCCTACCTAGCCTTGCCACTCACCGGGTGCAAGCTGGGCTAGGTATATCATCTCTGAAGAAGGAGAAGAGAAGCTATGGGACAGATAATGTAAATGTATTTGATCCTTGGTTTGCTATAAAGAAAACATTTCTACTTGCTTTATCAGGGCTTGTGGCAAAGCCACCAACTAGGCACCACTCTGTGAAGGGATTTGGACAAATTCCTGTCACTGGAGTGTATTATTTAAGAAAAGAAATATGGAGTTCAGCAACATGGAGAACAAGGAGTGAGGTGATTTGATTTCATAAAGCTCTTGTCTATTATTGCCTAGATGATGCCACTGATGACAAGAGGCAGATTTAACCACTCTTAGCTGATCCATAAGGGCACGTGGCTGCCTCTTCTTGTCTCCCTAGGGCTGGCTCCCCATGCCCTCTGGGGACAGTGCTGTGCTTCTTCAATATGTCACAGAAGGGACATTAGGCTAATGGCTTTCATTGTTTTTCCTGGAAGAGAAGCAAGTTACATGATGAGGGTAAGCTTTCCCTCATCAAGGGAAAATGGTGTGAAATCTCCTTCAGGGTAAAGCATCTTTCATTATTCTTCCTCTTTTGGAGTTATTTCGATGCCTTTTGTGCATTGGAGGACAGGCAAGGCTCTATCAGTCAGTCAGTTATAAATTCCTTTGCATTGAGTAAATGTGTTTTTTCTTATATGCTAAAAAAATTGATGACATCATCTCTTAATCATAGTTAATCACTCACCCTATTATAGCTCAGCTGTGCTTGGACATTAAAGAAAAATCTGTCAGACATATTCTAGCATTTTTTTTGGTGCCAAAATTCTTTTCCACAGTTCATTTCCCTATGAAGTTAACTTCAGTCATTTTGAATTAATTTAGAAGGAATGGCTTCTCTTAGTCGTCTACCCACCCACAGATGCATGCAAAAAACAGAAAAGCTTAGTATATGATGTACTAGGAGATTGTGAACAGCAGGCTACGTTCCTCCTTCTGATGCAAGGGAACAATAGTCGGGGGTCTGTACTAACTGGGTTATTAGTAAAGACCTTCCCAAGATTCCATTTTGTGTGTGTAAATATGGTTTACAGACTATCAGCAACTCTTTTTCACTCTTTCCCAAGTTAGTTTTAGTGACAATGCCACTTGTGATGACAAATTATCTCAATCACAAATTTGTACAAGTGAGGACGTCACGGTCAGCTCAGTTTCTATGAGACAGTTTCAAATACAGTCTAATATCATGGTAGTAGCCATCACCACACCATCTCTATTCCCAGCTCCACACTGCAATAAATGTACTGTTTCAACCAGCTCTCTAACAATTCACATGTGCTGTAACCCTGGTATGGGTTCTTAAATGTACCATAAGATTAGCTCTAAACTCAAGAGAAACCGAGCCTAAGCCCATGAATTGGCCTGTAGTTAAGCAGAGAAGCACATAAATCCCTAAGCAATATGATAAGTTAGAGATCTCTCGTTTATCCATTTCATGCTTTCTTTAACATTTAATGCTCCAATTAATTTTTCTCCATATTAATCCACATGTGCTTTTTGATTCCCTTGGATTATGCTTTCTGGATTTAGCCTTTCTTGAATGTTGTTGTTGTTGTTTTTTTAATCCCTGAAGAATAAAATTGTCCTTACTTCCACAAAATTATACCTCATAGTTACTTCATCCCCACAAAGCTATAGGAAAACATAAATTTTAGCCATTAGACACCTGGAATGCTTGAAGCAGTATTTTTTCTACCATATATTACTTTACCTGCTATATAGAGAACTATAAAAACAAATTTCAGCTTATATTAAAATTTGTTGAACACCTTTAGCAGTGCGCAGAACATTACAACTAGCATATGCCATCCTGTGGTATTTCTTTTTGCCCGTGGAAAAAAATGCATACTGTGAAGATTCATTTATTAAATATTAGTGAATGTTAGATGTGCGATGACATATTTCTTGCTAGCTCAGGGCCAAAGGCTAGCGTCTTATTTGCAAGATGCTCTTTAGCTTATCTAGTGAGTTCATAAGCTGTGATCCATTTAAGCCAGATTGATATTATTTTAAAATGTTTTGCCATGTTTATTGAATTTTTGCTTTAAAATACAGGACACAAAGAAACCTCTCAATGTTTGGAATCATGCGAGTGTTGATGCAACAGAATTCATAGTCTTTGAACAATTTTTCAGTATGTCATATATGTACATTTCAAGAAATTACAGGAACAATGTTTATCATGGATTCAAAAATCCTTAACTTTTTCATTCAGTATTAATGACGCAAGGATCTGTCTCAAGTTTTGCATTGCATATACAACACACAGCAAAGGCTTAAAGACATAAGAATAGTATGAAAGAGTTTACTTGTTAAATGCAGTAGGAACTTTCATAGCTTCATGTCTTTTTTTTTTTTTTGGTATTTTTGTATTACCAGCAGCAACTTGAGCATGTTCTAGAGCAAATTCAATCAGTCTTGCTTAATTCTACTTCTAAAGTGTACAAAAATATAAGTGTAATCAAACGATACTTGTATCCCTGATATTTTTCAGCTTTAGCAAGCTGATTTTTAAAAATACTTTTTTTTTGTTTAAAAATGAGATGACAAATTCATGTCGCAAATTTCCAGTCAGCAATTAGATCTTACAAAGAGTTTCATGATAAAATGAAGGAGGCAAAAACCCAGTGGCATGAACTTGTATAGGCTGCAGTTACAGAGGCATGGATTTGCGAGAGAATAAAAGGTCCTGTACAGGAAACATCCTTGCTGATCAGATAGAAAGCCTTTCCATATTACTCTAGTGTGTAATAAATGAAAACCCCACACATTTGACAAAACAAAGGTGAGCAGAAGGAAAATGTGTCCTAGGAGAGCGTGAGTGAGCCCAGACCCAGAGGCTATTCCAGATCTGTTAGCACAACTGCCTTTAGACCTCGCCGCGTAGCCAGATGTTGCTGCTAGAGCCTTCCCAAGCTTGGCATCTGGGTCCTGGCATGCCCTGGGAACGGCCCAGGGTGCTACCCCCCTCCTCGGGGTAGGTGCACAAACAGAAAAGCTTCTTGTCTCAGCTGAAAGATCTAATTTGCTTCAGAATGCAGATCCTGTAGACTGCAAATATGAAATGTTTCAGTAAAAGCACCACAGAGCAAATAGTTCTCACTAAATATAAAAGTGTATACATCTATTAAATATGATTTGTTTTTCTTCTATTGATAGAAGTTTTTTTTTTTTGAGGATTTCAGGGTCTGTGCAGTAGTACTTTTTCTCAATTTATAGTAATTTTTAGTGGCATTTATGAGGTTTAAAAATTGTGTAAGTTTTCAGACTGAATCTTAGGAGGTTCCTGTAGCCTTTGCACTTGAGATATCCATCACTGGATGCTCTATTCTGTCCTGGACAGATAGGATTTCACCCACACAACAGGGATACTGAGCAGTAACTGTAAGCCAGATCTTCAGCTGGCACAAACTGCACTATGCTTAATCAACTTCAGTGTGAAGCTATGCCAGTTTATACCAGCTGGGCATCTAGCCCTTTGTCTGCCCCCACATAAAAACTGTGTTTGTCTGCTTTTATTGAAGCTTTACATTTTCCATGTGAGCATAAGCAACATTGTCATTTTAGAGCCAAAACTGACTTTTTACTCAATTTCCCATTTCTGCTCCATCTCCATCCATCTTGAGAAGTAAATGCACACAGGGGAGGGTAAGTAAACTGCTTCGAAACATCTGGGATGCATAGAGCCTCTGTTTCAGTCTCAGAGAGAGCAACCCATTAGCAGGGTACCTCTCATGCACATATAGCTATTACTAGAAGCAGTGGCTACTTCACAGGCTTAATGGGGTGTCTGAATCTTGCTGTGCTCCCTCCACTTTAACTCCAGCCCAACTTCAGTAGCTGCTGTCTGAGCCTGGACAGGTTCAGTGAAGGACAGATGCTACATAAGGGACAATGGGCTTGATCTCTGTGACAAAATCCTGAAATGGCTGTGTGTCTGCAAGTTTCTGCATTTCCCTATGTCAGTCTAGGTGAGATACATGAGCAATCATGTATCCACCAGTGCTATTGATTCCAACTTCAGTGTCTAAGTGCTCACCACATGAGTAAGGCTTGAACATAATAGCCTTCTGATAGTGTTCCAAGTTTGGGGGGATATATGAAGGTTAATTGAAGCTACAGACCTGGCAACTTGCCTCAAATGGCTGTGTGCCATGGTGTTTGGGGATTTTAGCTGTTATATGTGTAAGTAATTGCTCTTTACCAAATGCTTAGGGAGAAAAAAATTACCAAATCTAACAATTTAACATATAAAATCCTCCATGCAAAAAGCTAAAGAAAACCCAAACCTTCAATATATGTAAGGTTTGCCTTGGCCCTGGTACTGTTATCTAGCAGCAAGTTCCTGCTTCTGAAAGCGTTTAGCAGCGAATCATTGACGCAGTAGATTTAATCTTGCTTTACGACAACGATATTTCTGAGAAGAGTCAGGCCCATTTTGCATTCCTGGAGAGCTGGCATACAAAAAGGCAGCAGGCAGGCTGAGCCTTTTTAAGACAATACTTTTCCCACCTGCCTGTCCTTCCCTGGTGTTGGAGGTGGCCAGATCCACATCCCATCAACAAAACAAAATGTGTGCTCATGCAGCAACCATTCTAGGAGAGGGTTTGATATCCTAAGATCCAGCAGATCAGATACACTGAGTTAAGAGGTAGTGAATTGTGAACTGAAGGAGCTGGGAAATGTTCACTTCTCCTACCCCTGCTATGCAGGCAGTAACCTCCAGCAAAGGAGTGAGGTGGACAGCCGGAGCAATAATGTTTAAGTGACTGATACTAAATCCAACAGAGTACATCTGTTAGGACTCTTAATGAATACTGCCAAAGAGGATAAGTTTGTGTTCATATGATAGGCTTTAGCCTGAAGTAGCTAAGGCAGTAGCCTTTTATGCTGTCTGGTACCAGCCAGTGTCTTGAAGCAGAGGGGCAGAATGCATTTCTTGGGTAGATTATTGTTGCTCACATTTTAACAGTTGAAAAACCTTCAGTCAAAATCTGATTATCTGATAATGTATAACAAGAATATATTGAATTACAGATATTCGTGTTACTGTTGTTGGAGATAAAAAGGGGACTTCTGTGATTCGATGCTTCAGTGTAAATACTAATTCAACATATTCCCAAGATCTAGGAATATCCTTTGGACTCTGGCATCAGGAGAATGCTATAAAATCAACTTCTGTCTCTTTCTGAGGATGGCAGCATTAGCTCAGCTGTGCCAGTCTGACTGCAGCAGTCAGCAGAAGCTGTGTATGCAGCCATATAACTACAACAGAGTCTGATCATCATCCTGATGAAATTACACTGATCTAATTTGCACGCTGTGAAGACATTTGGCACTGGCTGAATCTGAGCTGTGACATCTTCATTGGAACTAAAAGTACACTAAGAAGTGACATTACATTTCATATTCTTTTGTGCCAGACTGTGGCATTTCTTCCTCTTTAAAGGCATTATTTCAAGAACATTTAATTTGGCTTTGATATGTCTGCCATTTTGCTATGCAGGAATGTACTGAGCCAGAAAAGCTCAGCTGTAATAAAGTTTGGCACCATCAGCCCACCATATACCTGCACCATCCTGTGCAATTTAATTGGCATTCAGTGGGTTGATAAATGGATTGGCTTAATGAGACAATATACTTGACATATGCAGGACTCTCCTGAGGAATAAGATTCATTTTTGCACTTCACACATCAACATGCTACAGATACCAATACAGTCACCTCCAGCAGCTGTGCTATAACCAATGACATGCCTTCCACTGTGTTGACCAATAACTCTGCTATCTCTCAAACTGGCTTTACATTATTTTCCATATGAGCATTTTCCTTTCTTCATTTTCATTATATTTCTGATTGTAAAAATACAGCAAAGTACCACAACTGCCTTTGGAATTCTGTAAAGTACAGTATCCATTTTTTTTTTTTTTGCTGGTATAAATCAACAGCTTATCTTCATAGCATCCTGACGATTTGTCTCCATGTTTGGAAAAAAGTTCTAATTATACTTTGAGTATAGCTTAAATAACAAGTAAAAATATTCAGTAAAATACACATAAAAGCAAAGATCTATGTTACATAGTTTTAAGTGACTATGAATAAGCATGACCTACTCTCCTCAAAGGTTCATTTGCATGGATGAATTAGGTTTATGTTAGAGCCATCTCTGGATCGAATGTGAAGATGAAGATCTCTGGGAAGCTGTACAGTAGCTGGCAGAGGGGAGTTTTTCAGTAATATTACAGTACAATTAATTACTGATTACAGTGAAAGTTTATTCAGCTCTTTTTTAAACAAACTCAATTTTGCCTTAGTCAGGAATGAACAAAAGAGGATCAGTAACATCAGGGATCTGGTCCAGTGTTTAAAAAACTAGTAGTTTAATGGTAGATCTTTGAGTCTGATCTTCTCAGATGTAACTGTGAATGTAATCAATGTCCTTTGATGTTTTTCAGAGGCCTGCTTGTTGAGGTTATAGATCATTTAAGAGTTGGGATTTAACAGCAATCCAGAGAGCTAATCTATCTTGCATGGACAAGAGAGATATGCATCCGGCTTTCTGGTATTTTACAAAGGCTTGGAAAACAGTTCAGAGATAGAAAACATCAACGCACTTACACAACACACACACTGTTTCTTAGCTGACATTAAAAGTGTACATATATATCCCTTACTTTAGAAAAAGAAGGTCAATATGACAAAGTCCTCAGTCATCATTACCATCAGGATAATGAAGATAAAAGCCAAGTAGTTTTCTTGGTCATTCTCCTCTGGTGCAATTCTGAAGGCCAGATTAGGATGTTTTAAGTGAACCAGCTGTTTGTCAGGATATAGAAAGGAATCACTACCAAAGAGCTGGAAAAATGTGTCAAAATCATGTGAGCAATTTTTTGCATCCATGAGGAAAACTGAGAACCAGAGCACTGTCTTTCCCCTAGAAAATGTGCAAAGTTTTTCAAAGGAGCCTAAGGGCATGAGGAGCCAAACTCCCTCCGAACATACATGCAGGTTAATATGTTAAATTCCATGCATCTGTTGGAAACAAAAGAATGTACGAGACTCACACCACAAGAATGGCCACTGCTTCAACCTGGAAAAGAAAATTCATCAGAAGCAGAGAGGTAAGAGAGGCTGCAGCTGGCTGATGCTGTGCTGTGCCCTGGGCCGTCACAGTACCTGCCGCTGGCTTCTTGTCCATGAGGTGGAAGAAGCCCACGTGTCACTGCCTCGGATTTCAACTGAGTGCCAGTTTGATGCTTGCAATTCTGCTCTAAGGAAAGCCTCATACATGCAAATAAGCCCAAGGAAACTAAAAAATGAAACGGTGTGTGACAGTTTCTAATTACTGCGTAAAAACAACATATGGAAACTTCATTGTCCATTTCATCCCTCAACATGTACCATCAAGTTAGATTTCTTTTGCTCAATCATTCTCTCTAGAGCATTTGGAGCTGTTTCACTTTTATTATATGAAGAAAAACAGCACTTGATATGAGCAGTGTGATGCTTTTACTTCCTCTGTCCAAGCTCATTAATCTCATGGAGGGTTTAAAAAAAAAATCCTACTGGTTTGGCACAAATTGTAGTTTTCCAAAAAAGGAGTCAGTTCAAAGTCCTTTTTCAGAAATATCCATCCATTGTCATTAATCAGGTTTGAAAAAGTGTAAACATTGAGAAACAGGAGAATAACATAATATTTAAACGTAGCCATGGTAAATGCTAACAAGTAGAGAACGTCACTTACTGATGTGTGTTGGTGTGAAGTATTGTATAAGATCAATAAAGGAATCTTAAATATGACTTCTTGCTATGTACAATTAAATAGGAAGATGTGTTCTTCTAAGCTTTTAAGTGTTTCCAGCAAGATTTCAAATTTAAATATTTATAGTGGAGGCATAAGAGGAAGTTTAAAGGATATGGTTGGGTCAAAGAAACGCAGCATACATCAAAGTCCCATTTTCTGGGAGCAAAATTCTTGCAGCCTTCCCTATCAAGCCCTGTGGCCACAGAAGCAGAGTCAGTTAATGAATCAGAAAAAAGCTGGTTACCAGATGTCCTTACTTATTAACACACACATCGCATTCTGTAATGGCATTCACTAAACAATCTGTGTGGAGCAGACTCTGCTCTGTTTAAAGTCCCCTTTTCAAAAAAACACTTCTAACTTTTCTTCCTCTGCGATTGATTTCAGGATAGCTGTTGTTTAAGATGCTGTCAGGCATTTTGTCTAATTGAAATTTCTCCACCATTCTGAAGGTTCCTAAGATACCCAGCAAAACACAACTGTTTCTAGCATTTATTCTTTTACTCCTCCTTCTAAAATGATAATGAAATAAGATAAAATAAATAAAAAATATTAACTTAAAAGCAAAGCAGGAGAGAAACCAATTCTCTTTGATTGGTTTCCACTGCTGCTAATTTTAATGCCACCCATTGTTCAGCTCTGCAGTCTAATTTTATGTTAATATCCTGAAAGTTGTCAAATCTTGGCAAAACCTATGCATAAATTACACAGAAAGTAGCTCACAGGAGGGGGAAAGTAATGACTGTCATGGTTAGCCAAACCCATTAATAGTCTGACAAGCAATAACCCAAGAGCTCTGGTCAACTGCTGCAGACATCTGTGAAACTTTTGCAATTAATTTTTTTTTGGAGGAGGTATCAGCTGTGAAATAGCACATAAGTGACTGATTATTATCAGCTCTGCTGGTGAGGGCAGAACTGATCAACTCCAAGCATTCATCCTTCTACTACAGACTGATTGTTTTATGAATATAAAAGTTCTATATTTCTTTATTTTCTAAGGCACTCTGATCTCCAGAAAGCGAAAAGGAGAGTCAGTTGTACACAAGCAGTGCTTTACTTACACATACTTTTTCACATCAGCAGTTTTCAAATAACTTTACAGAGATCATTAGCATTCTCTGTCTATAAAGTGGAGAAGCTGAGGCAGAGACTATGTCTGTAAGTTCATGTGCATGACAGAACACATGAGAGGCTGAGAAATGGATAGAGGGACTTCCTTGAAGTCAGACATTAAGCCAAGGATATCTCTTCTATGCCAGGCAGTGCTCTATAAGACTGTACAGTTACCTATTTAAAAGCTGGAAGGATCACGCTGTGCTGAGAACAATGTAGCTGCTTGATCAATTTTCTCATGTCTCCAAGGTCACCCTTCCCCTGATTTCTCTTTTATAGGCTGAGGGGACAACTTGAGATCTGGTCCATGATTCCTCATGAATCCAAAATTCTCAGTGGCGCTCTTTGGGGAAAATGCTTTATAGTTGAGTTGATCTGGTGAAGGACTGCTGCACCAAGGTGCAGTCCTGTTAAAATTGAAAATGCTTATATTTTAGTCACTGAATTAGTACCTAACATGACTGACATGCTCACAAGTAGCCCTTGTATCTGTCAAGGAGAGTAGATTTGCCCTGTTGCATTACCGTGCCTGTTTTTTCCCCTTCTTTTGTATATGATCTGAAATCCTGGTAAGCATTTGTCACTGATAAACTATGTTTTTATCTTTATCAGGATACCATTACCAGAAGCTTTGACTGAATTAAATACTATGTTCTTTCTTAAAAGCTTTTTCTTATGCAAGTAAATTATGTTTTCTTATCAGTAGATGGTCTGAAATATTGTCTCTGAATTTCTTATAGTCACTACAGTATGAAATAATCCAGTAGATGCCAAACCCAAAAACAAACCTCTAAAAATCCTTAGGCATCATGATTTATACGGAATACTGTACCCCTAAAGAAAATAATTGCTCTCTCCAGTATTAACGAACAGATAATTAACATGATAAAATACATGGGGCATATAAAAGTGCAGCAATATCTTATTTTTGACTACTATATAGACCCTGCTATAACACAGCCATTACATTCCAGATCTTTCATTTTCACACTTTACTTTCTTCATTCTCCATCTTGAACAGCGCTAATGCCTAGTGGACAACACAGAATAAGCGGGCATTTCAGGATGTATTCTGAAAAAAACCATGTTATTCAAAGAATAGGATTTTTAGTGCCAAACCTCTCGGAAAGCACAAGAAAAAGGGACATGCTGAATGTAGCACATAAACTGATGCCCACAATCTGGAAAACAAGTTTGCTACTGCCTTGGGACACATAATTTTTAGAAATAACGGACCATTTGGCAGTTCTGCACATGTCACCAAGCATGCTTGGAAACATCATGGGCTTTGCTTTATTAATATACGTGGTTTGAAATAAATTCCCTCTGAAATGCTAAAGGAATCCTCAAATCAACTAATTCATGTGACCTTTCTTTCTTTAAGACAGTCTTTATACTTAGACTGTACTGCACTCTCAAAAAAGACAGATATTAAACAGTCTACTGTTTTTAATCTCCAAACTATGGCAGAAATCAGTTCTGTGGGATGCATTGCAGTGCATAGATGGGAAACACAACGGGCATTTACTTGGGGTGCTGCCTCATTCCAATTAGATAAAAGATAAAAGGAAAACAGATCCTTGATCTTGATTCTGTGAACCACTTCAAACGGCGTTTAGCAGACCTTCCCACCTCAGTGAATCTGTTTCTAACAGGATAGCACGCACTGCCTTTTCCAGGAGGGTCCTTGAAAAGAACCTGATCCACAGCAGTGGCAGTGAAGAGTTCAGGGAATTTCCACAGTACCTCAGCCAACGCAGTCCTACGAGTCCTAAAGGTGGATGTAATCAGTACAGGCAAAACAAGTACTTAGGAGGCAGAAAACTCTGCTTCCCAATTCCAGTCTTATCCTTGGTGCATTAAAGCGGGTGAGAGGGCATACTCCTCGCGTGTAATTTCTACGGGCTTTAGCCCTGCGGAATCCTGTCATTCCATAAGTACAATCACTGCCATTGTGCTGTGCAGAAGACTGCATGCCTGAAGAAGGTACCCTTCTGCCCTTGTGTATCTCTGCAAAGACACAAACACAATTTAGCCTTTAGTTCCCTGACTGAGCTCGTTCTTGTTATTCAAAAGCATCTTTTCTTTTGGTCATAGGTTATTCGGAGGAGAAGGATTTGAACAGGCCTCTTTTTTGCACTTCAGCACAGAAACTTCAGTAAAATGTTTCTATTGGACAAAGGCCTGCTCAGAATTAATGTAGCTACACTTTTTGTTGTGAAATTTACTAATAAGTTAAACCCACGCATTTTTTCGTTGTCAAGTTTATTGATATGTTACTGCAAAGTTGCAAAGTAGGAAAGTGGAGAAGTGAGATAAAAATAAACCCGTATGGACAAGGTCAGAAAGAACATCAGGTTTTCTTGGCATTGAGAAGATGAGAGAAGGGGATATTCATTTTAAAAAATCTGGTTGTTAAATTTAGATAATCGTTGTTTTCCTCCTTTCCCCCTTCTTCCCACCTTTCATCCATTCCACAATGAGAAAGTCAAGATATTTGTTTTCTTTTTCGGTCCATGCTGATTATTTCTATACCAGTAAATTAAACTTACTTGTGACTGTTCTCTGGCATGTGGTGCAGACTGGCCAACATCCATACTATGAAACTGTCTCACTGTCTAAAGGGTGTTTGTGTTCATGCTACCTATAGGGGAAGGTCCTTGTGAATTGATTGGAGCTGTTTTAGCTGGAAAAAGCCAGGAGTGTGCCAGGGACTCCTTTAACGATTTAACAGTGTAGATAATCAAATTCCAGTGCCTGGAAGCGCTTCCCTGGCACTCTTAAATCTGCTAGTCTAGACACAGCTACTGTGGTCAAAATCTGCTTCCCTTATTCACGTAAATAGCTCCAGTGAAGTCAGCTGTGAGATTGGCTGTAAAACAAGAATTCTGTTTTGCAAATGGTTTCAAGCATTTGGCCTTCGTTCTACATTGGGGAAAAAGAAAACAACCCACAAGCTTGAGCTTTCAAATTTTAAAAATTAAACAACGTAAGTGAGAACTATCCAAATAGCCAAGTGGCCAATATGTTCATCTAGAATGTAGGGGCTCATGTTGAAATCTCTATCTTCTCTAAATGAGAAAGGCCTGTCATATTCTGGATGAGTTTGGGAATCCAATGTATGAGGAATACGGCTCTCCAGATTGTTTTCTTTCTTACATTAGCAAGAAAGCTTACCCTGAAGCTGAGGAAATTCCAATACTGAAAAATTTTTACTATGGAAAAAGTGTTTTGTATTTCTGCATCAGCGGGGTTTGGGGGCCAGGGCACCATAACCCATCACCATGAGGCTGGGCTTCCCTACACCGCTCCTCCTGCTGGCTGTGCAGAGAGATCGATTTTATTGAAGATACCTCGATAATTTACAGAATTTGATTCCAGAACATCAAAAAACCCCACCAAAAATACCCAACCCCCAAGCAACTCAACCTGCACTACTGTAGTGATTAAGACATTTGCCAAACTAATATCTGTTCCCAGGCCTCACAGGAGTTCAGGTGGGTCAGGAATTTTCGCAGACAATAGTTTTTTCTTTTCTAAGTAAATGAACTTGAACATGAATTTGTCAAAGACAAAATATGCAAAAATATACCAACTTTGACAGTACTTTTTTAGAAGAAAATACTGTGAGGCATTTGATGTTATTTTAGAATATAAAAGGTGGAGCTTTTGAAAGGTGGAACTTTTGAAAGTTTTTTATCCAACTTTCACCTTGCAGAAGAAAATCAGAAGAGAATTATTTGGTTAATACACATGTAAAATATATATTGAATACAACATTTTGGGTTTGGAGGCATTTCTGAATATTTTATTTTTAGTCTCACTTGAATAATCAGTATTTTTGATTTCTACCTTTAATCCCCAAATGGAAAATATAATCTATCCCAGCTTTAATAAAGCATTTTTTACCGGTAGTATAGAGTTTGGATATAAAGCCAATTCTCTGGAAAAATCATGAGTGAAAGAAAGTTTGTAGCAATTCTCTGAAAAATATTTTGAATTGAATTCAAGTCTTGCTAGGCATACATTCTTGTTATGGTTTTCCATGTGTAATGACAGATTCGTCTTTATTTACTTCAGTTGTTTGCTATAAATTTCTCCATACAAAGAAGAAAGAAATATGCCCTAACTATAATATTTTGAAAAAAGATAATATTTAATTGAAGAAATACCTTTAAATGTAATGTTATTTGCTTAAAATTAGTTTTAAATGGTACGGTCTGGAGACAAATGACCATACATTAATGTTAATTTGAGCCACTTTCACACAGAGGCAGGTGGGCTGATGTACGTGCTGTGGCTCGATCCAGCAAATACTTGCTGGGAGGATGTGTGACAGAGCTCAGTCCACAACAGGTCACTCTTCGTAGGGATGGAGCCCCCTGCCCCAGGGTAACTGTAGGCAGTACGTCTACTAAATTCACTAGTCAAAGGACTTACAGCATGTGATGGAGGAAAAATAAGATGAATCCCTTGAGCAGAGAGAACAGAAAAGGGACCACTATGTTTCAAGCTATTCTCATTCAGAGAGAAGAGGGGAAGGAGACCTTGGCTGTTAGCAGAGCTGTGTGATATTTGTCCTCTAGACAAAGAGCTGACTGATGGGCACACACAAATCCCCCGTTAATACATAGGTTGGCTGATTCTCTACAGCCTTCCTAGGACTCAGGCATTTTATTGACACTTCCCTCCAAAGCGAGAGGGTGGAGCACAGCATTGGAGAGTGGATCATGATGTTGCTGTGGTCACACAGAGGGGAGCATCCTCTTTGGAGACAGACACGAGCAGAGCCACAGAGGGGAGCATCCTCTTTGGAGACAGACATGGGCAGAGCCAAAAACAAGTCTACAATGAGAAATATCAAGGGCTTTTTCTGCTTCAACTCCTTTAATTATTTTTTTATGTATGTGATTTTAAACTCATATGCTCACTCTGTAATGTGATCTTCCTGTATTTCACATCATTCTAGGTAAATATATGAACGATTCAGAGAAAAATACCTGCTGAACCTGAAAATGATTGTCACTGGCAACAGCGTAGACTAAAGCAGTTCATGAGTTCAGATTTTTTGTAACTCTAATGATCTCATTTAGCAAAATACATTGAGCAAACTGATAATCTATTTAAACTGTAGTACAGGACTTTCAGAATGAAAATGCAGGTTGGATTGAAAAAATGTCAATCATATTTGGAGAAGGCTTAAAGGCTTATGTTTTCTTTATTATTTTGTATGAAAATACTTAGAAATCCAAATACTACTGTGAAATGGAAATACTTTGGAAGGAAGTATCCATCATTAAAAACAAAATACAAAAGCTGAAACATCAATGTTACATTGTACACAATTATAATGAATGCACAGTGTCGTAACACAACAGTATCCTAACCTTTTGATTTTCTTATTTCACAAATGAAGATGTATTATAACATCTGGAACTGGTATATTGATTGATTCATAGTTACCATCTGTAGGAATAATTATATACAACTATAATAAGTATCGGAAGTCTTTTAACTTTTTCAAAATACAGCTATCTGCCTCCTCTTTTAAGGTGTATTTTAATAGTTAAGATATATGAGATCAGGTACTCTCAAGTACTCAGCTTCAGCCTAATACAATTCAGTAATGTTTGACTAACTTTACGCCATGATAATTGAAAACAGAATTAGATTGTCTTACTACACAATTATATACTTTTCCCCCGAACTTATGAATGGCAAGCAAATCAAACTAAGGTCTCTTTCAGGGTTTATTACTAAACAGGACCTGTCTTGATTGCTCTTCATCTCTCGTTCTAATTCTCTTTTATTTAGTATGTATCTTTCTTAATTCTTTTTTATTTCATTAGATCAGAATGAATAATTTTTATCCTCAGGCATTTTAAATTTGGTGTTTGTTTTTGATTCAACGGTAGGTTTTGGAATATCTGAGAAGGTCTGTTTCCCTATGAACTTGATCAGTCATTTTCAGACTGATGTATTTTTAATTAGTAAAATTGAAAATGGCCATTACCTGAGATATATTTTATGATATCTGTGTTTCCAAGTCAAATATTCTGATCTGGGGATGTGGATCTCAAGAACTTCAATCTGAAGTTAATCTTTGTAAATCAGGCTAGAGTGGATTAAAATGCAAGAAAGGAAAAACCTTACTACAGGTTAATGAAATGGACTGGATCTAATCCAAAAGAAACTAAGTGATTATAAATTGAAGATTACTACAGAATAAGTCCTCTGTAATCCTTCTATAGTTGACATTGGATGTGAGACTTTCTAAAGGCAAGTTTATTAGAGTTTAATTCATTCAGAGATTTTTTTATTTTCTAGAGCATTGAACTATCTTATATAACTCGTTCACTGCAGTTTTTATAGGATTTTAAAACAGCATTTTCCACTTTGTGTATAACTTATAGAGAAATCTGTACCTTTATTATTATTAACAAGAGGGTTGAGTATTTTTTTGTTTATTTTTAAAAACAAATAGATTTCTTTTCCAGCATCTCTCCTGCATTTCATTTCCTAAAATTTTTGCATGTCTAGCTTTGATTTTCAATAACCACTAAAAAAACCAAGACAAAACCCACCAGGTTGGGTGGGTTGGATGGGATGCTCTTGGCAACGTTTGCTGTCAGGACACACTGCTGGCCCGTGCTCAGCTTGCTGCCCCCCAGGTCTCAGAGCCTTTTCCACAGACTTGCTCTCCAGCCTGCTGAATGGCAGTAAATCTTCACTCATACAGATTTCAGAGAAAATAAATCATCAGTTTATTAATGGTATTCTCATTGATTTTTATTGGATGAAGAGCTTTTAATAATGTAAGAAAAACTGGCATTCATTAAAGAAGATGATAAGAAAGAGTAATAGGAGTGTTTGTAAAACACCAGTACAGCAGGGCCAGATCTCGTTCTTAACAGATCAGTACAACTCCACTGATTGCATTGAAGCTAAAGTCAGAATGATTAAGAGTCAAAAGTCTCTTTCAACTACAATTGTGTATATTAAAAGTTCACCTATATTAATGTAAATTGCTGCACTAACAAAAAAGTCAGAAAAATAATTATTAGACAAAAATGTCTACTTTTCATAATAATGCACATAGAAACAATGGTAGATTTAGATAACTGCAGCTGAGAAGAAACTTTAATGTTAGAATTTCATTGTAGTTAAGTTGTAGAATCACAACAAAGCACACACAATTCAGGTTAAGATCCTGATTCACTTCTTTTTTTCTTTAACCTTCTGTAGTATTCCAGGGAAGTTCCTTAACTATTTTATTCCCTAGTTTCTCCAGCTAATAATTAAGATTACAGTCCTTCATTATTTTTGCAAGCTGCTTTGTGTTTAATCAGTATATATGTATATATATAGCATGTATCATATTCATCTCTATTACTTTTAATTTCTGTTGCAATATACAGTATTTTTGCCAAAGAGATGGTTTTCTTATGAAATTGAGATTTTAATCCACATAGGCCATTGCCTATGATCTGGACAGCATATTTTTCAACATAGCATTGTTGGCAGTGTGCATTAGTAGTAATACAATTTGGCCTGCCCCAGCATACGTTAGCCTAAACGTTTGCTTTCTCAACCATTTGGAGCATTTGTAGAATATATCCTTCTGGCTGTCCAGAAACTTTATACCTGTGCTCCAGAAATCCTATAGCTTTCTCACAGATGCAAAGAGGAAGAAAGAAGACACTGATGTAAAGTTCAGTTAAATTATTTCTTTCTTTTGTCTAAGCAAAGATTTTATAAACAAAGAATGCATAATGTAAACTCGCCTTCTAATAAAAAGTAATCCAGAGTTCACTAATATCCGTGACACTCTGAAGAGGAAACATTTCCTTGCTTAATCCAGTGAAATTTCTAAAACCAATGGCTCTTTCCAGACTGCTTAATGCAGACCAATCTTCCACAGTAATCAAACAGGCTTTGTATCATCAGAGGAAATATTTCTTCCTGGTGCTAGGAGTAGTCTGAAGGGCAAGCAGTAAGAATTTAATTTCACCAGTGTTCTCTACATGGAGTCTGTCTGTGCGAAGACATAGCTGACTTCCTGTATGTCAGTAAGCTCAGCGACACAATACAGCAACAACACATTAAGCATTTTAAATCTCCAGGGCAACAGTCATGGTGATGGATGACTCATACAAAACTAGTTAGTCCCTGAGTAATCAAGTGAAATAAACTTCAAAATGACAGTGGCTATAGTCTTCTCCATTAGGAGCTCTCACACCTGTAATTGACTTAATGACACCTAAATTCAAGGTCTTGATGATTTCTTTAATGTAATCTCTATCACCCCAGAGTTTTGGTGTGTCACCTCTGATCACTGACCCCAGTAAATTCCATTGCTTGGTCATGGCCAGAAGCCACATACCACCATGCTAAATGCCTGGAGAAGCATGTTCTGCAGCAACACTAGCTTTGCTGTGTTCTACAGATTGTTCTTCCATAGTAGCAGTGCTGCTGTGGCATCCACGGGTCATCTGAAGGTACAGAATGACACCCTGTCATCTGCATGATCAAATGCATATGGATATTACTGTACCACTTACTTGGTTATCATATGTTCTCCAGTACATCTTACAGTCTTTAAAAAATATCTGACAAGATGCTCCTTCGTTTGATTTTATTTATTATAATCTCTTATGTACTTTGCGTGCTTTTAATCTGTTTTACAGAGTATGAAGACAAATCTCACTGCCTCAAGTACCAACGTAACCCAAGAGAAGGCTTGTCCTATTTTATTGGTAATCCCTATTGCTTCTTAGAAGAGGGAATCCCAAAGCTGCTGCATTGGAACAGCAGAAAAGATGATTCCCTCTGATCACATCACATACCTGATCTCTATTTATCCCACTACTACATCCCAAGGACTATGTCAGTTTGAAGAAGTCTTTGAAATAGGTCAATCTATTTTGCATGTTTTTATTTTCTCTCATCACTCCACAGTTATCAACAACCTTAAGTATCCCTGAGTAAATTCCAGCAACTGATTTTTTTTTCTCTTGTTTATGTATGAAATGTCTCTTAATACTTAACTTCTTGTCTTGAGTTCAAATGATGCTTCTTTACACACACACGAATGCACAGAGACAAATATAAATATTATATTAATATAATTATATAATAAATAATAAATAAAATATAAATATAAATATTTGTTTATAAATATTAATTATGTTTATATTTATATATAAATATCTATTTATATTTAGGTATGCATTGCCAAGACACTGCTTGGGACTGAGTAAAATCATAAGGATAGAACTATGTACAGGATAGAACTCTTCTTAAGAACTGTGAACAATGTAGAAAAAGCCTATTGACCTTATTGGTTGTTTGGGATGAATCTGAACATAACTCAGAGTGTTGTGAAATGGTTGGAAGCTCTTTCTTTACCTAGCAAGGCTAATCTTCAAAGAATTTATAAAATGCCTCCATAGCCTTTTTTTTTTTTTTTTCCTGCATCTAACAAGGTATTTGAATCCTCCATCATTTACTGAGATGCTGAAGTACTCATGACATAAAGGGGTTTTCTTCCTGTAGGGCCAGTGAACACTAATTTACAGGAAGGTTTTGTGTCTCAGAGTGGAAGATCAATAACCTGGGTTTTAAAATAGCAGGCAGTTAAGGTGTATCAAGCGGTAGTGCTGAGTTCCTGAGACTTGATCTGACTTTGTTTAAGCTGCATGGTTAGGAATGCAGGAAAAGTTTTACTTTACTGAACTTTTAGGATGTTTTTCTCTGAAAAATGGAAATATATGACAAGAAAGAAGAGTCCTGGTTCAAGGCACTGTTTAAAAAAATTCCAAAAACCAATGAGTTTTAAAGACACATAACCCTTTGTAAAAGAAAGCTTGAATCTACAGTCATTGGAAGTCCAAGCTTTTTTGTAACTAATATATCATGACCTTGCCCATACAACATTTTTACATGCACTATCATTAATCATTAGTGCTATTAGCGATTCAACACAATATAATTAAATTAATCTCAATTTACTAAAAAATTAACATACAAACAGCTACCAAGTTTGTTAAATCAGAATGCTATGACAAAATGACTAAAACTTAGTATCGGTATAACAAACTATGTAACTGAAGTTTAAACATATATTTCTGGATTTCTTTTTTGAAAAAAAGAACAAATTTACTTTAATATGGTGACATTTTATTTTGTGATTAATTTTAAAATAACATTCTAAAACTATAAACTCATTTTAATTTGACAAGCATTTGGTAATTAATTTTCAAACAATGCTATGGGAATCTAAGAAGCACTCTTCATTTGACATGTATTTTATAATTTATTTTAAAACAATGCTGCACAAATCTGCAAAGGCATTATTCATTTGAGAGTTCATTAATTATGCAAATGAGTTGCAATTAACAAATCTGTTCTGAGGATGGCATTTGCATAATAATGAACTTCGTGTTTGTGACATTATTTAATAAGATACCTTTGTGCATTTTTAAACAAAACACTCTTGTGAATACTTCGGTTAAAAATGGACAACCAGTCAGTAACATTAAAAAACAAAGTACTACCCAGAGTAGTATCACGAAAATAAATCAAATTACCTAAGCTCTAAGTAATAAAGAGGGATATAAAAGCTGATTCTTTTATTAACCTCTGCCTTTCAAAATCTAGACTTTATTTTTCATTTATGGTGTTTTCAAAATGGTGCTTAAGGACCGGCATTGGAAAAGAACTGGTATTTATCAAGACAGATGGAAATAAACAAATGAATGCAAACACCTATTTAGCATTGCTGCTGTGAGGCATAGATTGAGTCCGTGACTCTTAGATGATGGATCTTATTACAATCTTATTAGATGCAGCATGTGAGCCAAAAGTCTAGTGATGATCTTTTGCTGGTTGTATGCTTAGGGAATGGCAGCGGCATCAAAACCGCGCTCCGAATTTAACGTTCTTGCTAAAGGAGAATGGCTGGGTAGAGACCTTTTGTTTATCCCACTGCAGCAGTGAGGTGCAGCTTGCTGCAGCCAGCGATCTGTTTCCACACATCCCATTCAGACCGCAGCAGCAGCAGCAAACTTTTTGGGGCAACGGAGACCTGCATGGTAACTGAAGGCATGATTGCCAGTGAAGAAAAGGGACTTCAGTCAATCACGAAGCCTTTGTGACACCTATTTTTGTGTTTAGCCCAAGACAGTGTTGCTTGGCAACACTCTGGCAGAATCTTGGTCCTCTGATGGGAGACGTGAGGCAATGAATCAGTGATGCGACTGATAAATTCACAGTGGCACCTTTTAGATACATTGCCTGCAAGCTCAGAAAGCTGGAAACCCTTAGACAGAGCTTGGGTCTTTCCCTAGTGCCAGTGACTCTCCTCTGGCATCTCTTATATTTATTATCTTGCCTTCTGTCACTGCTGAGGAAGTATTGTGGATCATAGCTGTGTGTGAATTCTCCAGGACTCGGGCAAATGCTTTGAAATGCTCGTGACAGCAGCTTCTATCTGCGAAAGCAAGTTATATATGCGTTAAAGGCAGGCAGAAACTTAGGATGAAGATATATAGAAAAAGATGAAAGAAAGTTCTGCAGAACCCTTCAGTGTTTGGAGACAAATAACTTAATTGGCTATTTTTGATAGAATTTTTTAAAGTAATGAGCAGGAGGGAAAAAAGGAGAGAGTATAAGAAACATTTTTTATTAAAGGAATTGATTGGTGTTATGTTCTTATTCACATTTACGTTCAGCGAAGTCAAAGATAATGATTTTATGAACATTTTTATTTATAGTGGTGCTAAGGGATTTCAGCTGAAAATGACACTACTTTGTGACAGACAAGATACAGGGACTTCCCATCTGGGAGAACTGACAGTTGAACAGGCAAGGCAGAGAGAGGATTTGGGCAGGATGGGATAAAACAGATAAAATAGTGACATTTTGAGATGTCACATTAATACCAGAACACTTCAGTTTGTACTTTTATAAAGTTCAGAGATGGGGTTTTGTTGGAAGACAAAGGGGAGGGGAGGGGAGACAAGAGAAAGGGGACATAATCAGGAAAGTGAGGCAAAATAAAGTGGTGGTATCAAAGGGTTTGGGAAAGCATTGAGCACAGCTACTTCATAAGTGTGCAAAAGTCATTCTTGGTAACATTTGGATAAGGTACCTGCTGCAGCCATTCATCCTCAGCTGCTGCTGGATGGTCATTAGCTGATACCAACAGCAACTTTTGTGTTTGGTTTTTGTGGTTGGTTGGTTTTTTCCCTTGGTGTTTTTTTTTGTTTGTTTGTTTGTTTGTTTTTGTTTGTTTGTTTGTTTGTTTTTGTTTGTTTTTTTTTTTTTTTTTTTTTTTTTTTTTTTTTTTACCTGGAGGCTCGGTGGCTAAGGAGAAGCAAATTAGGTCTGGCATCTACAAAGAACCTCTGTGTTAAGATTTTCATTTCAGAGGGTATGAGAGGAAGGATCTTGCTTCTCAGCCCCTTCCATCAGGCTGTTCATCAGGTTGAACAGTGATCCCAGTCTTCAAGGTATCCCCAATCTGTATGGGAAGAGAGAGCTTGTTGGCTTTTCTTTTGTGTGAGCAAGGGAAGAACAGGAGTTACTCCTTAGTACAAAGTTAGTAGGGGAAGAAATTTTAACTACCCAAAGGTCCATTATTTTACATTCCGCATGCATAGGTGACAGAGTGAACAGAAACAACTAGAGATACAGTTGTTAGATCATAAAACAATCACTCCTGAGACCGCCTTGTTGCTGTCTTATCCTCTTCTTTTTAGAATATTTGTACCTTTAATTGCCAGCTTCACTATTCATTTTTCCTCTGAGCATCCTTCTCAGGGAGCCATGCCATGCAATGATAACCCAAAAATTTTTGGGATGCTGCTGGTGTTCTTATCTTCTCTCAAAGCACACAGAGGCATGCTGCCTCCCCCAGGCCTGACCCACTGCTTCGGCTGCCGCCTAGTTACATTCACAGATTTTAAATGTTTTTGATAACCTTCTCCTTTGTGATCCCACCACCAGGAACTAGCAGCTCACTGGAATTAATCCATGCTGCTTTACACGGGTAGTTTACAGAGGCTGGCTGATAGCTTCTTGGCCTTTGTGGCTTTCCCAGCTTCTTACTTCCTGCCAGCCTTAACACAGCCTTTGGATGCTATTTTAGTCAGCCAGTCCACAGGCAGGGACTGTGCCACCTCCCTCATTTGGTATAGAAAGGGCTGACAGTGGCTTTTGAAATCTTTCTGACAATATTAATTGGCATTTTTCTTAAAATTGTCAAGTCAATCAAGTCATTAAGTTGATCATCAAATCAGCATTTAGTGCAGCTTTCTCTCTGTTTTGAGATAACCCTTCAGGTGGGATTTCCACTCATGCAATAAGCATGACAAGTATAACAGTATTTCTATACTAACACAGCATAGCAAATTTGAGATACTATTTCTACTATTAAATGATAACCGAGGATCTTCTTCTTTGTTTTTTGAAATGTTATTAACTGGGTAGTGACTGTTGATCATATAATTTTGCCACATATATTGAGTGAAACTCCAGTCTTACATGTATACTCTTCTACTTGTGTTGATCATCCATAAAATATAACCCTCACAAAATACTTATGCTTCCTTTTATTTTAGTTCCTTTTATGAAATCAGCTTGTGCAGTTAACTCAATCTACATCTATATAACTAACTAGAACTCATTAGAGATATTCTTGATGTGCAACACTTTAATTTTTGTTTTACCAGTGTAAAATTTGAGTGCTTTGAAAAAGAACGTAATCCAAGCTGAATGTAAAATGAAGGTATATCATTAAAATACTACTACAATATTGGATCAAGATGTGAGGTTTTGGTATTTGGTCAAGAACACAGTAAAAATGGATGTGAATTTCAGATTTCTGTAACCTGTAAATGTGTTTCCTCTTCCCACATGAAAATATTTCTTAAAATTAATTTTTAGGAGGAGGAACTAACATGCAATTAGATCATATAAACATTCATTAATTCATGCAAAATAATTAATAGCTCAGCAATTGCTGTAGCAAAATAATGCATTAGCATAGTCAGCTCTTGTTCAACTTTCCTTTATGTGATTCAAACACTGGATAAGTCCTGAAGCAGTCGGGACAATTTCTATTTCCTAAAGTGTCTCCAGATGAAAGCATGACAGGAGTAGCCAATTGATACAATAGTGAAAATAACCAGGAAATTAACTGCTTTATCTCAAATTCCAAGAACAGTGATGTTAATCTTTTGCCCTTATTTCACAACATTTATTATTTTCAGTTTACATGTCTCTACTGAAACGTTATTGTCAGTTCTCAATGTCATGGGTGCTTAATTAACCAGCAAAGAACAGAGAATGGCTACTTTTGCAACAGCCGCTGACATGACAATCTGCAGTAAGAAACTGATGGTCTGAATACTCACCCTGCTCTGGAGGTGCTTAGTTATGCAGATTCTTGGTAAGAGCTTATTTGAAAAAAGTTTGCAGAACTGGGCTAATGGACGTTTCAGTTATACATTCTGGCTAGATCTTTAAAATAGATAGGTGTATATAGAGCTGCCCAAGGGGAGCAGAGGGATGCAGTGTTAATCACTTTTGCTAGATCTTGCAAAAAAACTCCAAAACAGTTTTATGAAGATAGCCCTTATATACTATAAAAAAATATAGGTGCATATAACATATAAGTACTCAGCTGCAGATGTGCGCAGGTGCCCGTAGGTGAGAGTACTGAGAACTGTGTTAGCACTGAATATTGAGATGATGAATTAGTACAGATGGACATAGTCTACACTACAAAAAAAATCGCCCCATTTCTGTAAATTATGTAACGTTGTTATTAGTAGCTATATCCTGTCTGCTGTGATAACATCATAGTGGGGGAGAGTGGGGACACTGAAGTTTCAAGGAAACTGTCGTGGAGACAAAGGCCATGCTTTCAGTAAGCTGCTGGGGAGAGGGGGCCGAAAGGTTACAGCTGAGGCTCTACGAGGAGCTGACCATTTGTCTGTAGCCTCTGGCATATTTCTACGATGTATCACTCCCAGCTATTGACCTTTATGCAGTTAGATCGTGAGATTTCCTAGTCATCCTTACTTTAACAGGACTGCAAAGATCAGTCAGGAATTTAGTACCCAAAAATACTGTGAACTGGTTTTGTAAGTAGCTGTTCACTAGCTGACAGTGCCCTAAATTGAAGGAAGTGATGCATGCGCAGGGTAAGATACAAATAACTAATTATTATATCTATAAATAAAGAGACCCTTTTCATTAGTTTTTGCTATCCTTTCATTTGTGCTGAGAGAGAAGGACAAATTCCCCTAGAATAACTGAATTCTATTTTGCACTGTCTTCCCTCTATGTATTGGTAATGTAAATGAAACTTTCAAGGTTTTAAAAGGGATAGATTGACTAAAATAATTGGGAAGGCTTTGTTTTTCTTTTATGTTTTTCTTTTATGTTTTTCTTTTACTCCTGAGCCCTTAGGTATTTCAGCTTGTTGCGGTAAAGTGAACGTATACCAGAGAATGGAATGAATTTTACTGGTGTGTATGTATGAATGTAAAAGGCCCTGTTCAATCTCACTAGCCCCATCAGTGAGATCTGGAAATCTCTTCTGTACAGTCATTAGTTTCCCATAGCGATCCATTTGAACACTAAGCACAGGATGAAGCAAGCAATCCTGGCAATATCCTATTTTTGACCTCTTAATCATTCCTAGATGCTAACGGTGCAGCATCAGGAGATGCTAATTTTGACCAAGCTGCATGTAACCACGACCTGAATAACTGAGAAGGGAAGAAACAAACAGTGTGCCATGCTTTTGGGAGAGGACTTACAGACACTGAATCCAGGAGGAGGAGGACTAGCAGCAGCAGTGGCCCTGCTGCATGGCCAGATAATTTTCCTGTCCTTTTCTGTAAATTTCTGTAACACCCATTCATAAGTAACCTCTGAGTCAATGGAGAATTCTTATAAACGTGACCATTCAGGGTGAGGTATTGCCTGATTTAAAGTTCACCCTTACTCCAGTTTAATCTCCAGCTTTAACTTTCTCCAGTATTCCCACAAGCTTCCATTGAATTCCAGCTCTCTCATTTAGTTCTGTACCAGATTTTTTTCTGTTTGTTTGACCACCAATGCTTTATTTTGTTCAAGAGATCACATCATGGGTATAAGACAGATTCTTCATGCAGGGACTGAGTGCTGACTGTTCAGCATTGCAAAAGTGATCTGCTGTGTGTACAGCGGCTGGTTTAACTGGATCCTGGAAGAAAGAAATACCCCTTTCCTTTGTACTCTTACAATCTGTTCTTACCAGCACAGGCTTGACTGTGGGCAATGGTTAAATGGGAAAAATCCTTTCTGGCTTTCCTGGTACATGCATTCTTTCTGTTGGGTAATTTCAAGTCTAAAAACTTGTCATTAGACTTTCCCACTTGCAGAGTGTGTTATTTCCTTCTGGGACTTCAGTTCCCATCTTTACATCTCTAGTGGTATCACTGCTACTGTTATTATCACTCACATAATACTTATCTTCCTTACATAGACCTTCTTTCCCTACTCTTCTCTGTCTCTCAAAATTCTTGTCTAATTTGACCATTTCCAGCCTCATTCTTATTTCTGTTTAGGACTGTTACACCTGTGTAACCATTAAAAGCTTGTTTGAAACCTATCTTATCCAACTGGACTGTGCTCTTAGAGGCTGTACAATTTTGTGTTTTGATTGCAGTGAATCAAGCTGCCCTGTAAAATATCTGTTGTTGTTCTTTCTCCCAGTTAAATACTTATTTATCTCTCCATAGTGTGCAAACCTCTTGACAGAAACATCTTTCATAGGGCTGAGAATTATCCAGGGCAGAATAAGAGTTCTGAACACATCACATGTGAAGAGCTTGTCTGTTACTTTTTGCAAAACATGAGAAAACATAGTGAGTAAGGCAAATCTGGTGTAATAAATGCATATAAGGTGGCTATATTTGCCTTCAACTTTAATATTGTTCTACTTGGCTAATACTAAAACACTGGGTAAAGATTGTTTAAGAGGCCTAGCTACAGCTGAAACTAAAGCACCTTTCTGCATTTTATAAATTCCACACATTGAAACACCAGAAGGAGGAGGGCTTTTAATCTTGTTTCCATTCTTTATTAAGATGCTTTGTGTAATTAGTTGCATTTCTATTGGAATAAATGGTAATTTGGAATTCATCCAAATTGAAAACCTAAATGAAAAAGGAGCATTAGTGGTGGGTTGCATGCTAAAAGAGGCAAACTTCTCTAGGGCAGATCTGTTCATGCAACTTGGCCCTGCTTAAATAAAATCTATAGAATCCATGTGGAATTTAAAAGGGAATATAGCACGTAGGAGGGATGGGAATGCAAAAGAAAACAGATTTTCAGCCAGAAGGGCAATTCACTTATAGTTTAATGAAAACCCCCTAAAACCAGACAGAATTATGTATGCTATGTTGAAATTTTGTTTTGGAATAAAAGAGAAAGCCTATAAATAAATGCAAAAATATGACTGTGTATTTTACATTATTGAATTGACTGTATTTCAGGAGTGGCTGATACAAGGACTTTGTTGCCAAATGAAATTATGCTGTATTCAGGTGACAGTATTATAAAAGTACTCTTGATGCTGCTGTAGGGTATAGTGTGTCACTGCTTCCAATTATAAATTCCACCTTGCAGCTGGTTGTTTGGCCCTTTTAAAGTGTTTGAAAGGCATAACATTTTCACCTAGTTTATAGAGGCGGTTATAAATTATAAATATTTTTTCCTGCTGTCTTTTTTTTTTTTTTAAGCTAAAGATTTGAAGACATTAATCTGTGATGCACACAGTGCTTTGTGGGGAAATGGCAAATGACTAACTCATTTTTGTTTGGAGAAGTTGGTAGTGATAATGCGCATTACCTTTCTGGGGATAAATATTTCATAAGGAGTTTTAGTGCACAGACTTGTGTACATGAACAACAGTCACACAGGACATGATGGACTAGAATGCCTCTGAAAGAGCTGTCACAGTCCATTGTGTCAATCTATGAGCTGGGGTGTGCCTGAATAAACCTAAAAATTCTCTGTGTTGGTTCTGGTGACATTTTGATTGTATGCCCTTGATACTTGATCACAAGTAGCATACTGATTGGTGCTGGTTTTCATAATGTGCCACATAAATCATGAACTGTTTTGCTTGACTCTAGTCAAGCCTAGTACTCTCCTTAAAGCCAAAGGTAACTGGGCTTTTAGAACATGACCCATGATGATTTATATGATAGACCCAAGAGGTCTCAAATTGTGTATGGATTTAATAGTTCACATGTTTATATTATAGCTAACTAGACAATAAGATGAAATACTGAAAATGTCATAAATTCCTCTTTGTAGTGAATGATGGATGAAACATCTTTCTCTGCCATTGAAACCCTGAATTACTTGTATGGAAGCCTTATTCTCCTTTGTTTATTGTTTTAAGGAAGTGCTTTTCCTTTTTTTGGTGGTAACAGCAAAGATAAAGACTTTTTGTGTTCCAGCTCCACAATTTTTTCAAGTTAATTGATTTAATAAGAGTTTTTTATCATTGAATTCTATAGGCAGACTACAGATCCCTCTTCTACATCATGCATGATATTTGAAAAGTTTCCTTCCTTCTAATACATACATGAAGGAATCAGCTACAGTTTGCCTAAAAATTGAGTCAAGTTACAAATTTACAGGGTCTTTTAGAAGATGTATAAATTGGAGGCTCGCCATTCAAGTACTCCACTTAATTTCACTTCTTGGAAATAGAACATAAACTTTACAGTGCTTAGTGATCTATACTAATAAGTTATTTTATTTCCAGAAGTAAAATGGATACTAATGCATTTTTCTGAGTAGCTGTAAAATGTCACTTACAAAAAAAAAGCCAGCTAGGCAGGCAACTTTATGCTCTCCTCACTGAAATGTTGAGATGAATGGTTAGGTGTATTGTTACATAGAAGCTCACTGCAATAATCCAGTCTGGTTATGATAAAGGACTAACACAATTTGGCAGAGAGTCAGATCCGAAAATAAGGCTGCATTTTCTTACAACAAAAATTCTAGCTAGCATTGGACTATGGATCTACCTCTGAATTCTTTACCTTGTGATCAGCATTTCCTCACTGGAAACAATAAAGCCAGCCAGTCTTGAAGACCCTTTGGCTATGAATTTTTGTAACAAAAGGATGACATTCCTACTATCTCCCACTGTGCCATCAATATGTTGCTTTCTCAAAACACTTTCTTAGTATAAAGGCATCACCTTCATTTCAAAGTGAGCTATAGTCAAAGTGTTCTCATATAAGCTTCAATTTAGGCTAAGCACAAGGGAAACCCAAGCCTGTGGTATTATCTGTGTCTATGATACATCAGGCTAAGTGTGACAGCAAGCTATTAGCAGTACAAATTAAAATGCCTCCTTTAATGCAAGAAAGGTCAGAAATGAAAGCTGGGAAGTTCACAGGAGAAGGCCCAATGACAGATGAACACTTACCCAACTTTTGCTTCTTAGAGAAAAGTCAAGTGCTATTTCTTGCTATTTCTTGCACTCACTTCAGAGTCTGTAGCATGACAAAAATACTACAGAATAAGACACAGCAAAAATGTCTAAAATATTCTTGAATATCAGTTTGTCCTGGCCAATTACAAAAGAATATGCATAGCTAATTAGATCAGTATTCTCATCGCTGAACCCAATTCTGTAATTAGGGGATACAGGAGATGCTTCATCAGATCTTTTGTTCCCCCTAAACAAGATGATTAAACAGAAGAGACAATGACAAAATAAGTAATGCAGTGTCTGGTTATAAAATATTGTGGTCATTTCAACATGAAGTATCCTATGGGAAAATGGGTGTGACTTGGTCTCTACCAGGGATTGGAGGATACACGAATGGACAGTGTATCAGACCTTTGCATCAAAAATATGAATGCATAAATTCATAAGCATAACATTTTTTATACTTGTGGCTGTGTTTGCAGCTGCCAAAATTATCATACTGAAAGTAAGTTTCTGCTGTTACATTTCAGGAATGATCTTTCCAGGACTATCACAAAGTACAGCTGTTTTTGCCTGGCTGCCATTTTACTTTTTCACATTTCACCTCTGTTCTCCTGGGCATGTGGCTAGATTAAGTTTGAGAGCTTTTCCATATATAGAATATTGTTGTGTTCTGAACATACATAAAAGTTGTGTATTGTTACTGTCTTTGATTAATCTTTTCAACTTGTGACATGCAGCAACTGGAAAAATGAATACAAGGCAGTTGTTCACTAGTTTTTGTAGCAAGGCAACTATTATCTTGAACTATATTTAAAATCTCAGCTTTAAATGATCCTCTGCACCAGGTGTAAGCAATTGGTTTGATCTAGCATTTCTTTATGATCCTTTTTATCCTATCATAACTTCACTTTAAGCAAGAACATTTTCATGTCAATAATCACCTCGTGCAATAGTTTTATCATTGATATTTCAATAATCAGCCTTTCCTATTGCTTCTTTTGCCAGTTTCATACTAATGTGTTCTGTGAATCTTAGACACTGGAGGTATTTACCCATGGAATGGTTTTGATCACAAACATTTTCCACAAACATGAACTGAGACAGAACTTCTTTCTATCCTCTTAAAAATGTACTACTATAATGACTGTTTCTAGGTCTGCTTCACTTTGGAGTCTGAAAATGCTGAATTTTCGTTTTGTCAAAGGCATCTGTAAAACAAAATCAGCTAAAAATACGTTCTGTGTTACAGCAGTGTGAAGCCATGAATCACATGGTAACACATTAGAGTGACTAGTATCAAAGGACCCCATGGGGAATTTAGGAAAAGGTAGTTAAGCAATTAATGAAGATATTTAAAATCCTAATACGGCAGAGACAGCTTTGAAGGCAGCAAGGGATTAATATTTATTTAATAGATCGTCAAATTCTGTGCCAAAAAAGAAATATAACAGAAGCCACCCTACTCTGAATGCAAACATGCACAATTTGAAGAATGTTTTGTGGCGGTGGTGACATCAGCACTTTGTCGTGATAGATGAGAAAAATGTCTTGCCTTAAAGACAACATTACTTTTGCTGCTTTTGACTAGGCTGAAAATTACTTCAGTGATCCAAGCTCTGTCATAACACATTGAATACAATCTTCAAAAAGAAAGGAACATATTGCTACTTCACAGAGGCGACACAGGTTAGTTATATGATTGACAACAAGTCACTGTAACTGCTCTGCAATGTTTTACAGGGTTTGATGTGACTTACCTGTTTTTTTAAGAAGTCGGATGTAGTTGAATGGAAGTTTCCAGTTTCCTAAATTGCTGGTCATGTTGGATGGATAAACTCCATTTAGGCCAAATTTTACTTCTCAGCCAAGGTCAAACTTCTATGTTAACTACAACAGATTACAGAAACCATTTATGACTGACCATGCCTGGCATTGTCTCTCAGACTCCTGTTAGGAGTGCAAAAGATTCCTGCAAAGTTTCATTCTTTCTTTTTGCAGAAAACCTGGAATTCGTAAAGAGCTCATCTTCCTTAGTGGTATTTCTTTAGATTTCCAGAACATTGATACATTGTCTCTCTTCCCAGTTAAAAGATTAATGAGGCTGTTGAGGAGGGTCATGGACAAAACTACTTTTAATGTGTTTGTTCCTTCAGATGCAGGTGATGGGGTTGCCTTATGTCCCCTGCTCCAGGGAAAACTAAAATTGTGTCTAAAAGCTGGCTTGTCTTAAATCAGTTCAAATAGAAGAGAACTAACAGGTGACAACTGCTCCCTTGGTGAAAGTTCAGGGAGTTTCACATGCAGAGAGGTACAGAGCTAGAAAAAAAACAGGCAGTATTTCCACTGTTACCAGATATCCACACATGAAGAAGACTAGAGGCTTCAATGAGTGCAGTCATACACAGAGATTGAATCTATGCTACCTTTGGCATTATTTCTTTCACAGCAGTTCAATAAAAATTACCAAATTGTAATACAGAATTAGTCTGAAACATTAGGAGAGCTATTTACGGCTGCTTTTGATATCACAGAGGACTGAACAAAAAATGAGTAGCAAGGCAGAATGGAAAGCTGAGAGTCAACAATTCTCACTGGACCATCAATCTATGCAGTAATGATGAGGCAGATGGGATTTTTAAATTCTGCTTAGTATATAACGGGATTTTTACTCTATTTGATTTCTTTTAGACCTTGACACTATTATACCCATTGCCTTTGTTTTCTACATGTTGATTTAAGGAGGATTTCTCAATAAACAGTTAATGATGGCATGTTTTAAAAACAGACCTACTGGTGTGCATTGCTGAGAAAGTAGCTTTGCGTGTATCATTCTATTTTACGTGACTGTCTAAAATTTATTGACAAAGATAATGCATTTATAACACGGTAAATTTAGTAACTACCACCATGTATCTCTCCTAGAATCACATGCTAATGAAAAAGATGCTCTAATAATTAGGGCCAAAGCCCACTGAATATAACACCTTCCAATTAGCACTCCCCAGCTTGAATACTACCATTAACATTAAACAACAAAACCAAAAATGGGTATCAATTCACATAATAGAAAATAATTGATGAAGTTGGAGGGTGTGATTGTTTGTGATTACTTTACAGTCATGCACTGAAAGTAGGAGAACCCCAGTTAGTAGTTAATCTCTGGCTACCTCTTTGAAGATAATGAAATTGGCTTCCTACTGATGATTATTCATTAACAATTAATTCTTTCTTGGTGATCTGCTTCATTTTCAGCTTCTCACCACAAACATGCAATGGAATAATTACAAGTGGAAATGAAAAAGCAATTAGTGGCAGATAATGCCAACATCTGATTAAAAAACAGTAGAACAGATTAGCCGTTCAGCAACTGCAACTCTGCTGCCTTCAGCAGGGAGATGTAAGTTACCCAGCAATATTACAGTTCAAGCTGCGTTTCCCTTTTATTGCTTCCCCTACATCATGGTCTGCCACATTAAATGCTTTCTTTTATTCTTGGGGGCATTGACTTGTTGTAAATAATTTCTAAAGATTAAGTATTATTTGAGATGATTTGTCATCCTTCATGCTGAGAGTCTCTCTCAAGAAAGAAGGAAAAAAGTACTTAAGCCAAGCCATTTATTGCAGTTGCAAGCAAAGGTAATGGGATTTTTTTTTTTTTTTTCTGAGGGGAGGATGGTTTGAGATTTGCTTAAGTGAAGTGTCTGGAGACAAAGATCCTGGAAATTAGACTCCCCTCCCCTAAACTGTATTTTCTCTTAAACTAGAGAACACAACAACTATCTTCTGTTGTAGCAAATGATAGTTGTCTTTACTGTCAGAAGCTTAGTTTGTTTTTTAAACATGTACTGCTGCTGGCTCTGCAGATCACCGCCACAAAATTCATAAATGTACACTGATATTTTAAAATTGTGGATGATTTACATCATGCAATACCAAGAATCCCATAATTACCAAACACTCACTTAACAAGAAGTCCAACTAAGCAAATAAATGCTTTACAGGAAATCTATGAAGTCTGGGGGGGATCTGAGACATGAACCTAGAGCCCTGTGGTGGTTTGGGTCAGATTGTGTGCATACACAAACCACAAGAACTGAAAAGCAGAGTCTCAGCCCTTTTCCGGAATCCCTGGCTGCATTCTTGCATTGCAAATCCTTCAGCAGGGCAAGTTCCCATTTCCTGAGCAGAGGTGATGTGGCCACTCTCTGGACTAAGTTTACAAAAAGGTTCCTTTTCAAATGCTGATTAAGGAAGTGGCTGCTATAACCTGATAATTATACACTTCTGCTCTAGAGAAGAGAATTCACAAATAGGTGAATAAGCCCAGCTGGCGTGGTGGGTGTACAGATGTGTTAGTTGCAGGAACCTCATTAACCACTTGGTCAGAAAACTATCAATAACGTGGAAATACAAGTTATTTTGGTTTTCAGTTTAGAGTTAGCACAGTAGTCAGTGTTGTCACAGGCATATGGTCCATTGGCTATTTTTCAAAACAAAGAAAGAACAGAATTTTAGGAGTTAATGTTGCTTGGTTAGTTTGAGAGCCTATAGGATGACTATAGACAATCTGTGTTTAGAGATGTCTGCGAGCAGATCTGAAAATTACCTCCAGTACATGGAAAACAGAGTGCTTTTCATGCTGTTTATTTAAAGGTTTCATTGTTTACATTTACTTCCAAACATGCATGATGCAGATGTGTTGAAATATTTGGGACAAACTCATGACTTGCAGTTTGAAAACTCCTTTTTTATCCTAAGGACAGTTAGGATATGGTAAAGAGGATAGCCTTTCAGCCACTGTTACTTTAGCAGGTACTGTAATCTCTCTCATTTTGTATTTCTTCCTACTTTTTTCAGAAGTCCTGGCAAAATCTTTTAAAAGACGTGCTTGACTTCCCTCCTTTAATTATTTACTCTGTATGATCCCTGTCGAAGCTTTACTTACTTTTACCTTATCATTGGTTTAATCTCAAAAGTTCTTCTGTCTAATTTTCCCAATTTTCTCCCTTGCTTGTCTTATCACAGCTCTCTCCTTCATCTTTTCCTCTAGCAAGTGAAAGAATAGTTTTATTTCCCCTATTCTCAGTAAACCATGTATTTTAAAAAAGTTTGTCCTATCACCCTTTTCTACATCTCTAAATTGTCTCTGTGAACTTTTTATGTACATTGTCTCATATTCTCCTTTATATATTACCCATATATAATTAAAGTTTAAATATGTGAGATGTGTTAAAAAGAACCAGCAACGTATTTCCCTGCAAAACAGCAGTATTTTTGGTCCAGAGAAAGCTTTTAATTTGCCTTCTGTTGATACTAACAGCAAATACTGACCTGCAAAACCCACAGTAAAGGACTCTAACCAAATATTCTAACCACGTATTTGGTGGAATATGAACTAGTCAGACTAATAAGCCAAGTGTCTCATGAGAATAATTAAGGGTGTTGAATGTGCAAGGATTTGCCTTGGTACCATGTTTCCCCCAGTTGGTAAACTTCTTGTTTTGGAGAGACTTTCTCTATGCAGCTAAAACAGATTTCTAAATTCCATATAAAATGTTAGGGGAGTCCTAGTGGCATTGCACTGGTATGTGGAGCTCTTTTTTACCACAACCTCCATTCAGTTATACAGGAATTTCTTGCACAAGGTTTACAAATGTAGGGGGGTTTTATAAGAAAAAAAAATTTTGGATTTCTTTGCATGTGCTTTATTCTCAGTTGACTCATCTCTTGATGCCAGGCTGTGTGGTCAGTGCTTGGAGATATGTCAATCACGTTCAGATGTAAAAAACAGAAATAAATTAATAGAAATTGCAATATTTGTGTCAGCTAATTTTGACTGGCTGAATCTGTTTTCTGTGTACTAGAACTGTGTTAGTAACTCTCGAAAAGCACTTTCAGGCCAAAAATTGTCTCCTAAGGAAGCTTTTGAATGTTTTATATTTTTATTTAAAGTTTCATATATAACATTCACACCACAGAGGTAAAGCATTAGGCTAAAAATATGCAGCAGTAATGAGATGGCCATTTCATTTACTATTGGCAATAAATAAGAGTCTTCAAATGCTAGATTACATGTGTTGATGCACTATCATATGTTGCACTTCTTTGTCTCCTTTAATTTTGCAATTAGTAGTTCTAACTTGGATTAATGTAGAACATTTACTTAGCAATCCTATAGTATTTAAGGTATTAGGTGGTCTGAAAAATTAATTAAAAATAATCTTAGTAGAACCCATCCACAGGTCTTTCCAAACTTCATGAGCTGAGCCTGTAATCCGGCATGGTCCCTCAACAGCAGCAGCATCAGTAACATGGTGTTTGCAGCACATGCAAAGGTGATTCTTCTTAGCCACTATCCATCAGGTATAGCAAGTCAGTATCACTTTCCCCTATGAAAAGGCACATTTCCCATACTAACCTACCACCATAAATCTATTATTTTTTTTTTTTAATAGTAGAAAACACATGTAGGGATAATCCTACATGTGATTACCCTCTGCCAGTTTTTCCCTTATGAGATTGGACATGTGATTGTCCTGTTTGTCACCATTTGAGTTTCATGGGTTGGGCTTCTGATAACTTGCAAGATTAGTAACCTGGTTTAGACATGAAAGCCTTTACAGTAGGCTTTTATCAGCCACCTTACAGGAAGTATGGTTGGCAATAGATAGATGAGTGTCTCTTTTCTGAAGTAGCAGAAACAGTACCTGACCTTTCTTCTGCCTTGAGCAAGTCAAGAACTTCACCTAGCTACTGAACTTCTTTTGTCTTTCCTAAAAGGCTTTAGAAGGAAGAGCTGTAGTTTGTCTGCAAAATGAAAAATGCTGTGTGGAGCCAGGTTGTAGAAGGTACACAGTGCTGACAAGTCTGGTTATTATTGAGTATGCATTTTAGATCACACAGATGAAACCAGGACTGCTACCTGCCTGTGGCAAGCTGTCAATAGCAAGAACACCAGCAATAAACATTGAAATATTCAGGAAAACAAGGGTTTTCATTCTTATTTCATTGGTGAAGGTTTCTCCATCTCATTCCCCAAAACCATTTTCTTGTTATCCTTAGCCACTAGAGATTCTGGCCCAAGTAATACTGATACTTTCCATGTGTTCTCTTTTGCATCACGATCAGCAGATTTTACCTTCGAGAAGTCTTACAGGTGACATGTTTTGGGTCTAGTTCAAAGCCTGTCTACATTGGTAGATTGTGTTATCCTCCACTTAAGGTCTTCTTACTTTGTGACGCTTGCAGCAGTGCATTTTACACTCATTAATTTTCTCCTACTGAGCATGGGGGTGATGTTTCAGAAAAGCAGAGGCAAATTGTCTGTTCCAATAAGTGATCGCTGCTTTCTTCTGACCGCTCAGAGAGACTTCTCAGTCCACTGCTGTCACTAAGAAATGAGAAGGCATTGCATCCTAGACAGCCACTCACTTATTGTCCAAAGTCATATTTGGGACTCACCTCCTGCTAATTCTTCTCTTTAAATTGTGACTGTGGCAGTTTTCCTCTCTCTATGATTACTTGAACTGTCAGACCACATCAGCCATCTATCTGACTTCTCTGCTGACCTTTCATTCACCTCCATGTTAGAAACAAGCTTTTCTATTTTGACTTCTAATGCTTAAAACTTAAATCAGAGCTTAAATCTTCTTCAGCACACATAGGCAGAATAGGGAGAAATTCAGATTGTTTAGGGAGAGATTATGTAGTGAAGACTGAAAAGAGCAAAAGAACAAAGCTAAGGGTTAGCGTGCCAGTTTAAACCCACCATGACTACTCCTCCTAAAACTTAAGTGTCAAAATGATGTCTAAGGAAAACGCTTTAAATGCATACTACAATAATTTTATTGCTTAAAAGACTGTTACTGGCTTTGTGTGCTAGGTATTTTACTTCTCTTAAAAGTTCACTCCAGATGTCTCAGGGCTAGAAAAGAAGCCCAGCTAGGAAAATGTCTGAAATAATCAATAAAAATGTCAGCGTACAAAATACATTAAGATTCATGTTGTATTGTGATCAGTTTGTTTTAGTAGCATAGCACTGTAATTTTGACATAAAGGAATATACCAAACCAGAAAACCTTTGCTTTGTGTCTAATGTTAGGGACTAATTAATTTATTGTGCCTGTGGGTTCCTGGTAGTTTAAGATGCATGTAACGTGGCACAATTCAGTGACAGCTCCAGGGATCAAGAAAGTCTCTTTATGAGAGAGTGTGAAGAAACCACTGTCAGTGAGATGACACCCACTTACAAAGGACTGTGAAAATAGATTATTTTATACCTGTACACAAACTGAGTGACAAGTGTTACAGAACTCAGTCACACATTTATAAAGGAATAGAATTGTTCGTTACAGAAGTAATTTTACCTTGTGCCGAAGTACTACCCAAAACACTGTATTGATAGAGAAATGTAATGGTAACTGCCCCATTAACAGAATTAATCTAAAAATGTAAAATTCCCTTAGACATTCTGGTTAAAGTAATTTGCTGTTACTATCTCACAGCCTGCTTAAACTCCAAGAATCTTTTTCCTTTTCTCAAAGAACTCTTCTCCAATTAAGTGATAATTACCTTTTCTTCTATTAAAGGTTCACCGTAGTTTCAAGCTTGGAGATAATCAATCAGCACCTGAAATCCTCAAATCCTTAGATGAGTCACATTTATGGTCAGTTCAACTGACCAAGATGGAAGAAAACATACTTTACTTTAAGCCTCAACTTTGTTTCTCATCTGTGAAACCTTGCAGTAATAATGTAATATTTTTAATGTTCCAAGAATTTGAACTAATCCTTCACCAAAAGGAAACATGCTTCTGCATCTATTCAGTTTGCTTCCCTCTCCCCCCCCAAAAAAAACCACACAGACCCACCTCAAACCAGAGCCCACAGCCCCGTGACTCTGCAGAAGGGTAGGATGTATGTTTGTGTAATACAAAAGGAAACATACTGCAGAGCTCTGTGTGCTGCACAGAGACTCTCTGCTGTCCTGCTCCTCTTCCATCTCTCCCAGAGTACTTCCTTCATCTGAACAGACACCTGCCACTGCTTTTTTTCCATTGAGGTGGGGATTATGTAGAGCAAAAACTGGCATGTTCTGTTTTCTCATTTTCCTTCTTTACTGACTCCCAATTTGGACTTTTAGACGAAAGTTTTCCCAGGTGCCAGGCGGTGATGGCAATCATGATGGTGATCTCTAGTCGGCAAGGAAGACTGAGATCTGTGGTGGTTCTGTGAGTGGATATTCAGGGCATCATTATTATCCTGCAAGAGGGAGAGAGAGGGTGTTGTGTCAGGGGTTCTGGAGAAACTGAACATGTTTTTAAAGGTGGGAAAAATGGTGGGAAAAAAAAGATTAATTCTTTCAATTTATTTGTCCCGTGTCTCTGGGCACTGGTGCTTACATAGGCAGATCTGCTGTATTTAGTTCAGCAGCTAGCAGCATTCAGAGCAGCACAGAGCTCAGCAGGGACAAATTTCCTAAGTGCATGCTTAGTATTACTAACACGAAAGTGTTCAAAGCCTTTAAAAAACTTTCACAGCCTGTGCTGATCCCCACATTGTTCTTAAGTCAGTCAGAGATAGAGCAAGCTTGTTTAATGATAAGATGGCAACATCTACATCAGCCACCTGGAGCTCTAGTCTTCTGTGGAAAATAGGTGTCATATACTCAGTGCAGTACTCATCTACAAGCTGTGTGATCCATAGGCAAAAACAAACCAAACTGAACTCCACCCAAACCCCAATCTATCACTGTAATATGCATGCCTGTGGAGAAGATAACAAACCCAATGTTTCTGGTTTGTAAACTTGTTTTGTTTAGCACTTAGTTACTAAATATTGTTACAAGTAGATACTATATGCAGATAAGATGAAAACAGGTACTGAACTGCCTTGAAGTTAAATTGAAGGGGGAAGGGCTGAGGTTCATAGTTGAGCTGTTTTCTAGATTTGCTGGTACAAACAGTTTGAATGGCAAGCATACAGTATAACATGTTCCCTTCAGAAAGTCTGAGTTCTCCCTGAAAATAGACTAAACCTCTGCACTTCCCAAAGGGAAAATGTAATCCTTCTTCTATTGAAATAGTAGAAGTAGGACCATATAGCTCTCTTTTATTTATACAGCGTGTGGTGGTAAGTGTTAGGTGAAATGATTGCACCATGTTCCTGACCAGGCATAATTCCTAAGGGCTGAATTTTATCCTTCACTATTATAAACATATATCACAAATTAAAGGTTGCAGTTCAAAGGGCTTTTTCCACAGAGGTCCACCCTAGACAGGCAGTTCCCAGTCCATATTGTTGCAAGGGGCTCATCCTTCTCTAGTGCAGGACTTTGCGTTGTCCTTGAAATTCACAAGAACGATGTTGGCCCTTCAGTCTCTCTGGGTCCCTCTGAATGGCAGCTCTGCCCTCAAGTGTATTGACTGGTTCTCTCCAAATCACTGTAAGCTGCAAAGAACTGAAGTATCTTTAATCAAAGATAGGAATTGGGCTCTTGTCACTCTACCACCCCAGTTATGACTCAAGTCCACATGACTCAAGTCCACAAATTCTTATTTTTTTCCCCAAAAAGTTCTCAGTAGGCACTTGTGCCTCTGAAGATGCCCAAAGTGCTGCCATCTTCTCCTGGACTCTCTCCTGCATCTACGTCTGGTCAGACTGTGGGAGCTGCTGTCCTGCCCACCAACAGAGAGTGGTGCCTGCCCCACAGGAGATATTATTGGGCACAAGGCTTGCACAGGACACTGCAGCTGAAGCGAACTGCCACATTCACTTGAAAACAGCAGCGGCATCTGAGAAACAGCAGTTTCCATTTATGTAATAGCTCAGCCCTCTGTCTAAATGTGTTAAAAAGATTTTGTTTGGGATTTAGTGGATTTATTTTCATACTATTTCTGTCTGAGCACAACCAGTCTTCCAGTGCAATTCTATAACTACTGAAGCCAGTAAGTATTTTATCACTAGACAGACACTGATGCCATTCGAATCAGTGAGGAACTTTTGCCCTTAAAAGGACTACCATTCACACCTAACAGTGACCCCATATATCATCTAGTTTAACATTTGAAAGGAAGCCAGTGCAAGAGTAGAGTTACCACTATTATGGGCTAACCAATTTACACTCTTCAGACTCTAATTTAAAAAAGTAAACACAAAATTCCCTTTCTTAAAAAAGTGTCAACTAGAGTTTTCTAATAAATGAAGTGGAATCATTCATATGCTAGCATGGGTTTTTTTCCGTTGCTTCTGTATAGTTTCTGTAAGTCAGGATACAGTAAGATGTTATGTTTTTAATTTATTTATTGACTCAGAAGACTGGGGTAAGGAGTGAAGCAAACACTTCATACTATAAAGTGAGATCCAGATCCTCATTAGAGTATACATAGTAGATTTGTTCATACATTTGCTGTTTATCCTCAGAGGAAAGTGGTTAGCTCTTCCCAAGCTTGCAGAATAGTCTCAGCCTCTTGCCTTCCAGCCTATCTGTTCCTCTGGCATTCAGCTCCTAGACTTGTTTCCAATGAATGCTGCTGGACTGTGAGAAGCTTTTCATGAAAACCTAAAGTCTTACAAAGGAAACATCTCAGCAGCTGACTGAGTCTAAAAATGGTTGAAAATAAACCAAGAGAATAACAGGAAGCAGTGTTAAAGGTCTAAATATTGATCTACTCAAAGCTTACATTAATTTTCCTTACACTTACAGTAGATGTGATCCCATTCCCCACTTAGTGTTTATTTTAAAGAATTTTTGTAGCCTACAAAAAACTCTTTGCTGGTGTTGAGACCGACTTTTTTTTTCTATTTCTACAAGCAAATGCGAGATTTCACAGCTCTTTTATCACATTACAAAAGTCCCCCCATGCTGTGCATCATGATCATGCAGACACAAGGAAATGAAGCTTACCAGGTTACCCAAGCACAGCTGAAGGAACAGAGTGTACTAAAAATACATGTATACACTCTACAGTTACATATGTGCACACAGATATTATGTTGTTTTGCAAGATGGAAAAGAAAAATCTTTTCACCGAATGAAAACACTGAAAATGAAATGACAACAGCAGCAGATGCTAAAGCAAATCATCTAATTAAGATGATTTCATCAACCGTTTTAAAAGACATTTTAAAAAGCCATATAATACTAAGTCACCAGAAGAAATGTTGATTGTGCTTGCATATACAGGCACAATAATACTCTAGCTGAAGCTGCCCTTTCAAGCGTGAAAACAAATGATACTTTCAAAACTGTTTACTTTTTTTTTATCCAGCTGTGCTTCACATCCTGCTAAGGAGAATTATACACATTAAAAAAATTCTTAAGAACTGTAACCCACAGATGGGGAGATACAATTCAAATCAACACAAGTTTTGCCTGGGTCAGGATTGCAGAATGACTTTCATGCAGCATGGAGAATAGCCTCTTTCTGGCAGTGGGAAGAATTTTCAAACCAATTTGCAAACGCAGGGAACCTCATTTTCACCTTGTATTCTTTGCATGGGTGGGCCAAGTTCTGTCTCAACAAAATCTGAATCAAAAAGCCAGGACGAAGACTGAACAATACAATAAGAGTCTGCATAGTAAGTCTAATATTGACTGAAAATCAAAATCAGAAGGCAGAATGTTGTTCTGGTCCCTGAGAATAATGTTATTCTAAACTACCTTCTCCCCCTTTTACGTTTGCTCCTCCTTTCGGATATACTGTAGAGTGCAGTATTGCATTTTTACTGTTCAGTGTCATTCTTACTGTAAAACATTTAGTGTGGGAGAGGTGTGTGGGCTGCCTCCTTACCACAGCACCACACACACTCAGGCTACCCTTTACAAGGAGCGCTCATGCCTTTGTGCCACTTGTTGAATTTTTTGTTCCCTGCTGTTGCCCTCTTTATTTTAAAGTGGCTGCTGGATAAAGTAGTAGACATTCAGTAAAAAAGTCAAATACACACCTCCACCCTCTTCTTTCTATTCTCCATGAGATCCAGTTCCTGCTGGACTTTGTACTGGACAGTTTCATGTCTCAAAGGCCTCTGCTTCCTCTTGTTTTCTTTGCATATTGTGATTGCTTCTGTAAGAATGTATCTTTGCTGCTTCTCAAGCAGTCTGCAAAAACACATCATGCTTTGGAAGAAAAGGAAGAAAATTTTCAATGTGAATCTTACATTAAAGGGTAATAACTCTGAGTGTTCTTCAATTTCTTTTAACCCATCTTCATGCCCTGTTTGTCTTTGTCAGTTTTCCTTTTATTTAACTCCTCCTTCCTCAAAGCAGGGTATTACAACTTCATCCCTTTAGAGGAAGATGATTAGAGTCTTTCTAGCGCTGGTGTCATTCCTAAAGATTTCAGAAGGAGGGTTTTCCCTCTCATCTTGGCCCCAGTGATTGACTACCAGTACAAAAGACTTTTTATATTTTTTTTTTTTTTTGGTAATCTTTGCAGGATAGTTAGTCCCAGCATGAGCGAGTAAGCAGGCTCTTCCTAACACCCTCTGCAGGTGGTAGCTTGCAGGCAGTGCTGGAGAAGAAGAGCAGCAACAGAATTAACCTAACCAGCCGGGGCAATAAAAGAAGTGCAATGCTTAGTGTAAGAAAGTAAAGTGGGGCTTCAGGACCAGAATTTGGTTTTCACAGACCAATTGAGATTCTTCTCAACAGGTTTACCACATGGTCAGGACTCACTTGCATGCTTTTGTAAGAATGTTTTTCATATGGAAATAAAAACGTCTTGAGAAAGTTTCTATTTATCCCTCTTCCTTCCTGAATCAGTTTGGCAGCAAATGCATATGCAAATGCTATATGCAGCAAATGCAAACGCAATAATAAACCTTGACTGAAGAGACCCCAAAATGATGTTGCAACAGTGACTGCTACTTAAAAGTATTGCTAATATCAATTATTTTCGAGGTTACCTCAGCAACAATGTGGAACAAACAAGCAGATGCTGAAAAACAAGCAGATGCTGACATTAGAGCTTAAGTGAAATGTTTTCTCTTTCTACAGACATATAGTTCATTTGACATGTTCATGTCCACTGACACTACAGTAGCTTTTTCGTCCGAGCCTGAAGGTAATCACTGGACTTACAAGGACTGGCAAACCTGAAAAACTACTGTAAATCAGAAGACCTTACTGAGGCAAGTTCTCAGAGCAATGCCACCATTCTTTTGGAGAAGGTGACAAGATTTTGTCAGAGGAAGCAAACTCCAAAGCTATTCTCATTTTCATCAACAGGGAAGTGGAGCATCCAGTAAACCCTCTTGGTGCTGAGAATGACAAGGATATTATAACTGTTATTAAATACTTAAACTGCTGTTCAAGGCTGCCATTGTTCTGGTCATGATAAAAAACAACTACACAGGTAGATGAAGGGTCAAGACATGCCATTTCCTTCAAAATACATCAGAGGCAAGGAACACCTGAATATTTAAATAGGCTAAGTCAATTAATTTGAAACAGTGACATCAAAAGTACTAAATATTTATACCATATGGGGGGAAAGAAATTGTGACTGGGGGCTTGGACACGATAGATGCGTCGTGGCAGACTCTCACAGCTGCGAGGCAGGGCTTTTTTTCTGACTAACTGCTCTCTCGCTTTTTTCAGCAATTCATGAAAGCCAGTCTACAGTAGAAAAAATGTAAAAGCCAGCCACTGTGCCTGCCGTCTATTCTGAGTAGGTACTTTGGTATGTTGGTCACAGCAGTGGTGGATGGCTTCTCACAAAGAGAAAGAACCCTTTTGTAAAAGTAATTCTTGGTGGATGTTGAGATGGGAGTCTCCTAGCTCAGGAGGAAAATTAATCTCTCTACTACCATAAGAAAGCATGTTAGCAACCTCCCTAGCTGCAGTTAATTTGTTTCAGTAAAGAAAAATTCAGCTGCAGCTACTGGAATTGAAATTTTAACAAAACATTGGTTTTCAGATAAGCAGTACTTTTCATTGTTTCTTCTTCACATGGACATTTCAACCAAGCCCTGTCATTTATATTAAAAGTCAAAATTTATATTTGAAAATCTAATGTTTTAATCCAAAAATTACCTATATATGTCTTAAATGGAACCCCACACCTTCTACAGAAAAAAATAATTCAATCCTATATCTTCATGGTAAATAGATGTTTTTCTGATAATTTTGAGCCAGTGTCATTAAAACGGAGTTTCGGGAGTTCACTGTGCTAATCCTCACTGAAATGGTCACATCACAAAAATGAAACTGGTTAAAATGACTAAAATCTCTGAATTATTAGCATATTTCTCACACAAATGGCCTATAAAGCCTCCAGATTGTCTCACTTCCAGTTGATACAAGCTACCTTTGTACAGACTTGAATAACGCAGCAAAGCAGACCTGTTGCAGCGTAAGCTTCAGTGCTGGTCTGAAAGCCAAGAGAGTGAAACTTGTCCCCCGCACTTGGTTCTTCACAAGCATCTTCAAAGAGAGTGACATTTCATAGATCTTTGATTTTAAGCCAGCTGGATCACAGACCAGGCCTGCACATGCATATACAGCCAGAAATAGGAATTTCCTCATTAATTACTATGACTCCACAGCTGGGTTGGACAGTAGCTGGGCAATGTCTATGGTGGGTCCTGTAGCACTAGGAGTTTATGCTTAACTCTCCATTGAAAACCTGAAGCTGACCTCAAAATATGGGCGAGAGTTTAGAGGATGAAAAGCTAGCATGGTAAGTGGAGAGATGTGTTAAAGCTCCTTTTTCATTTCGTGGTGAAGGAGGTGTTTGTGGTCTGTGGTGAGAAGTGTTTTGAGGTTGTGTGCACATTTAGCAATGTTTTTTATCTGTATGAAAACATGTGACAGTCAAAGCCCTGTGTATTTTTTGCAGCAGAGGTAGAAAGGCACAAGTCCTACCATTTCCTCTCCTATAGAGCTGGCATTTATGTGGTTTTGTCTGATGAAGGCACTTGAGTGGGGATAGTCTGCTGTAAAGATGCTCGAGGCATTACTGGAAAGGTCAAAAGAAAGAAGTCTGCTCTCCTTTTTGCTCACATATGTGTGAAGCTGGTTCACATAAACTGTACTATAAAAGTTTTAACATCTTGCACCCATAAATACAAAGCCCTGTTACCTGTTTGCCCTCTTTGTATAAGATTACATGATGGTAAGCTTTGCTTTCTTTGTTAGCCAGCCATAGATCTGCTGTGGTTAACATCATGCCACACCTCAACTGAAAGGTTTTGTTGAGAGGCAGATTGTTTTGGCATGGGCTCACGATTTGCTTCCAGTTACTTGGAGTTCTGGTGGTGTATACAGACTCTGCAAGAAACTACAGCAAATAGGTGAAGAAGAAAATGTTGCAAGGGTCATCCACAACCAGAGAGTAAAATGAGCTGGAAGGCATCCATGCCATGCTGCAAGCTGTTGGCAGACTGCGGCTTTCTCATAGCCTTCAGGAGCTTCCGCATCTCTTGTCTGACTCCCTGGCGGAATTGCTCCACTGAAATTGCATAGACTGGATCCCATAAAGCTTTTCTTGAAAAGGGGACAATTTTGGGGCTGGAGTTGCAGGATTAGAAAACCAAGCCAACCTGCATTATATATTTAAGACAATATATCCAAAACTGATTTAAGTATTTTACCTTTTTCTCACTCATTTCTCTCCTATCTATCCTTTTTGCCTCAAATAAATCCATAAACCATGGAGCAAAAACTGCACATTGATAGCCAGTTTGACATCCTGAGCACCCTAGGACCTGGTGAGGAGTGACTAATGTATGAGATGCAGGGAAGAGATGCTGACCCTTTTTGCAGGCTCTTTAGCTTTCACGGAGATAGTGGGTACTTAGCAATGCAGTCTTAGCAGGCTCAGGGTTACAAATGGGTGTATAAAGAATAAAGATTCAAAATTCTGTCCAAACATCACATGAATTAGCCATATTCCTCTCCATGACATTATAAGACTTTCCATAAGGCTTATATAAATGTCAGCAGAAAGTCTGCTTAAGGTTGAATTTCACAGCACATGCTCAAGTACTCATCTACTGAGACCAAAAGAACTACTGTTTCTCAGACTGAATTAAGTACCTTCATTCACTATTTTTGTGGACCACAGCAACTGGACAGTAGTCTTTAAGCCTTAAGCATCTCAGAAATTTCCCATAAGCTTTCAATGTAATTTAGATTTAGTCTCTGTCTTTGCAGTTTGATATTAAAACTCAGACAATTCCCACCAAGGTTCTGAGATGAAAGTCATGTCTGGCAAATTTGCTTATTGTGGAAGAAGTAAAGCTTGAAATAAAAATTTCTATGGAATGCACCTGTAAATGAATGATCTTCACTGGGTATAAACCTCTTTTTTACTGCTTCAAGTGCACACTGGTTTTTTTACTGTCTTTCTCAGAAGAAATACGTAACAACAAAACAAACCAACCCGTGCTTCTGTAATGCTCAAGAAAAAACAAATTCATCAAACATAAATCTTTCCAAAACAAGTAGTTCTACAAAATATACACTTCCCTCTAGTGAGAATATGGGCGAAGAAAGCAAGCTGAGAGATGTTATTAACAGCATTTTTTAATGTTTTCCTACAAGTGGCTGCTAAGGTGATCACTGAAGAATCTATACAGAATACGGCTTTGGTATCCACAATGTATAGTTTGAAAACATCTGTCTAATGTGTTTAAGTAATGAATATGTTTGAGGAAACAATATGACAAAAAGAGGCTAAAAACATCTAACAAATTAAGTGAAAAATGATTCATTTAGCAACTTGTAAAAGCTGGTTACAGTTAAGATTCTTGTTAAATCCTCCTAGCCTATATGGCTACGTAACAGTCTAACAGAAAGGATATACCTACTTTAAGTTAAGATCATCTTTGTAGTGTATAACACAACTTAGGGTGGGTTGAGGATATTCAAGCACATAAGAAAAATATTTATCAAAAACAGTTTTAGTCATGCTCAGACTCAAAAGCCAAAGCTGCTTTATTAACATTGAGAAAATTCTCCAAATGCACACTGAACCTCGGTTGTCTTCCCTGAGTTTCAGTAGGTAGCTTCATGTTACCACAATTGCACTGAAGAGAGGGCAATAAAGATTTCTGTCTTGTTCTTTATAAAGCAATGGTAATATAAACTAATCCTGCCACAACAAATTAGCACCACTGAGAAGAGCTGTTTGGCATCCACAGGCCAGTAAATCCATTAATTCATTTTTAAGAGAGTATGTGACCTCTTGGAATGCCAGACTCCAGACACAGCACAGTGCTTCCTCACAAAAGTGTGTTAGTAGAGCAACACAACCTCAGCAAGGATTCAGCTCACATGATTTCTTCAAAACTTTCCAAAACCAGAGAAAAAAAGTCAATTAGTTACGGCTTGCACTGAAATAATAGGTGCAGTTTTCACCTCAGAAGCCATTTCTTGATGTTGCTTTTCAGAGATCCTGTTTCTTCCAAGGTCTCTTCCACTTTCCTTTTTCAATGACATCCATGTGCCCGCTGTTCCCTTCAGCAAAGAGCTACCCAATTTGTCTTTGCAATACCAAAGTCAATTATCTCAACCCAAGGCACTTGAAGTACATTGTACCTATTCAGAAATGCAATTATAAACAATCAGACAAATAGAAAGTCTCAACTTGAGGCTGAAGATAAATTCTGCTATCATAGGACACAAGTCAACTTTACTGATTATAGTAAATGAAAAGCAGAGGGTAATTTACCACAATACTGGGAGTGAGTCAGTGGTAAGGAAAGAAATATTTCTGAACTTGGCATTTGATTTAAATTCCTATAAATAATAGCTAGAATGGTGACAGCTTATTCTCAGACAGAAGACAGAAATGAGGATATAAAACAAATGTTGCTGTTTCCTGATGAATTTCTACTCTTAATAGTCTAACTATACCATCTGCAATGCTAGCAAAAAAATTTCAGTCTTACCAAGATCCTGGGGACTGTTGGGATTCTTTCTCAGCTCTCTGTACTGACCAAGTAACTGATCCCTTAGGTACCCCTTCAGGCTCTCATTTTTCATTTGATGAGGCATGATCAGCTGAGATGAAATTATTTTCTACTCAGGTTATAAGCCACATTAGAGACATGGCTAAACCCATACAATCCTGTTAGGTCAGGTTAAAATTTTTGTTTCACTTCAGTTTGTGTCTGCTCAGCGCACAGCAGCTGTGCGCTAGTAGTGAAACTTGGGCTTGGGAGTAGAAAATCCCTTAAGAAAGGATAAAAGTGAGCAGCAGCCACCTACCTGGCTCAGGCCAGATCATGCAAGGTCCTCCATAAGTTTTCCTGAGACCTCTCACCACCGCACTATGTCTTTCCACATCACCAGAACACACCAAACTTGGCAAAAGCAACACATGGTGTACTGCAAAGCTGTCCTCTCATTTTCAGAGGACTTCTGTATGCACCATATCACATGGGTGAGCAGCACCGGTATGCCTGCCACTTCAAAGCTGGCACTGCACTCCCCAGTCGTGGACTGGGAGATGGTCCCTGGCGCTGACCTGCTCTGCAGTGCAGGGAGGGAGAGCTGGGAGGGCTTGCTTTGCTCAGCCTTTGGGTCACTGCCACAAGGTAGAGACAGTGACAGCACAGCATTAGGGACAGGAATAAAACTGTGGGTGGTCCTAAGCCACCGCGGGCATATCATACTGGCTACTTCTTTCCCAGGAAGACATCATACCTTCGTGAGGCTGGGAAAAAGCACTGTGTGAAACTGCTATCTATGGACACACACCAAAGAGCCATCCAGCTTGGCTTCACACAGCTACTTCCATCAAGTCTCTTGCATTAACATAAAATCCTGGCCATATTTTACACTTGCATTTTACATGTGCGTCAAGACACAGACACATCAGATCTGCAGAAGTTGTCTGCAATGTCTTGACTCCCTAAACCCTTTTTCTGCCATTTTGCCTGCCTAGCAGCTCTGACATGATCCTCCTCACCAGGATTTCAGGGAAGGAATAGGCAACCTCTAAACATGATGGCCAGGGAATTTATCTTACCACACCAGCCTATCCCAGCAGCTGCAGCAGAACATGAGCTCAGGAACTGCTCCTCACACTTCTTGCAAAGTGTAGCATTTGGGTAGATACCACACTCCCTCTCATTGTGATCCTTGCTGCAGCCAGCAGCATGATTGCTCAGCAGATTGCTGGGGAGCTTATGCATAATTTCCTTTACTGGTATTTAAGGATGTTTGTCCGTCTGAATTTATTCTCTGCTGAATATGGTGCACACAAAGCTGGCATAAGCCAGAAGACTGCTCATCTACAGTGTAGGCACAACTGTTTTAGACCACCCAGATCAGCAAATTCCCACCTGGACTGGGTCACTGCTTCCACAGGAAGTGTGGTGACTGGTGTGGGACCTGACATCCTGCACATTTAAGGATGTCCAGGCCTTGTTAGCACTATCCCCCATTCTCGGAAACATCTTGATTTCTTTGTGGGTGCTCCAAAACCTCTTGCTTTCACATCCAAACCAGCAAGAGTTTATCAAATTGACAGCATGAATTTAAATCTTTGCGTTAGTCGTGACAATACTGTGAAAACTAAGTCATCTCCTAATATATGTAGTAAGAAGCCAAAGTGGAGAATTTGTGTCTACCGCATTTTGACACAATGCTGGTGTGAGTTTTGCATGGTATGAACAAAACCAATTACTGAGACTGTGGTGATGAAGCAGTAATTTTTTGCCACACACTTTGAGTGGCAAAAAGTGAAAAGCATTGGTCTTAACCACTCAATAGGTGTATGATAATTCACATGCCACCAGCACACAGAAAAAGGGCTTTAAGATTTACATATGTACAAAAATTACTGGTTTTCATTGCATGTTACATTTTGAAACAGACTTTGCTTAACATGTACTTAACAGTACATTTTGTTTTCAGCCAAGTACCAAGACAAAACAAAAGAACTCTTGTATGAGAACTTTTATCAAAAGTTGCTTTGGCTTTCATGGTCTATGTTATTTTATAACTGTATCTCGTTACTGCCTTCTTAAAGCAACTTCTTAAGAGTATTTAGTCTTTTTATAATTAGATATAAAATAGAAACTAAATTGAGGTGGAGCAGTGCTTCCTAGTAGCAAGTTGCACAGAAATCAGTGCAGTGGGATTCCAGTCTTACGCAGTTGAAACATGACCTTTTTTTTTTTCATCCCCTCCACTGCACCACCCAGAGTGTCTTGTGTTATATCTTCATTACCAGGTACATGAACTGCCACAAAATATCAAAGTCTGCACCCTTTTAAGGCTGCATTTTGTTTGGTCACCTTGATGAGAATTTATTCTCATGGGAATTTTTCTGGGATTTAATTCATTATGGTAGGGAATGTGTTACCTTTTTTTCCAAGGAAATACATTACAGGCACCAACTGGCTGCCTAGAGATATTTTACAATCCTTTCACCATTTTTTTTTTCCGAGACAAAACTTGCTTTATTCTCCTGGCCATAGTGGTTACTTCATAAATTATTTTTGTAGGAGAGAGGGTGTTTGAGACCTTCTTCCTTGGGTGGTTGAGGTATAATGTTTAAGTTGTGTGACCTAAGTTTAAGTTGGTGACTTTTTGGCTCACTTAAGCTCAGTTATGGTCGCAGAGGGATCAAAGCGACACAGTGCCCTAGGACAAAGGGGCAGAGTCCAACTGGGGAGCCCTTAGGCTTACATGGCAGCTGTGGCAGACATACAGAAAACCTGCTGATGTGCTGCAAAGTGACTGTTATTTGTAAACTGTTTGCTGGGTCATCTGGCTGCTTCATTCTGTAAACACAGGAGTTGCACAGGGAAAATAAACCCAGCAACATCTCAGTGAAACACTGCTCACTGCAATGTAGTGGGGGGGTTCATCTTCCTGTGACTCAACTTTCACAGACATTGATAGGGTTGACTGTGACTGACGGTGATATCACTCCTAATTTGGGAAAACTGAGAGCTGTCTCAGATAAGTGCCAAACCATATGTGTCGTAGAGAGAACTAATGAAGGATATAACTATACTTCATCCAAGAAGGACCATGCGTGGGTGCTGGGTTCTCCCCATCCGGCTGTCTTTGTCTGCCAGGCTCCCACAGGCAGAGTTCACACCTACAGCCAATGCGTGTGTTTTCCAGTCTTCAAACAAATGAACAGGAAGGAGGAAATTAGTGCTGAAGACCTTGATCTGCTTTTTCTCCACCATGTCTCTCTCCCTTGTGAACAGAAGGCAGTCCCGTCTGAAAGCTACCGGCTTCGCTGGGTGTGAAATAAGGGCAGGCAGCCTGTGTGCCGTGCACTGCTGCTGCTGCTGCCCCGGACGGCACTTCGCCTCTCATTGGCGTTGTTTGCGGCTTACCAGTAAGACTCCTGCTGGGGAGGAGATCCCAAGCCAGAGAGGAGCTGTCCCCAGCTTGCTCAGCACTCTGCAGCCCTGTCTCAGGGCAGGAAAGGCTGCAATGTCCTCCCCAAACTGAAGGTGTTTCCCAATGTGAAACTGAGGTAGCAACAGACTTGCACTGGTATAAAATGTAGCTGTCCCCAGGGAGGTGGGCATGCCAGCTGGCTTTCCTCCTGCCCCTCGGTGCTCTGCCAGCAGAGTAGAGCAGTGCCTGCTTGGAGGGATTCAGTCCTTACTTGCAGTAAAAATAGTTTCAAGCAAAGAAGTCCAGAAGAAAAAGACTTCAACAACCGTTATCAGGCACAAAACCCTTTTAGCAGCTTGCTAGTGGCTGTGGATATTGACAGAATAGTTTGATGCTGCACAAGAGGTCGGAAAAGTTTTCTGATGATATAATACTGATGAAAACGGAGCTTAAGAGGTTCTTTATGGTGCTGTTGTTCAGAGGACTAGCAACAGCATCCTAGGCCACAGGCACATGTGTATTAGGATGAAAGGGTGAAGCATCCAGAGGAAAGAACAAAGAGCTGTTGCCATTTAACCTGATTATAAAGCAGGGGCATGTCAATACTTAGCCTGCTTCTCCTAAAGTGGCTAAAAGTACTGGAGGCTGGATTATGCTCACTCCCCTCACCATGCAGGAGGTGGGGGACTGGGGGCTTGCTCTTTGCACAGCCCAGGTGAGGGTTTTCCCCAGCGTCTCCCCCCTGCTTGCAGGAGCACAGAGGCTGCAGGTAAATTGTCCATTTGCACCAATGGTGTGAAAAACAGGGGCAGACTGAAAGGGATGATAAGGTGTTTAGCAAGGTGGATGTAACACCCCATCAGGGTTTCCAACAGTTGGCTCTACCCGGCCCAACTAGGTGAATCAAGTAACCTCTGGAGTTAAAAACAGAGTTATCCCATGAACGGTCAAGCCTCATTTGAACGGTATGCTATTTAAATTTAAGTGTGAACTATAGCATATCTCATTAAGTTAAAAGTGCTGGTTTAATATTAGCATATGGGATGGAAGGGGATTTTTGGCAGGGGAGACTGCTTGGAGGTTTTTACTTTTACAAGTTTTTTTTGGAGGTGGGGGGGAATTGGCTCTGAAACCAAAGTTTTCGATTTTGGAAATATTCAAGTAAACCCTGTAAATGTCATCACAGGAGAAGCCTTGGGGACTCAAAGCTAAGTGTGTGCAAAATATGTTTGGCTACTACATTAAATCTTTCTCTTAAAGCTATCCAACTAGTAAGACTTCACAGTGAAAATCTTCTATGACAATAAACCCCAAGAAAATACCCCTCCCTCCTCCTCCTCCTCCTCTTCCTCCTTTCCCCGCCCCCGCAGCTGTAGCAAATGCTTTGTGCTATTTATTCTATGGAAGCTCCTTCTTCCATCCTTTCCATGGCAGGAACCATAAGTCACTTTTCTAGGTGGAATTCTTGGAATCGCCTTTCTTATCATTCAGGAATAGATCTCAGCACGAGTCTTTATAGGACTTTTTTTTTTTTTTCTCCTGTTGTGATTCCTGGAAACAATTTTTTCCTGGGAAAGAGTTAGTGTGAGTACATATGCCATTTACCATTTAAGAACTTTGCAAAAGATTCATCTTTTTTGACTGTGATGAGCATCCTCAGGCTGAAGTTCCTGTAGTGAAAAATGAACACAGAAATCTGTGTAAAATTTGAAATCCTAAAACAGGCAGAAAGTTGAAAACAAACAATACATATATTACTTGGTCTTAAATTCATAAAGATCTGAGGAGGTGTAAAGGTCAGATACAAAACCCGATGTTCCATGACTTATCACAGGTTCAGAGTTTACAGCTGTGGCCCCAGCAGCACTTTTTGTTAATCCCACTCCAACTTTATCAATAATTCTGTCTGAACTGCATGTACAAGTACAACATTCTTTGAAGTCTGAAAACAAAATTCAGCCAAATTGTCTCTGGGCAAATTTCTGTCATCACAAAGCCCTGTGGAACTGATTTAAAGTCAATAGGAGCTTTTAATGAACAAGAGAAGTGGAGTGGCAGGGGGCACGCAGGAGCAGCCTGTGCTACCCTTGTTCCTCATTGCGTGTTACACAATACTGGGTTTGTGCAGTGAGCAGGAAGGAAAAGAAACAGCTGACAAAGAACACCCAGCAAAATGAGGGTTGGCAAAAAAAGGAAGAAGTGAAAAAAATGCTTGTCCAACTCTCATTGTGGATAGTACTGTAACACAAGAGCAGACATGCTGGGTCAGAACAGCATTCATTTTGCCTATTGCAGTATTTAATATTAGCCATTAGTGGATGTTAATGTAAGTGTATGAAAGAGGCACATACTGAAGGCAGGTTCACTGAGGTGAAGTGAGAATAAGCAAAACAGTCCACCAACTTCACTGCTAAATATATTGAGCAGAATATTGCAAATGCTGCTGGCATATTCAGGCAGGCTGAATAGTGATTACTTTCTTTTGCTTTCTCTCACCTTCTGTTTGTGTTTCTTTTCTGTCACAACTGAAACTGAGCTAACAGGGCTGCTGCAGACTGGGAGCATATCGTGTCCGCAATAGGAGTAGTGATGGTGATATAGTAGCCTAGAACTTCTTGTGCAAGGACATAAGCACATCACATGCTGTATATGGCAAAGGCACAACTTTACCTCTCACACAATTGCAATTACCTCTAGGGTAGAAAAGGGGAGCCATTTAAAGGGACATAACACTATCCAATAACTGAGCACAAAAAGCAAAATGAAATTATGCAGGAACTGTTAGGTTTATAATGGCTTATAATTTCATTCTGCTTCCACTATAGTCAGTTTGACTACTTCAAGATGGGCAGAATTAGGCCTGATGTAACTTCTCAGTAGAAGTCTGATTACCGTGTGACAGCTAACATCCTACCGATAACAAGGATCACTGCAAAAGAAGTAGAGACTACAAGATGACAAGATCTTGGAATGGAAAGTTCTGCTTACCAGCCCTTGCTGCGAGACAGCCATGGGGTTTGAGTCCTTTATGCTGGATCACCACAACTTGCTCTGTGTCAGGCTTCTTGGGTGTTTGCCCATCCAAGTACTGATTAGGCCTGACCTTTCATGACATCTGAAATCAATCAAGAATGCTATTAAATGGTACTAGAATAAAAAAACATTTACATTACTGTTTGAGCATGTAAATTTGTAGAGATCTGTTCTGTCTCAGGAAAAAAAAAAGAATTACTCCTTGACAGCTGGTCACTGAAAATTGTAAGTTTTAAAGCTATTATTTGTTGGATGTACTTACAGAATGACCAATAAGCTCAGAATTACAGCTGAAAATTCTGTGAGGAAGCACTGGTGAAAAAGATACTTTTCCCTCCAAAGATGTTGAATCATTGAAACTAAAACTTCTGCTAGCCATGGTCATTTTCCATGGATTAGACAGAGCATGCATTTGTTCCGAACAATCCAAACTCAAGTCTCAAATTGAATCAGAAAAGAATTTCAACTTGGCATTTTCCTACAGATATGTATGCAATCACCAGTTGCTTGCTTCTTATATCTTCTTGAGCAAGTAAGTCTTAAGGTGTTGCATTCAAATAATTATTCACAACTCTGAAATGAAAATTTTTGACGATATCTGTCAACCAATACTACTTTCCAAGTTTTCCTTAAAATCTTCCTTTCCTGCAAAGACTATCAAAAATTTGAGAGCAGGCAGTCAGCTGGTTTCCTTTGCTCCTAGACTGGCTGTTTTGCTGGTTTCCTAGAACTCTACTAGTTCGAATTGTCCTGTATATAAACTGAGATATTCAGCTCCTTAGGGACAGACAGCTTTTTTTCTAGGTATTTGCATGTAGAGAGGTTCCTGTCCGTATTGCCGTGCAAACAAACTAGCAGGAAAACCATTTTTGAGTTTGTAGAGCTTACTTCCATTTTAGGCAGTTGCACCTCCTCAAAGCAAATAGGTGTTGGCTCTGTCTGCATTACTGGTCTTCAGTGTTTCATTTAAGCCACAACATAGCAGACACACATCAACAGAACAGACCACAGTTGCTTATCATTGTAATCATGGTCTTTACACTACTCTATAAGGTAACCAAGGCCTACTGGAGAAATACCACATCTCAAAAGAGATCCTACTGAGGGAAGGGTGGCAAATTAAATAGCTATTTCCACTGCTTTAATGAGAAATCCCTGACTCCATTTCTTCGTCTCCATTGAAGCACAAAGTTGCAAAGATTCAGGTTTACTATCTGTTTCTGGTATAATACAGTTGTCTTATTGGATGAAAAGAGCACTTTCCTGAAGCTGTTGGTTAAATATCGGAGAATGCCGCCTGAAAAATCAATAGCTAAAAAAACAGCTCTGAGATATTGCCAAGCTTACGAACAAACAAACAAAAAAAAAACCAGAAGCCTGCTTTCCTAATGCTTCCAGCTCACTTCTGCAGCCAAAAGCTACAAAATATAGGTTGGCCTTTAGGAACCCAATAATAACTATTTATAGCTTGGGAAGTTTGGTTCAGAGTTTCAGTAGTGGGCCTGCAAGTTAGTACCAGGTGTGTACCCAGTTACATAAATTTTTCAGTTCCTTGCTTTGTATATATGCTCCAAGTCTTTTTTTCTTATATTCTCTTCTAAAACTTCAAGCCATGAAGTTTCAGACCTAGCTAAAACCAGGCTATAGTATCACAGCTGTAACAGGTTGTACTACTTACAGGAACATTTTATCTAATGCAGCCCTTCTCCCATTTTCATAACAGCCTAATTTTTTTAAGTTGTTCTGAGTGCCAAACACCCAGCCAGAGCACATTTCTACTCATGTGGTATTCCTTAACTGTTAATTCCACTATATCTTTGCCTATTCACAACTCATTATATAAGATTAGTAACCTAAATCACATGGCACTGTTCCTGCTCTTTGACTGGACGATAGTGAGTGCCCTGTTTGGGCACCAATACCTTATTTGCAAATAAAATAAGTTGTCACTTAGTGAAGAGCCAAACATTTGTGTGGGCAGATGTCCATTAGCACAAATGTTCATGGATTAATCACCAAAAGGGGTGTGAACACTTTTGAATAGAAAAGCAATTTAGAATGCATGCAAACATTTGTGAATAATTTCCTTAGCTTTTCTTTAGCTTGAGAAGGCTGAATGTTTTGATATGGGACTCGCTGATTATTTCAGTGCAAAATGGAGTATTAGAATTGAAATATGAATTCAAGTTTCACTGAGACATTTACAAGTAAATTTGCTTCACTGGGCTTGCAGGTTGTTCTTTCTATTTTAGTGATTGTAAGAAGAAAGCATTTTAGAAATCGCGGCCATGCACAGTACATCACTGTTGCAACTCAGTGCAGAAATCAAGGACCGTTCTGAGACTCCTTAAACTGATCAAACAACTTCTGTTTTCAAATCAGTGCGTTCTTTTACATACTGTACGTTTTAGTGATATATTCCCATTGCTTATTATCTGCAGATGGGTGTACTCTCCACAGTGCTTTAGAAGGTAATCACCATTTTCAGTTACTCTTAGCATGCTTATCAAGCATGCATTACCTCAAAGATATCATCTGTATGTCATTAAATGCAGCTTTTTAACAGAAGCTGAGACCTCTACCTGTGATTTATAGACTAAAGAAAACGTTTCTTAAACATGCAGACTTGTGGCAACAGGGCTCTCACTCTTGCAAGACATAAAACATTACAAGGACCCTGCAAGTTCAAACTGTTGTATGAGTTGTTCATTGCTGATGAAGTAGCTCATTACAGGTGGTTTCTCCCTACTGCAGCCAGAGCCAGCAAAGATTTACATAGAACTGAAGGTACAGAATTAGATCCCTAGCACTGGAGACATGCTTTTAAAGAAAAAAATACTGCAGTTAAATTTTAAGCACATATCTTACTGTAATAACATATCCATTAGATATAAACACCAACTGCTGTTCGAGCACAGCTGCTTACAATGATAACATATGCCCTGACCTTCATAACAAATCCGTGTAACCTAATGAAGACCTAATGCTACAAATACAATACATAAATGAGAAAAGGAAGCATGAGGTCTGACAAATCCTAGGAGCGTCCCTTTTTAGCGTATTACTCTCTCTTTCTCTCCCCCCCTCCTTTTGTTTTTTTTTTTTTTTCCTTTTACTTGCCTGATTTTAATAATTAAAATATCTCTGAAGTCTTGTATTATGTGCATGTCTTTTCCTTGGCCATGGGTATCATCAGTGTGAACTTAAATTTTCTCAGCAAGAAAGCATCATTATAACCTGGCAGTACCATTTCTTTGATGGTAATTTCTACTGTAGTAAATCAATTCTTGTCCTTTCTTAGGAAAAAAAAGGCACCTGTTAAATCATAGGCATGAAACCACCAGTGAGAAAAACCCACAGCCTAATATGCACTTCTCAGATCGCATAGCTGAGGTGAGCATCCCAGATCATGATCAGGATCTAGTGAAAACTGCCCTGAGGAGAAAACATGGGGAACAGTTATGTGACAAACTCCTTTGTCACTGATTAAAAACAAAGAAACAAACAACCTCTCTACCCCCTTGAAGGTGCAGTTCATGGGTAGAAATAAATGAAAGAGAGAGATAAGGCACACCAGAGTCGCTTTGTGAGATGCAACCCTGAGAGTGCAACACACTAATGCAACACATTAAAGAAATCAGGTAGCGGGATGTGACAGACATCCCCATCTTCCACCCACATGTTACTTTTTGGCATAATGTTTCTTACTGGTGAAGCCCAGTTGTCATAAGATATACCTAGCAGCTATCATTCCCCCTGTGTCCACCCCTCCTTCCCCGCCCCTCAAATCCCAGTGTCAGCACAGAAATAACCATGAGCTTCTTCACATCTGACCTTCTCCTGTGAGATCCTTATATCTGGTAGGAAAAGTGCTCAAGGAGGAAAAATAATGCACGCTCAGGAAATAAAAAATACAAAGCCATCTTGGGCTGGACGAAACAACTTTCTATTGCTACACACAGCAATGAGAATAGAAAAAAGTTAGATTGTTGCATATAGTTGTAAGATATTATTTAAATACTGACCTGCACAGGAATGAGGGATGGGAGAGAGTAGAAGGTAAAACAGGTTAAGTATATATAGCCTTTTAAAGCCTTACTGAATTGAAATATGACTCATTTTAATAACACAGCAGAAAGAGCTGCAGCTTCTTTCTTTCCTTGTAGTAGCAGCTGGCTTTATCTTACACTAGTAAGAGCTGTGTGTTTCTGGGTTATCAATTGCCAGGTAAGAGCAGGGCTCTGCTGCCTACAGAAAGTGCTGTAGAGGAGTCGGATCCGTGTGTCTCCTTGAGCCACACTCTGCTGGAACTAACAGCTGCACTGTATCATGAAGGGCTGCAGTGCGCCCGCAGCCAGCCAGCTCCCGTCGGCAGCCTCTACCTCTAAGGGTCCCCAACGTGAGCCAGCTGGAACCAGTTGTTGTGTTAAGATGGGAGCTTGTGCTTAGCTGTGCAGTTGGGTTAAGGCACAGGCGCTGAATGAAACACAATCTGACTCCCCACCATTACTGAAAACACATGTTACTTGGGAGTAAAATGAGCTAAGGAAATATTCTGAGTGGAAAATCAGAGGAGATAAAAGCAGATAAAATGCCATAGTTGAAACTGTTGAGAAATGTTGAGGACAACTGGGGATGGTTTAAACCATCCTGCATGCTGAATCTGCTTGCAATAAATAGGGTCTATGTAACTTTGTATGTGATAAAAACTGCTTCTGAAGCACTTTATTTTTTTCAATACTTTTCAGGCCACAAATGAGAAAGGGTACAAGGCCTTTTCAAGTGAGAAATAGTCCTCTTTAATTGCACAGATGAGGAGTATGAGAATGCAATTTTGCATGGTTGTCTGGTGGATACGGGAAGCAAATTTTAACACATCTCCAGGATCTCAGGGTGTTAAAAAGTGGCACCTTTTACTAGACATGATCAAAGGGAAGAATGATATTGTTCACAGGCAGTTCCTTTACTCTTCCTAATTTTAAGACAACTATTTGTATTTACTAAGTCTTTGTCTAACCATGGAAGAGCAGGAGGAGAAATTAGTGTTGCAGACAGCTGGGAAGGAGGCATTGCTGTGCTTCTGTGATAGATACATTTAATTCTATCCAGCTTGTGCATCTCTTTGAAAGAGTGAACTCTGCAGAGAAGTAGTATGCAAAAGAATTGGTTGCAGGTCTTCAGAGAGCTACACAAAACACTACATAAACAGGTTAATCTGCCAGCTGGAGTCTTTCGAGAGGAAATTATTTTAGAGATTCATGAGTAAGCTTTTCGCTGGTGAATCAGTAGGCAAAATCTTGATCCCTTCTGTATCCATGGGAGAAGATTTCCCCCTAGAAGCTGTGCAGGGAATAACGAGAAGACTCTGGCATTAGCTGTGAGGCATAGTGTGTCCACACCCAGCAACAGCAGCCCCAAGTCTGAAAGGAAACTCCATCCTTAACATGCAAGTTGTCCCGTGCATTGCTCTAACCTGTCATTTTGTAAAGGTTTGGGATTTTGAGAAGTGTCTGTTAAGTATTTTTCTTGAGTGATGTTCCAGTAATGAAAATGGTTTACTGTATGATTTCTCTTTTTTGATATTTTAGTGTTGCTACATTTCTTCTCCTAAAGAAACTGTTTACAGGACTTTTTAACTTACTAAATACTAAAAACGCTTTATGAATTCCTCCATTCAGGTCTATAAATGTGTATAAAATGAATTATCACCTAATGCAAGTAACATGTCACAAACAAATCCTTTAGTAGAGATGGGTAGAGATAGTAGAAAAAGCCCTGGGTAGCAGTTCACTGTTTCAGCTCTGGAACTGGGTTCTGCAGTAAGACTGACTGTAGCATAACAGCCAAATTTTGCAAACTCTTCAGATGGCTAATTACTCTAATGCTACTGAGATTTGGGTGTCTAAGTACCTTTAGAGAGCTGACTCTACACAGTTAGGCTCTTGCAGTAGCACAGAAATTCTTGACTCAGTTAGCATTTCTCAAGTTGCATGAAAAATAGTCGTTGCTTTCCTAAACTATCCCTGTCAGGCTTTGAGAATGTGGAAGCAGGAAGTATATGAAATATTTCATTCAGTGTGCTTTTCTGGGAAAAAAAAAATAAAAAATGTGGTTCTTAGTATCTTTTGTGCAAGAAGATGGTGGTTAAGGTTACACTCCCACAGCTAATAGGAAACTAGTGGGCGTAAATCATACAGTTGTTTTCTGGCTTACTGCCACAGTCAGACAGGTGGTTCTTTGTAGCCCTAAAAGACATGAGGAAATTGGCTTACAATGCTAAGTATAGCTCATAGCTTCATTAACATTCCTTTACAGAAACTTCTAGGTAAGGACCTGCATGAAAGTTTAAGATTTTTTCATATATATATATATGCGTTTGACTTTCTCATGAGGCATGTGTGGAAGTAGATTTGAAGATTCTAACACTTCTAAATAACACAGAAGATGAGACAATTTAACCTATTTAGATCTTGCAAGGAAAAAAGAGTTTAATTTGGGAAACAGAATTCAGAACCCTGATGCATCATGATCTGAAATTGCAGTCTCAAATGGTGGATTGCTAAAGGGTTAAATGAGTGTTAGCTAAATTTCACCTCTCTCATATTTCTGGGATTATATTCTGTTCCGTTTATTCTTGTTTTCCCCAGGGGAATTGTCTGTCCTTCTGCTGCTTCAGGCAAAGATTTTCCCCGGGCTGTTTCCTCACTATGGTAATGGGAGAAGGCACAATTGGGACTTTGTCCAAAATACGTTCTCTTGGGTGTAAATTCCCATCCTTGGCCCCGCTGTGCTGCCCCCTCAAATGGTGTAACAGAGCTTCACTTCCTGGGGTTTTACACTTACAAGAAAGTATGTGCTGGCAGCTTTTCTAGCAGCCAGCTGAAAACATTAACCACAGTTTGAGGCTTCTCAATTGTTTCTGCCTAGGTATATTGCCTTTCGCTTGTGCCTGTAGATTATATATCTGTGCTATGTATTCACAATGATGAATATACAAGAGTAAAAATTACAATGTGTGTAATTAGCTGAACATGAGTCAAAACTGTTACAGTACTGAAAGGTCAGTGTTGCACTGAGATAAATAGAATCATAGAATCATAGAACGGTTAGAAATAAAAAGGACCTTAAAGATTATCGAGTTCCACCCCCCCTGCCATGGGCAGGGACACCTCCCATAAGACCAGGTTGCTCAAAGCCCCATTCAGCCTGGTCTTGAATACCTCCAGGGACAGGGCATCCACAATTTTTCTGGGCAGCCTGTTCCAGTGTCTCACCACCCTCACAGTAAAGAATTTCTTCCTAATATCTAATCTAAATCTACCCTCTTCCAGTTTAAAACCATTACCCTGTCACTACACTCCCTGATAAAGAGTCTCTCCCCATCTCTCCTATAGGCCCTCTTCAGGTACTGGAAGGCTGCTATAAGGTCTCCCTCGAGCCTTCTCTTCTCCAGGCTGAACAACCCCAACTCTCTCAGCCTGTCCTTATAGGAGAGGGGCTCCAGCCCTCTGGTCATTTTCATGGCCCTCTGCTGGACTCATTCCAACAGCTCCGTGGCCTTTCTGTGTTGAGGACTCCAAAGCTGGACACAGTACTCCAGGTGGGGTCTCATGAGAGCAGAGTAGAGAGGTAGAATCACCTCCCTTGACTTGCTGGCCATGCTTCTTTTGATGCAGCCCAGGGTGCGGTTGGCTTTCTGGGCTGCCAGCACGCACTGCCAGCTCATGTCGAGCTTCTCATCCATGAGCACTCCCAAGTCCTTCTCCTGAGGGCTGCTCTCCAGCCATTCTCCACCCAACCTGTATTTGGGCCTGGGATTGCCACGTCCCAGATGCAGGACCCTGCACTTGGCTTGGTTGAACTTCATGAGGTTCGCAGGGGCCTACCTCTCAAGCCTGTCCGGGTCCCTCTGGATGGCATCCTTTCCCTAATAATGATCTAATGATCTTCCCTAATAATGATCTAATGATCTTCCCTAAAAACATGATCTATTTTTCACAAGTTATAATTCTGATGACAAGAAATTTATTTTTTACTTGTTAATTTTGAGACAGATGATACCATGATTTGATGCCAATTACACCACCTGACAGAATACTGACCCTTCAGAAGCAATTAGCCTTGTTCTCTCATGCAACTTATTCTTTTGAATACAAATACTAAATCTCAGTCAATACCAGGGAATAAAATACTTAAATAGTGGATTATTATTTTCCCTGTTGGGGAATCAAGGGGCAGGGGGGGGGGGAGGAAGTTGTTTAATAAATAACATAGTTTGCCACTAATAGCAATGATTCCAGGTGGAAGCAAGCTAGCTACTAACTGTTCTCAAAATGTAACACCTTCTGTTGACATTTCAGTATTTAAGATCTTTAGATTCTGTTATCCCCGTACATGTACATGTAAAAATACAATATTTACACTGTAAAATATGTCTCCACTTTAGATTATGTTCTTTGCCTGATCAACTGATTCAAACCATATAACTTGATCTAGATACTGTACACTTGGATACTTCACCGAAGTGGGAAGTGGTGATTACTTAATACTTTTTCTAAGCGTTTTCTAAGTGTTTGCTGGAAAGGATTTACTTTTTTGTTCTTAACCTAAAGGATAGTAACAGGAACAATGCCAAGCTAATCAGTTGTAAAGTAAGTCTTGGTACTTATTATGTGAAAGAATCCATTAATCCCTTATTTGAAAGAAAACGTATTTGTCTAAGAAAGAGAAACAGATTTTACAAAAAAATTAGATATATACACTTCAGATCTCACTTGCCATTGAAATTTCTTCAAATAGTAATTAATTACACTGGAATCGGAAGTTTAATATTAATCCACTGAACATCAGGCATCGCACTGGCTGACTGAGTTGCCTTGCCAGAATCCTGAAACATGTGGAAACTACTTCCCAGATTTAGAGGGCAGGACATACTCTTTGTCTATGCTGCTCTTAACCACTCTTCAGAGACATTGTCAGGATAATTACAATGTAAGGAGAAATATTGCTTCTCATTAAGCTTATGAAGCTTACATGTAAAACTTTGACCAGTGAATAATACCTAATAAGAAGTATCACATGAAAATATAGAAGTAATATTAATAATGAACCAGACCAGAGCTGTTTCAGACCTATCTTTATAATTTATTATTAAATTATAAATTATAATTTATTATTTTCCCGAGTTTGTAACTATTCTTTTTCCATTTATATTTAGTATTTTGTAATGTCTCAAGAAAAAATTCTTAATTTGCTAACAATCATCTCTTAGCATCACACAGAAGCATTGAGACAGATAGAAATCAGGATTTTGCTCTCATTAGACACAATGAGAAATTCCAAGGTGCTATCTGTTGACAGTGGATAGTCCCATTGATGCCAACACGGGTGTGACAGTACGAGCATTGCACATCAAAAAAGGGACTCCTTCGACTGTTACAAATGTGCAAAGCAAGGCTTGCCTTTATTTGCCTCAAATATACTTGAAGGAAAAACAACTGATAACAGAAGTTGAAATACAAGCAGTGATGTTCCTTTGGTGCAACTTACTAAATGTCAGGTGAGAGGTTCAGGTGGCCTTAGGAGAATTTTTTCTGCTATTTTTTTTTAAATTTTCCTTATTTTCTCATTACTGCACAGACAACAGTTAGGAAACGCTTTATTATAGGAGCTTCAGTATCCTCTGTCATTGCACTTTTGAGCTGAGTCTCCACTGAGCTCTTCTACATATGTAGCAGATCAGTACAAGCAATTGTCCGTCAGTCCTGAAGACAAGAGAAGAAATGCTTTTGCTGGGGGGATTTATGGTCTACCAGGAAACAGCACAATAGACCATAGAATTCCACAGTTGTAGAGTTAAATAATGGTTAAAATAACAGGAAAAATATTAAAAGTGTGTTAATAGAAACTGCGCGAAGAAAAACAATTAGTGAATCAGTCCTTTTACATGTGAGGTTCCATAACAATATATGTAGAAAAATGTATTCAGAGGTATTGAGAAATTCTCAGATTTATTAATATTCTGAGAACTTTCAACATTTTTATTCTTGTCAGCATGTAGTGAGCCAATGCTGCTTCTCGCTCACAATATTCTTCACAAGCTACAATCTGGCAGGTTTTCATGATATTTCTGCAATGTTAAAGAATCTGTGACTTGATGCAGAATCTTTCTGTGGTGTTTCTCACAGTGAAAAGGGGACACAGAAAATCCCTTCCAGCAAGAAGTCTTTCCCCAGAAATACAGGATCAATTATGTATTTTATTTTATTGCCCAGAAGATAGCCAAGAAAGAGTATATCTTTCTGCTAAGTACTGAACAAAGAGCATGACAATAATGTCATTTCTAAAGAGCTCACAACTTAAGTAAAAGACAAGCTGGAGGCCTGGATCCAGAGCTGTGGGAAGTCCAAGGGAACTATGGAACCAGTATTGGACCATGTGAGGAGCAGCAGTCTCAGCATCAGCTGCCTCCAATCATTTCAAGACCTTGGCTTTAAATTAGGAACTCCCTGCTCTAATGAGATCCATTACTCTAATTTTGAGCCATCAGTTAGGCCTCAGATATTTTTTTCAGCTTCAGTACTGTTAGTGAACTCAATCTGCACGATTACATATTATTTGCAATATAAAGAGGTAAATATTAAACAAAAAGGGGTGAAAGAATTTGCTGGTTTAAACATTCTTGAATAATAACTATTTTTGCAGCAAAGAGGACATTTAAAATGTGTTGCATAATAAATGAAATAATTTAGTTTGTTAAATGTTAAATTCATTGCGTGAGCAAGTACAAAACTTGGTATGCTAGTTAAAGATCATTTAGGGATATTTACTCTTCTGTTTGACAGTGGAGGTGCCCAAAAGACGCAAAACACTGCATCAAATTTTGTCAGTGATTTACACAGGCACCAGGATTTTTCCATCTTCCACTATGCTCCGTGAACACTACTAGTTATATAGACTACACCTTTGTTAATATTTTGTTAAAATCTAAACATCTTAAAAAAATATTATGTGGGAGAAACTAATTTAAGCAGTATAAAACACTTTTTCCTCTTATTCTTTAAGAATTTCTCTGAAAACAAAATGACTTGATTGACTTGTTACCTAAATAGTTCTTACAGTAATTTTTGCAGTTACTTTTTCGTCTTGAGTAGATTACTGCAAATGGTGCAAACAGGCATTTCAAAATGTGGTTCTTTCTTTTTTTTTTTTTTATTTATATATTTTTTTACTGGAATACAATTATTTTATAGCCTGAAAAGCTATTAATAAAGTTCCAAAATTGCATTTAATGAGTACATCCAGCAATATACTGGATTACAAAGTCCTCTAGTTGTTGCCTGTGTTACAGTGCAGAAATAAAGGACATTGTCGGTAAACTAGTATGCTGAAATATTTGCAGGCTACAAATACCCTATATCAATAAACTGTATAAAAGTTTAAAAGAAAGTGGCTTTCTCTACTTATCATGCTGTATTCAAATGTTGGACAATCTGAAATTATTGCTTGCATTGTACTTCAGAAGAAAGGCTGACAAGCTCCTGTTGAATAGCCTAAGAACCTGTATTCTCAGAGGGGTTTATTAGGACTTCCATTCATCATTTTAGATTGGGTCTCTTTAACGTAAAATGAGCAATCCTCAGAGGACCTCAATTGTATTTGGGATTTATAAACTATACCCTCAACAATGTGAATGTTTCTATTTAAGGAACTGAAACTGCATAACACTTGGACAATAGTTTCTCAGAGTCTGCAAAATGTGGATTTACAATAGAGAATATATTTTTCTCATTTATAAACATCTGGACAACCCAGTACGCTGTCTAGATCCCACAGCAAATTAGGGTCTGATTTTTAATTAAGTTTGGCATGCATCAGAGGGATACATATGTTCAGCACATGTTTTTACCATATACATCTTTTGCTCCATTACCTACATATTGTTCAAAATGAGTTCTACTGCTGAATACAAACTGTCCAAAGTGCTTTACTGAAAAAATTCACAAAGTGAAAAAAAATTCACAGCTTTGAGAAAACGGAGCCATGTTTTTTCTGAATGAAAATTCATGGGTTGGGGAAAAATGACTGAACTTGTAAGAGGATTATAGTCACCAAACCACACACACTTTCCAGATTTTGAAACCTCATACTCAAGCTAAATTCACCAAAAAGGTGTTAATTTCTCCCTCGTGTTTGGGGATCCATGCAACTCTTTTCCCGTGAAACTGGAATAATTTTATTGTTCTGAATTAAAAATAAAATAAATCATGTTTCCATATAGTTCTGATGTAGTAAGGATGCAGAATTTCAACCCTGGAGCTCATCAGCTTTGAGAATTATGATTGTAGGTGCAATTATAGTGATATGCTCTCCAGGAGAACTTTTGGAAGTGAGCTTTATGACCTTGAGTTGCAAAAGGATGGGGGTAAATCACAAGACTTTAAAATTAAGTCTAAAATTATTGCTGCACACATCCTGACCTGGCTCTGCTCCCCAAGAACACCTGGAGCTGCAGGACGGTATGTCCCAGGGAACTCTGCTTGCACCAAGGCAAATAGGACAACGTTTCCCAGGACTGCTAAGTCTTGCACCCTTACAAGAGCAAATAGGGATTTGTCTGTGACTGTGTGAGTCCAGAAAGGCAGGATTATACCGTTTGATGGGTATGTGAGCTGTCCCTGCCACTAATAGTAAGAGAAGGAAACCAAGACATTGAAGATGAGTACTTGCTGGTATCTTTCACTCCAAAAATCTAGTCGTGCAATAGTCTCATTAGAAACAAGATTTAAATGCCTTGGGGAAAAAATCAAAACAAAACAAAACCACCACCAACAAAAAGACAGAAAACCCCACAAAATAATTTATCTATGTAATCAGTCAGGCCTCTTAGAATAATACTTCATGAGTGAGGGAGAAGCCAGTTTGGCAGAGTTGCCATGGAGACTGGAGGTAGCCCCAAAAGTAGATCTTCTGTTTTTGTCCTACTCAGCTCTGCTGCCAGATACTCTGCAACCCCAAGAACAGGAATGTTGCCCAGCACATGATGTCCTAAGCAAGACGATAAAAAACCTGGAAATTTACTGTTCGGTGAGCCCCATCACCTACAAAGAAGACTGCTTACAAAGAAAGAAAAAAAAGACATTTGGTGCAAAAGAGTATTCAGCTGATATGGGAAGGTCCTGACTTACCAAGGGACACCACTGAATACAGAAGTGAGATACACAGGCAGGTGTTTGTGCTAATGCAGAGTGCACAGCTAGGATCATGCACACAAAACAGGAGCTTTGCCAGAGACCTTATCATTGTAGGTTTTTTTGCCCAGCTTCTTGGTCTTAACCACAAGTCTACACTCACAACACAGCTGTGTTTGGTAGCTGGATGCACCTTGTTTTATGGAGAGCAGCCTCTTTTACCCAGCTCTTGAACATCCCACTTGCCCGCTCAAGCCCTAAAGAAAGTGAAAGCAGTGGATTCAGTGGATTCTCACCCCCAGTCACATCCCTTAACTTGAAGTGATAGTTCCTTGTTTCTAGGGGAAACAACCAAGGAGACATCTCTAAATACATGTTTTTGATTGGCACAGCACAAACATAAAACTGGTCAGTGCTTAAAGGTGTACATCCCACATACTTACACCATTCCAAAGTTTGCATCTTTTAAAAGTATATAGATCTTAACGCTTGGTTTTCCCTAGGGGTAAAATGTGCACAGTTTGTTGCTGTATTTTTCATATATGATAGTAAAAGTTGTTTGAGACAAAGGCTTGACAAATCTCTGCACTCTGTTAATATAGAATTGTCCTAACAATTACCATCTGCAGCCAGGGTGATTTTCTAGAATTTTCTGTAAAATCCACTTTTTTCAAACTGCTTTGGACAACTCCATCTCTGGCCTCTTTCTATCAGTGAAGTACCTCTTTATTTTCACATAGATGCAGTATAGAGTGGGAGACACCAGGACAGATGTTCCAGAAAGTCTAGTTAACTTACTTTCTTGACTCTTTCTACCTATTTGAGTTATCAATTTTCTGCTGTTCAGTTATCCCCTTAAAAAGTCTACTCCACCGAATAGTGGAGTGTGTAAGCCTCTTTGTATGGCATCAAAAAATTACACCATTACATGTTCTATGATACACACTAGATGTACATATTGTCCATATAGGGATGTACTGCAATCTGTACTAGATTTATGTATTATCAGGTGGTCAAATGTCATATTTTACCACAGAGAGAGTTTGGTGATGTCAAAAAGAAGCTGAGCTGCTAAGAAAACTCTGGTTTAGGGGATCTAAGTCTTTTATGTTCTCTATTCCTCATCCTGATCAGATTGGCATAGGATACAGGAGTTTAATTGGCCATTCAGATTGCACTCCATCGTTTTCTAATCAGCTTCTGGCAATGCACAACACGATATAATCCAGAATGTCTCCTGAGCAAAACAAGGCACCCTGTGAAATTATATCATGGTGAACTCTTACTTGTGACACCTGGTCGTCATCGCGACCCCCCCCAAAACACCCCAACACCACATATGAACCGGAAAAGGGACAAACTTGTTGAATTGGAAGGAAGTGGGTAAGAATTGGCAGCAGGCATATAGTGTTCTGAATGAAACTGAGTCCAACAAAAAATAAAACATATAAAAGTATGTCTTGCAAAAACTTCTTTTGTAAATCATGGCCTAAGTATAAGAAGGAAGAGTACAGGAGGTGGACAACAGGTAAGGAACAGCCAGATACAAGGGTGAGGCCAGAGGGGAGGGAACCTAAGGTTAGGACCTAAGTAGGGAGAAGGGGTCACTTGCAGAACTCAGCAGATTTATGAAGCTTTATGATTTCTGGGAAAGGAAAGACGACAAAAGGGATCAGATGTTTCTGGAGACAGCTAACACTGAATTCAGAAACTAGCTATTCTGCCAACATTGCCCCAGACAGTTGTGTCTCCAGCACAATCTGAAATGATGCAGCTATTCAGTGAATAACTCTTAATTTTTGTAGCCTTACTTTATAGTAATTTGTACTATGAAAATATTGAATAGTGCACGAGCAGCCTTTGTAGAAACAGAATACTAAGTAAATACACTATTTCACTGTGTTTCCAAAGAACGGGATTATTTCTTTTTAGCATTCAGTGCAAGAAAAGAAGCTTTTTAACCTGCTAAATGAAACTTTTTTCACCTCAAGATAACAGTAATTTGCTTTGTGTGAATCCTGAAAAGTACAAGAAAATCCTCTCTCTTCTGAAGCAAATAAGAAGCTACTTGTTTAACTTTCCTCTTCTGCCCAAGTGTAAAATGAACATCTGAGAAACAGGCACAGAGCAAAACTGCATCTCCATTGAACAGTTTTTCAGCCTGTTTTTTTTCGTTTGGAAAGTGCAGAGCTGCCTGTTGGGAAGACTATGAGACAAAGAGGGTCTATAAACCACAAAAGCATGCTGCATTTTTGCCTGGCATGAATCAGCTGAGACCCATGTCCTTCAGTGGATCTATTCCAATTTACGCAGACCGTAGGGTGCATAGAGTCACGAGCAGTTGTAGTTCTCTGAAGTTCTTTATCCTTTACTGTAATTCTTTCTCCACATTGCATGCTAACCAGAAATATTTGAAGATAGCATGTGTTTCTAAGTAACCTGCATTACTTAGGATAGGGATAGAATTCATTAACATTTCCTTCTTTTCCCATTAGCAGCTTCTTTTTGCACAGAATGAATGTAAGACTGGATATAAAAGACATTACAAGCAATATTTCATGTGTCCTTTTAGCTGCTTTGAGAAACACAGCTGCTTTACAGTCTCTTAGGACCACTGCATTTATGCTCCCAGCACTCATCTGACAAATAGATAGTTAATAGATACTTCCAAAGATTCTCTTGATATTTTAGGAATCTATAATAGGAAAGTATAATTGATGCTCACGGTAACTAGTAAAAGATTAAATAATTGTGTAATTGTTTCAAAATTCATGTATTTAATATTTTTTACAATGACAAAGACTTACAATAATAGGGTTACTTTACCTTATGTTTCATTCATGAGGTTAACGTACATATTTACTTTTTAGAGAATGCAAGAATTTTGGGGACAGAAGTGTTCCCAAGATACACTGCATTTTCTCATCTATTTCTCTATAGTAAACACTCATATAGTCAGAGAGGGGGGAGTTTGCTGCTTCTTCTTTTTTTTTACTTTGTAGATATTTTTGAGTCTTTAATGAATGCTGTAAAAATGGTATGAAAATCCCTAACTCACAAGACTGTTGTGAGGATTAATTAGTGAATGTTTGTATGATGCTTTGAAGATAAAAGGTGTGATGTAAATGCTTATTATTTATTATTACTATCTTCCTAATCTTGGATGAATTTGGTTGATGTGGAAGTGAGTGATTGATCTTGCTAAACAGAGGTATGCACAGTGGGAGAAGGGCCTTTGCAAGCTTCACATTAATAATTCTCCCTATGAATCTCAGCTCTGTTCTGAATCTCTCCACCTACCTGAAGCCTCTGCGTGGCTTTGACAGTGCCCTTCAGACTAAATTGCTACAATACTGCAATCTCTGGGCCTGATCCAACAACCCATGAAATCAAAGAGATTTTTCCATCACTTTCAGTGAACTGGGCAAAAGGTGAAAAAATAGGCTTTTATGCAGTATTTTGGAAAATAAGTAAATGACAAAAACCTGTTTTCTGAAAACTGCCCATATTTGCTCTCTGCATGATTAGCTTGATACATACTGTCAGGTTTTGTCAGTTGTCAGATCATATTCATATCATACAGTTTCCTCTGTGCACAATAATATGATTCTTCATAGGTCTGTTTAGCTGTGAATCTGTAGCTGTCTGCTGCATTAAATTATGTGCAGCTTTAGCATCACTATACTGTATCACATGGGGTGAAACATTTTGGTGCTTAGGGCATGAGAGCAGTTTGGTTCCCACTCCTACAGCACATGAAAAAGTAATCTTTTCTCTGCGAGGCAAAGGCTCTCGGCTCCCACTGCCTTCACGACTCAGCAGAAGCTGCAAGCCAGGGCCAGCTACTTTTTATATGCTTATCTCTGCCAGCTGTACCTCAGAGACGCCCCGATGCTGCTCTGCTCAACTTTCTGATTGCGAGGACACGCCATGGGTAATCACTGCCATAATGATTGTGAAATCGGAGGTTTGCTTGGAATTGGGCTCTCTTTGACTTTACCGACCGTTCCAGCACAGAAAAAGGTGTTCCTGTCTTAAACCTGATTAAGGATATGATTTCTTAAATAAAAGCGAACAGGTATATGACAATATTTGTGAGACACAGCAGGGTAGGAAAGTATTAAGCAAGAAGAAATTTAGGAATTTCTTACTTGCAAATACCAGCCACATTTGTGCATGCTGTCAGTGTGCTATAGGCAAGTATCAAGTAGGAGGTAACAGTTTCGGATAGCTGACATTAAAGCTAGAAGAGCTCGGACTAAAATAAAACCTGTGTTGTTATCAGCAATGGCAGTTCTCCAAGGACTGTGGTATATTCTCTGTCACTCGCCATTTTAAAAGGCAGTTTAGATAGTTTATGTGTTCATCCAAATGAAACAGTGAATCATAGGCATTCCTATAGCTGATATGAAATGAGGAGTCAGGCTTCCTTCACCACTGGAGCATCCAGGAGTGCACACAGTGAAGTGTAATGCATCGGGTACATTAATCCCTCGTAATGCCTACCAAGCAGAGGTGACATTTATCAGGACACAGCTCGATAAATACCAGTCCTTGTGAACTATCACAGCATGTCATGCTACTATAAACTGAGGTACAAACAAAGTCCTTTCTATGGCAGTTGGTGAATCGGCTCAACTGTGAATCAAGTTCTCTTCCTCTCAGTTTGGCACGGGTTAGCTAGCTCCATTGTGTAAGGAAATAGGACTTGAGCTGCAAAAGACAAACCAATAGAGAGACTGCTCTGCACCTGCAGGTGTGGCAGATTGCATCCATATAGAGCTGTACTGGTGCTCTAGGAAGCACAGAACATGTAGACCCAGATCTAGAAAAGGTTTCTGTGTCCTCAGAGCAGGTGTACTTTTTTTCATTTGTGACTCCCAAGTGCGATGGTAAACCTTTTGGGGTGTTCTAGAGCCATGGTTCTCAGACTGTGGAGTATTAACAATTACAAATCAAGCAGTGGAGCGTGGGGTCACTGTGTGCACTTATAGTGGGAGGTCTTACAAGAGTAAAATTTTCATTTACAGTTTTTGTTGGCTCCTTTGTAAATCTATTGTGGGTTGTGGAGGTTTTACATCATCGGACCAGGAAGTAATGTAATTACTTTCAGTTTGTTTTGTGTTGGTTTTTTGTTTTTGATGCTTCTGTCATTAAAGATCCATAGCTATACCACAACATCACAATCATTGTGATGTTTTAAAATCATGTGTAATGAATACATTGGTAATGTCAGACTTGATGCTGCACTTAGAGAGGTTAGTACACAGCCACTAAGTTGCTTGAAAACTCCCTTCTATCCCAGTGAAGGTCTAAGATGCTGAAATGGAGGCAGAAGGCGCTTAAAGCACCTCTATACCTCCAGAGATCTGGACATTAATTTATAACTACATCACACAGTAAAATAGGATTAGCCTCATTATGACCTTCCTTTAGTCTGTTAGTGCTCTACAGTAGAGTGTCCTCCAAGAACAGATGCAAAAAAGCTACTCATGGGGTCTCCAAATTCTCGGTGGCTGTTGTCACTGCCAGGCTGTCCTGGCTGTGTATTGTTAGGTTTTAAATGTAGTCTTTCTTCATTTGATCAGCCAGATTGCTGTCTGCCATTAATAGAAATGCCATTGGCATTGTGAGGCAAGTTTGTCATCAAGTTAATAAGCATTATCTGTCACCATTATATTTTTAGTTTAAAGATATGACAACTGAGGGAAATGACACTGCAAGGACTGAAATATTTATCTTCAGTACTCCTTAGGCTAGTAATATATTATCCTGAAGTGCCGAGGAGCCACATGAATATCAAAGCTTAAGATTCTATGTACTCAATATTGAATTACTGCCAATCTGGAAAAGATTAATTATTTGAATTTAGAGAGGGACAGCTTTGCTGAAGCTATCTGAGTACATTACGTATAACCTTTTTCAGCTGTCATAGGAGAGCCCAGACAGACCTTTCTCAGTCTGTTTGGTTTCTAAATGAGATTTCTGAGATTAAAGGCCAGTGCCAAGGAGAAGACTTCTGTAGCAAACACCTGTAAGATTGACAAGGCTATGGTGGCATCATCTCTGAAATAGCTACCATTCTCAAAAATCATATTAACAGAGGTCCTTTTAAGCAAAGAAGTTAGGCATTGGGAGCTAAGTATGATAATAGACTGGTGATCCTTACCTGTGCCTCAAATCCTAGTTATGGTAGGATAAATATAGCCTGATAGATCAAACCGGTCCTTCAGACCACAAAAGTTATGACTCCCTAATCTAGTAACAGTTCTTAGAAAAATTAGGAAGTCCTTTCTGATGACTTAGTGCATTTAGTTACTGAAATCATTATAAGTCCCAGTAAAGATACTACAAGATGCTTTAAAGCAAAATAGCCATGTATCAGAAGCACTATTGTGCTGCAGATTAAAACCGATTTTTAATCTATGCACATGGACATGCTGTCCATGGGAGAAACTGTGTGTGGGAGGAGTGTGGAGGAAGGAAAAAGCAAAAAATCAAGGGACCGCATGCAAAAAAGGGCTGTTTCCATTTTTCTGTATAAGCATGCAACTAATTCACCTCAGAGGCTGAGAGCCTGCAAAACAGTCTCTAAATCTTCTGCAGAACATCTGTGCTAGAGATGGGCGGACACAGCCGTTCTGAATCGGTTCTGCATTTACAAATTTATTACCACCTGCAACAAGTTTATCATATATTACTTTCCCAGAAGGTAAATTATAAGGGCAAAACACATAGGACATGGCAACTGTATGTGAAGAAGTGTCATTATATTTTATTGTATTGCTGGCAAAGCTGCTGGTGAATTCAACTTGTATTTATTCAGGTTATGTGTTGTATGTGGGCTTGGATGATGGATAGATCCTCCCACAGGGTGCTACAGAAAACACAAACAAAATACTCCGCTGAGTATGGAACTGAATTTTACAGGGATTAAATGAATAAAAGGACACAAAATGAAATTTCCCATCTTCTGATTGAATACTACAGAATGAACTCATCAAATCTTTTTTTCCCCAGTGCCTGACTGGCTTTATTCCATGTACTGTAGAGAAGTACTGCAAAACAGGACAAATGAAGGTATCAAGAGGTATAGGCCATGAGTTTACATCTTTAATATGCATAAGTATGATATATGTGATAATTTTAGTTACATATAGTTTATCACATAAATATGATTATACGTGATGATAATTGGGAAAAATGCAGTGCCGCCCTTCAAATTGGACTGTTAATTACAGTTATAATTTTTATGCATTTACTCCGGCAGTTATGTTAAAGACCACTGCTCCAAAAGACTTCGCCTGTTGGGCGTTCCCTGGTACCCAAAGTAAAAGCATTTCCTGAAGAAGCTGACAGATTTCATGAAATAATATTTATTACCATGTTTTCTTCTCACTGCTCTGTTTGACACATGTTTTTACCTTTCATATTTACTTCTATGCTATATCCATGTGACTGATCAATGACTGTTACATTCTGTGTTTTAAGACTAGTTAGCTATATGCCCCAGAGAAGTTTTCTCATCCAGAGAGAAGATTAAAATATGAAATAGAGAAAAGAGAAAATAGCAGTTTGATCAAAGAACTTTCCTTTATTCAGCTCTTTCACTCTGAGCTATATTAAGCTGATAACAAATAATTTTATTATTGACTTGAAATAGGATGTTTTCAGAAACTTTCACAAGTTTTTTTCTAGTCATCACAGAAATAATAGATATCTCCTGGGCAAGTTCCCACATAGTAAGTTATGTCCAACAAGGATATTGACAGAAGTCCTGGTGGGGGTCACTGGGAAAAAAAGGATGTTTAGCTGACTTGTTTTCTCCCAGGGATCTATTTTTAGCAGGGGCTTAATTTAAAAATTTATTGTTAACATTTATTTTTTACCAGATTCACCTCCTAGAATAATTTTAACGTTTCTTGTTTATATATTTTGACTGAATAAATTTAAAGTATCTAGTCTGTTTCTGCTTCTGCTGATGGAAACAGGGAAAGTCTCATTCATATGAATGCAAAGATGGTTATGTATTGATTTTAAACATATTCTCTTATTCTTGTCAAGGGTACATAATGGATAAATTTAAACTGTTCATACAGCTACCAACTGACTTTAATGATTGCTTACAGACTTGTTTAACAGAAACAGTCACACTGACTTTTGCTGAGGCCAAAATGTGATTCTATTCTCTGTGCTTCGGCAGTGCTTACAATTGAAATTTTGTATTGTATATTTTTATATAAAAGTGATTATTTTTTTTTTCACCAAAAGCCTACTCTAAAGACAGTTTTACTGAAATTTCATGCACAGCAAGGACATTTTAAGAACATTAGCCAAAATATGTATCTGCCAGTAACATTACAACCTTTTTCAAGAAGCGTGAGTCTAAAACTTATGACAAAGCAGAGATTAAATCTGATTTTGGTGACATGATGCCATTAAATGTAAACGAGGCATCTTTTATTCAGGAATATTTACAGTGATCAGAACAGTCTTTTCCCAGGACAAAGAAGAAGAGAGCACAAAATGCAGCAGATGTGCACAGAGTGCCTCAAAGGGAAGTATCCGGAAACTGCACTTGCAGGTGTTCTGGGAAAACTAAACATTCTGACCAGTTAATGTGTTGAATCCTTCTTGCTGCTCATAAAATGATGCAAATTACATTATATGATTTTGTAATTCATACTTGAAGTTGGACATTTTGAAATTCCCAGTCAGATATGAGGTATTTAGTAGCATATTTGTTCAAGTATTTTTCTCTATATCTTAATGGAATTGGTTTCTTTATTTTCACCTTGGAAAACCTCTTTTAAACATGTCTGCCTATCCCTTTAACTTTTAAAGATAAGTTTTGCAGCAGTCAGTACGCTCAGTAAACTTCCACCAAAGTCAACACTTTCTATTTGCGCTTACAAGAAATAAGACTTCAGGAGGGTTTTTTTAGGCATTTGGAATACTATTAAAAATTTACAAACCTTCTGGGCTTTTGTGGCAATCAGATCTTGCTCTGTTTTTAAATATCTTTGCTGCTTTTGCTGCTGTGGAAAAAACCAGTTAAAAAACCCAGAGGAAACATTTAATTGTAAAGAAGGGAAACAGCTGAAACAAAGTAAAGACCAAGTACAAGTGGATAATGCAGGAAAGATACTTCTCTCAAATTTCTGTGATATAATCTTTTACTTGGGAAAGTGAAAGACAAAAAACAAATAAACAAACAATAAAAAAACCCCAACCCGAAAAAAGATGTTTTAGTTGGTATCCCTTGAAGTTACTCTATTACAAATAAATCTTAACCACCTGAACCCTGGAAAGGAACTTAGAATTTGCAGTTTGAACTCTTGAGCATTCATGTACTGCACAGATCCACTGAAAAACAGTGCGCATCCAAACTCACTCCATATAATGCATTTCTTCTTTTGAAAATGCAGGTGATGACTGATATTTTAATATTCTGATCCAAGGATCTGATTAAAAGTTTCCTAAATCTAAGGGAAACCATTTAGAAGAGCTCAGTTCAGGCCCCATAGTTCTTGGCTTGGGTGAGAACAGCAAACCTGCTCTTGGAGCTTAGGTCACACAGAGTAACATATTAAAGATAAAAATCCCTTGATGCACTTATAAAAGAATCAGTCAGTTTTTATGGGTTATTATCACATACAAAGACACTTCAAGACTGAACAATCAACTAACAAAGAAATGGAGCATTTAATATCTAATTCAAATAACTTTACAGATATTTCTTCTTGTCTTCTAAAATTTGTTCCTGATGATAGGAATATATACTTACTATAAAATATTTAATTTTTTTCCAAATATGATTTTAATAATGACTTTTACCATTTCATCTCAATATCCTACAAAAACAACAATAATAAATATGAGTTGTTACCCTTTCCGCTTTTGTTAGGATAAGGCAGAAATCCTGAGAACATCAACAGGGAAACGTCTCTTGAAATCAACAGTGAGATCACATCTTTTTCTTGTAGAAATATTTCACACTTGATTTAATGGTTTACCAGGTGAAAGAAAAGAAACTGACATTTGAAATAAATCTATAATTTCACTATTGTTTTAATAATTTCATAAAGCTCCTTCAGAAATATTGCTTAAGATGCAGTTCTACTAAGGAGAAGTGTAATTCTGTATGCCACCAAACAGTGCAGACTTATTTTTTTTGGCATGCAGGACTGAATTTTTTTCCTGTGTGACTATGCGGGAGTCATAATGGAGGAACTCTACAGTGTGTTAGGGCATATTAAAATTACGAATGATATGAAGAGGAATTCTTAGAATCAGTTTCCTGGTTTCTTAAGGCATAAGGTATTTGAATGTACTTCAATGTCTCTCAAAACGTTGCAGATACTGAATCTGAACCCACTGCGGCTACTTCTAATAATGTCTGCAAGCTATGAGTGAAGCAATGTAAACTCTACTCAGCTAGTCCATTTGTTTTTTAAACTGAATGCTTTATTATCATTCTTTTCATTAAAATGTACATCATTACCATACAAAGCATTAATTAAATCATAATGTATTTTAAAAAGTTCCCAGACTTCATGAACTGTTAATTAAATACAGCTCAGGCTTTGGTTACGTATGCTTTTAAGAGTTCCCATTCCCCTGAGTTTAGAGATCACAGCAGGTCACCCTGTTCAACTACAGTCTCAAGCAACACTGAATAGTGTTGCTATTTTCAGTGAATTCTCTCATTTCTCTGTAAGCTTATTGGAGATTAATTTGGCTTGTAAAATGATCATGTGTTAGAGATACAAAAGAATAATTAAATAGCAGTGCATGCTTTCTGGAAATACTCTCTTCTGATATTTAAGTGCATTACTTTTAGACGGATAGCCAAAATAATTTTTAAAAGCACATTCTATTTAAAAAATAAGAAATGACACAGAGCAGTAGAGCATCAATACAGTGGTGGTAAACTTGTACCTGTAATACCATGAGAAGTAAATCCTACCTATTTCTAATAATAGGTAGGTATTCTTTTTAACTCATTTATTTTAACATGTTTTCATCTGCCCCCAGGCTTTCAGGCAAACATCCAAGTGAGTCAAAGGGCAGCCTTGTATGTATCAGTTGTAATTCAGGGCTTGTTTGCTCACAAAAAAAGTTCATCTGAAGCTGTTAAAGGTGGAATTTTAAGTCAGTTAGTTATGTGCCGTGGTTTATCCCCAGTCAGCAACCATGCAGCCGCTGACTCAGTCCCCCTTCATCCCCCAGAAGGGTAGGGAGAAAACAAAGAAAAGGAGGGAAAAGGGGGAAAAAACCCACAAAAACTCATGGGTTGAGATAAAGACAGTTTAATAGAACACTGATAGAAAAGGAAAATAACAATACTACTACTACTACTAATAATAATGGTAAAAGAATATACAAGAAACAAGTCACTTTCACTGCCTGATGAACTGGTTGCCCAGCTCGACCCAAGCAGTGATAACGGACAGTGATAACAGCCAGCCCCCTGGCTAACCCTCATTTATATACTGAGCGTGATGTCTATGGTATGAAATATTCCATTGGCCATTCCATTGTTCTGCCTATTTTCCTCTCAGCTACCATGGGAAGTGGGAAAAAGTCCTTGAATGGTATAAGCATCACCTAGTAACAACTAAGCCAATATGCATTATTGATAGTCCTTCCATACCAAATCTGAGACACAGCTATCACTAGAAAGAAAACTAACTCTTTCTCATCTGAAACCAGGATATTATGTTACCTTCAATCCCCATGTGTGAATACTTTCATTCAGAATAAGTGATTTTAAACTGAGTAGAAAGGGATTGATGTAGTTCACTTATTCATGTTTAAAAGACTACTTGGATTTACCTTTCCAAATGTTCTTGTGTAACCATTTTTAAATGTTGGAAAGAGCTCAGGATTTGGTCTTGGATTGCCTAGGAACTGTACTAGCATTGGCACAGAACTCAAAATCCCCATGTTTGGGGAGGTGGGAATGGTTTTAAATTGTGCATGAAACTTGAATAGCTTTGCAGGATCCATGTGATTTCCACTATTTTTTATAACAATTTGCACACCCAAATTTTATTTAATCCTATTTGTTGTACACTGCCATCAGCTTCCACTGAAGTTAACCCAGCCTCCAAGTCAACAAATGCATTCATACTTACCTAACACTATGTTTATTTACAACATTTCTGAGGTGCATCTCAAGGGAGCCTTCCAGGAATTACAGACCTGGGTCATACAATCCCATAGATAGGAAAAACATGAACAAACAAACAAACCAACCCAAACCGAACTGACAGCCTCATGGTTCCTTGCTTGCACAGGACGATTCGTGGTCTTCTGTTTGTGAAGGCAATGCTCAGATTTTTCATAGACGATATATGGAACCACACAGTTCTGCTAGGATATGACTGTTGTATATGGTCTTTAGCTATGCTGAACAAGATTACATCTGTGCTCGTGAGAAGTCCCTTATGCCAATGACAATGGGGGAAATGCTGTGTACAAAAGTCTCCCCTGGGAAGCTGTGAAGGTCACAGCACAAATGCTATTTCTGACACAAATCAAAGACAGGTCATGAAAACTTAAGTTGATACAACTTTCACCTTCTCACTGTTAGATCTTGTCATCACCACACTATCTTGACTACAATGTACCACAATTTACTTCCTTTTTACCACTCTGCATGCAGTCCAGTGTTAAAAATACAAAATATTATTGAAATATTATGTTAATTATTTTTCTTAATCTTTTGTATGTGTCTGCCTCATAGCAGGGATTCACTTTCTAGGTTTATTTAAACTATTAATTGGCAAGATGGAAAGGAGCGTGGTCAAAGCAAAATATGCTAGCTGTTTGTGATAGCATGGGAGTCCTTCTGTGTCAGCAGCAGCCTACGTCTACATTTTCTATATGGGAAAAAGTTATTTTTTAGTAGGAAGGATATTATGTTCCTGCTGTCTGTCAGTCAGGTACAATACGCAAAGCTATGCTCCCGAGAGGCAGGAAAAACTGCCCTCTATTTTGCAATCTCAGAACCACCTTCATTGCTCTTCAGTCAGAGCAGACCATGTTCAGAGTATTCGGTCTACTTCAGGACTGTTAATCCTATACACTCTGTTAGAATACAAAGGAGGATAGATGATTTCCTGCCAGCAAATTAACATGAATGACCACTGCTAACCACTATTTCAATTATATACCAGAGGAATAATGATTAATGTTACCATTTCTCACCTTCTCTAAGTATTATACAGCCTGAATAGTCCATACCAATCTCCTAGAAGTTAGGAAAGAAAAGGAGTGCTATGTTTTTCTCCATTTTTCCACAAGTAGCAGTAGCTGCTCTTCAAACAGTATTTCATAATTCTTTTTTTTGGACAGAAGCTAAAAAATTTCTTTTTAGAACAAGATTGGTTTTATATAAAGGGGCCTAGATGCTAAAGCAAAAGAGACCAAACTGGGTCTAATTAGGGGAAGGCAGGGACACTTACAGGAGTAAAACATCAAGACATCATCCCAGGCCTTCCTTTAATTTTGTGGCAGATTTTTAATACTTTTTTTCTCAGAAGCCCCGCAATGGCTTCCAGCATTTAATTTCTTCACTATAAAACACAGAAACTGTCAATAAATGCAAAATGAGCTCAGTGTGTAACTGGTATTTAGGCCAATACTGTCAATGAAAGAATACATGGCTGTGAAGTCCCTTGTGCATTTCTGTTAAAAGCAGAAATGGTGGCATCTACATTCCTCAGAAAGAACACTTTTTTTTTTATCTGGGAGTGTCGCATTTACTGGTCTAGATCATGTTCCTGCCTTCTCTTCCTGTTCTGTTAAAGCACACCCAGCCAATTCATTCGTCTTCTGCTTCTATAATATTCTTGGACTTTTGAATACCAAGGAAAAGGCAGCTTTTTAATCTCATCATAGTAGCCAGGCTGACTGTGCTGAAACACTCCTCTCCTTTTTCCCCCGTAAAGAACGTGTGACAGGGACGATGGTTACTCTGCTTTGACATGACAGGCAAGGAATGGTGTGTTTCATGATGCTAAAATATACTTTTATCCCACTTTTCAGTTTTTAATAGGAATATGATCACAACAGGAGTTCAGTGATAAAATAAGGGGCAGCTACAAACCTCCTATCGCTGCCTTTATATAAATCAGTAGAAGCAAACCAGAGGGTAAATCAGATTATTTTGTATGTGGAGATATCATCTATTTTTTCTAACAAATACGGTGCATACACTCCCCCTGTGTGCCTCAGAGCTGACCTAGGGAGCCTGCCTCCAAGGAGGGGGCAGCTACGGTCAGTTAGCCGGGTGCCAACTGGTAAAATTGTCTTTTAAAAAGTAATTGACTATGACATTAGACAGCAACTAACCTCTTCAAGTTTCTGGATGTCAAACAGGCAAGCAGGGGGGTTATTTTTCAAGAGGGAGCTCACTGTAGCATTCAACTAAGGCAAAATACTCCAGTGAGGCAATAAAATCACAGCAAAGATGCTTTTTCTGTCTTAAGTTGTAAGATGAGTTTAGCTGTGGAATTTGCTCCCACATAATTCTTCCACAGCACCCACTCTTCCACGATGACTGTGTGATACAAGTTAAATACGAGGGAAAAAGTAGCTTTTATGCTAAACCTAGAGAAACTCAGCCCCCGCACATTTATTGTTACATAGCTCTGACATTCCCCTTTTGTACTGTGGAGATCAGAAAGCAGATCCCCAAGACTCATATTTAAAGAGCCCCGTAGTGTTTTTTGTTTATTTTTGTGGAAGTTGCAAGGCGAATAAGCACAGTGATATGGGAAGGGTTCTCAGGGAGCCCCATCGGTGGGAAAATTTTATCGAGTGATAGCTTGGTTACCATGAATGTAGGAGGAGCAATTCACTTTGCCTCAGTAACAAGAATTAGGTACTAGAGAAAACCATTCCTTTAAGCAATCTGGATGGATTCTTTCTTTTCTCTGTTTCAGAGTCCTCAAATCTTACATGAGTACCCAAAAAAGCATGTATGCTTCTGATTAATTTGTGAGCTTGAGTTGTCCTGGTTTGCTGGGCTGAAATATTGTCAACCCAAGCTTTAATCCTCCAGCCTGAACAGCCTTAAAACCAATCGGAAATGCACTGAAATTACTTTGTAATCTCTGGGAGCATAACTTTAAAAGCATGCTAAGAGCTGGCAAAGATGCAAACATGCTGACTCTGTAGAGAACATTAATAGCACATCTCAAGCACAATTACATCTGTGTCTCCTAAGTTTGCTTTTCACAGTTAAAAGGTCATTAACTGAAATTAGGCCAAAAGAACTCTTGTAAGCAGCAAAACATAGGAATTATCATATAAATTCTTCTTAAAATCAAGCGTTTCAAGTACTTTGATGTCCTAATTAATGCCTGGTGTAAACCTACCAAATTTCTGTGTCCATGCCAAAACATTCTTGCTTCATTGCTGTAACCAAAGAAAAGAAAATTAATGGCATATCATCAGGGACATGATTTTAAACTAAAATGAATGTCTTGGGTTTATTTTCCTTAGTGCTACTTTTAGGAAACACACTGCCTTTCCTCAAGAAGTTCTGGGCAGGAAAAAATACGCAGATTGTATATTTTCCCCAGTAGTGTTTTAGTTGCAGTTTGTCAGCTGCATACCATACAGCCCCTGTGCATTAGCAGGTGTAGTTGCACCTTCTGGAGGTGAAGCAGTCTGCCTTCCCTGCATATGGGTGCTTCCATAGACTTCGTAAGCACAAGGACCTGATTGCTGGTAACTCCAAAGCCAAAGAAACAATAAGGATTCTTACAGTGATCCTGCACTTCCATTCAACATAGCATATTCAGTCAGAAGAAGGCACAGTATTAGCTGAAGTAGAAAGCAAAATCAACTTTCAAAAGTGAAAATGACATACAGTATTTTCATTCTAAATGATCTAGGGATGAGCTGTTTTTTTTAAAAATTCATTCCAAATGAAATTTTCAGGGATACTGCATTTTAAATATTATTACAAATAATCAACATCACAACCTCTGCAGAGATTCCCAAAATTCTCCCTTGAGTTCATAATTAAGCTGAACTAACATCACTAGGATTGAATCCTTACTGCAGCTGTGGTTGAAAGTGTCCTTAAAAAATTGTATCAGTAACTGCATGTCTCAATATAATCTCTTTCAAAAAAACCACTTAAGCACAAGAGTATATTACATACATTATCCCATGTATTGTGACATGTTCCTTTTCAAATGAAGTCTTTCATCTGCTTAAGTGTTTCATGAGTAGGATTTGAATACCCATGACTGCTGCAATGTATTTTACCTGTTACAATAATTGAATTATTTGCATCTAATAAAAGTATTAATTGATTTTTTTTCATTTTATAAGTATTAATTAAAAGAACATTGGCTTTGTGTTAGCATATGTTATTGACTGCTGTTAGTTGACACGACAGGTGGGTATGCCATTTTATGTCGCCCTTCTATATTAATAGCTTAGAAAGTCATCATTCATGTTGGAAAATGCACAGACTTAAAAAACAATTGCTATTTCAATCCTAGAGGAGATTCCATGAATACCCCACATTTAGCAGTCAGCTAATAAAATCAGCGTACCAGTTAATGGCTATAAATAGCTAAGAATGGAAGGTCATGAATTAGTGTTGATCTGGATTCACTCTGTCAAATACAATGATCTTATGACAATGTAAAACTGCTGACAGTGCATAATCAAGCTTTTCTCTTGCAAATCAAACTATTCATATTGTGAATGTGATTAAGAGTACCCTTGAGATAAAGAAATAAAAATAACTATAGAAAAAAGTTATGAAGCATCCAGATTGCTGCCTTTCATACAGTTCAGCAGAGATTTTTAGCTTTCTTTTTCTTCCCTTTTTCATGTGTTTACCAAACTGTTACAAAACATATGCACTATTTTTGAGGAAAAATAACACAAGCCAAGCAGAAGGATCTATTCATGATCAGAATGCAATGGCCTTCATTATATTTCAGTTTGCTTATAAGTGACTGATCGAGAGTTAGCAGATGGTGTTTTCTTTCACCCTTCGCCTTCGTCTTATTTAATTACTCCAACTTAGTTTATGTGCTGGCTCTATAATGCCTAATAGGCATGTATATTTGTAAGATCGTCGCTTCTATGATCTCCAAATTCACCAATGCTTAATCTACCTTCACTCAGGTATCTTACACCAGGTATTTAAGCTGTACACCTAAGACCAGCCCGACCTCTTACACTTTATATTGTTCTTTGGTGTGTTTCCATCAAATGAACAACCTAGCATCCACCTAGGAAATTGTAGCACCTGTGGAAAATCTGTCCGGTAAGTAATGTATTGTACTTGTGTCCTTCCTAGCAGTGACATCTGCCATTAGCAGTGGCACAGAGAGATTCTGCAGGCTGCGTTACCACTCTATGAGGGGTCTCCTTGATCTGGGAAGGCAATTTTCTGAGGGCTGATATAAGGCCAGGCAGGGAGAAAGTTTGCAGATACGAAGCTCTGGAGCTGTACAGAGATAACAGTGCCTCCATTTGTTGTGGCAATTAAAACACATGGTGTTATTCATAAATTGCAACAATCCCATTGCAATTCACACAAGAGTCCTCTCTTCTTCCCCAGTCTCTAATTTTATCACAACTTCAAACATTCAAAACATACCTGGACAAGATTTATGGTGGACCCTGACTCTTGTCGGATGACGTATCTTTCCCTCCAAAGTCAGTTCTGTTTCAAAACCAAATATTTCTCACAGCCAGTTCCTCACCAGCAACCCTTTCAACCAGGAATTCGAGTCTTGGTGGATTTACATCCAGGCATGATTCCTGGAAGCCCTCTGTGGTCCAGAGCCCGACAGAGCGCAGCTCAAGGGGCAGCCCAGAGCGGAGGGCCTCCTTTAGCAGAAAACCACAGCACAAAAATTCACTCATGGTTGAGAAGATTGAGATTGGAAGACGTGAAGATATGGAAACTGTGGAAAGATTGAATTGGCTGAAACTAATACAAATACTCGTTTCTAAGTGGCATGCATCATTTATATTCACTACAAATGTCCAGCAGATAAATTCTGCTTGTTTCCACTTAAGGTACATGTTTGTGGAATTTGCCAAGTTCGTTCAGCAGCTATGTTTTAATCTGTTCCAGGACATCTGAAAATCTGGAATATTTGGAGATTTATTCTTCTGGCTTGCAACTTAGAAGGCTGAGTATGACATTAATTTATTTTTCTCTTAAGGGAGCTCTAGGCTTCTGATGATTACTAGGCAGAAAGACCAGGCTTTTTCTTTGTTTCTCCTGACTTCATACTACTTCTGAGATAAAGAAAAGAACTATAAAGGTGGTGCTTTAGAAATGGCTATACAAGACCCAACTCCCATCCCTGTGAAATCCCCAGATGCTCCATTAAGCTGGATTTCTGTGTTGTTTCCACCTCAACAGGAGTATCATGGCCCCAGATAGTATCCGTGATCTGGGTCATGGTGGTTGAAGATTGAGTTTTTGGTTTCTTGCCTGGTTTATTCATGACACAGTCACTACAAGCGCTTTTGGATAAGCACTTCGCAGAGTGGGTGTGAGGTTAGCTCCGAGGACAGCGTTACACTGCATTAATCCAATGAGTTTAATACCTTTACTCCTACTATCTTATAGCAACGTAGCTGAGCGTGAATCGGGCTGAAGATTTTGCGTATAGGTGATTCCATTATTTTTATGAGGCCCTGCAGGCTCTAATTCTTTGCACCATTTGGAGCCTTCCATGAATACAGAGTGCCATCTGTGCTTGGGTCTCATTCCTTAAAGAAACATTTAGCTTTCTATTCATCCTTTCTGCATTCCTGGGGCTGAGCAGTGTGTGAGTGCTTTACCCCTTCCTCCCTTGTGTCACCAGAGTTTATTGATCAGCCTCAGGACTAAAAACACAGCAGAGAGCCCTGCTGTTTCCAGTAGCTGTTGCCTATCTTTTGAAGCAGAGATGAATGTTTGAGCCATAATGTATTCTTTCGACACAAGAGCATTAACCTATTGTGAAAAATAAATGCAAGAGATTCTCAAACCGGGAGGAGGAAAGTCGTTGGAGCATCAGAAAGCTTGCACACCGAGCCTTTTGCTTCAGCTCTTGCTGCCTGAGCCTCTCCTATCTCTGACTAATTCTCTCCCTGTTCACCACAGGAATACTAATTGCCAGATGAAGCTCTTTGTTCAGCTAATGCTCTAATTGTTGCTTAGAAGAGGAATTGTCTCTTGCAATCATTTATTCCTAAGGAAACTTGAAACCTTATTTCTATGGTTGAGTCCAGACAGAACACAGTTATAAAGCTACTGAAATTACCAGACTAGAGTCTCTGGGTCTAAAAAAAATCCCTGATTCTTTCTGCAATGGGTTGTTCAAATCCAGATACATAACATTTTGCCTTACATCACAGGTGAGCTGCAACAACATTAAGTGTCTTGCATCATTCTACTGTGACACAAAAGCCACAAAACATCTGGAGTTTCAGTATGAATGAGAATGCAGTTCAGATATGCATCACAGTCAAGTTTGACTTACCAGCACTAAACCACGGGAGCCTGTAAAAGCTATCTGAAAACAAGAAACATTACAACAGAAAAGCACAATCTTAATGTAGTTGAGCTTTTGAACAGGATAGGTCTTTCTGTTGCCTGTGTTTCAATTATATCCTTCTGGCCTGTACTTGAATCTAAAAATTTAAAAGTGATCTTTGTGATGTATGGATAAAAATCTATTCTGCAGCACACTAAGGACAAAAGCACCTATTTGGGTATAAGGTCAGCTTCGAAAGCTTTTTCAATGATTAGGATTTGTGACACTCTACCTGAACCCAAGAAGACATATTAGCACAGGCACACACACACAATTGTATGCCTGGAGTATAAAAGTAAATAAATAAATAAATCCTAATTTCTCATGAGAAAAAAACCACACTCATAAGTATGTAAGAGAGAACAGAATAAAAGTATAAGAGATATGTACCACTACAAACAGGTCAATAAACTGGTAGCAGATTATAGATTATATGTAAGGATAAAACCCGTACAGGAAAAAGTCACATAAGTAATTAAGAATTCAGAGACTTTGTTTTTTGCCTGAAGGCACTTTCTGGGCACTTTCCATACCTTACAGAGGGCTCCTCAGTGCATGCTCTACTGACTGTGATCCTTGGCATGGTAGCTACCAGATGTCATCCATTCATTTAGGCTGAAGTGATCTAATGAAAAGCAAGTTTTCTTAAGATTGCTGGTAGTATAAAATAAAACAAAACAAAAATATGTATAAATACCCTACTAATGTATTGGGTAGTGCACCTTAGAGCTGATTACACTACATAATAAAAGTCCTATGTATTTCTTTATAAAAATGTTTTTTCCTCTCTGACCTACCAAACCTTCAAGCATTAGACTGATCTGATTTCCTTTTTCTTGACTTTTCAAAGCTTGGTAATACCTTTAAGTTTCTTTTATGTGGTCAGGTTTCTTATGATATCGTGTAACTCCTGTGGTCTCATCCCAGATTTGCTCACGGTGACTAACTGTTCTCAGTTCATGGCTGTATCACCTTTACCTCTTAATGAACCAGTGTCAATATTGACTCTTGCAACCCCTCATTTCCAGACATAAGACTCCATACTCTCACTGTACTGTGGGAACAAAGGAGGCAGCTGTGGAAGAAGCCCTGCAAGGACAGCAATCATTATGCTTGTAAGTGCTTGCTGTCCCTGACCAAGAATGTTAGAGAATTCATTAGTTTTAACACTAATTCTGCTCTGTATGAAGTATGAATTACTGATTAATGAACACCAATCTGTTCCAACTACATCCTACACCCCATATGGTGTATAAAAAACCCTCTTAAAAATAAAGTTATAAAAAGAGATCTACTAAATCATAGCCCAATCCATGACTAAAGTAGGGGTTTTATCTATAATCTCATGATTTATCACATTATTCAAAATAGTTGTAAAAGCGACTAACAAGGATTCAGATGCTTCTTTGGGAGACTGCCTCATTCCCCAAAAATGGCATTATCAATTTTCCCCAGATATTCAGGGCAATTATTTCTTCCATTATAGTAGACATTGGTATTGAGTCTGGCAAGAAGAAGAGATAAGATACACAAAAGATGCTCCATATAAGCTAAAAATTCTCTGTGCTGAAAATATATTCTAACAAAGAAGGAGAAAGGTGTTCTCTTAATACTTATCAATGATGATGGGACCACATCAGATGTACTTTCTTTCAGTAATGCAGCTATGTCTGTCATAACTTACAGAACTTTTTTTTTTCTATTTAATGTCTTTTTTTTTTTTCAGCAATGCCCAGAGCAGTGTTATTGGCTATTTATGGTACAGGAAAAAAATCAGCAGTTAGCAAGAGCGTCTCTACCTCAGCTATGCAAAAAGGAGGCAGGGAAACAAAGTAGCTGGAAGCTGTTTGAAGGCCTAGGGCAGGCTATTAGGCACATCTAGAATGAGATAGAGCTCTCCGGAGCCATGTCTAGATGGCACACAACTCCAAGGACACCAACTGCCCGAGGCTCCTGATTGTCCACACTGGGAACCTGATGGCTGTGTGCTGCTGCTCCCCTCTCTTCTGCTTTCCAGGTCCCTGCCAAAGGAGCCAGGGCATGGTGAGAGATGGGTTGGCTGTTACAAACTTCTCCTAACCTCATGATGGAGTCCTAAAAAGCATTTGCTTGGGTGTAGGAACTCAAAGTGCTCCTAGCTTTGCCAGTTAATGTCTTGGCTACGTCATTATGCCTGTGTCCTTAAGTTTTTTTTGGGGGGGTGGGGATTTAAAATACTCAGACAAATCATTTTGGCATCAAGTATAACAAAAAACATGGGGTTCATGCAATAAATCAAGCCCTACGTGAGAGTTATACTTGTTTTCAGCGAATAGAAGCAAATGTGACTATTAGCAGAGACTAATTCAGTTTTGTATGAGATGTATCTAAAGCAGACTAAATCAGCATGTAAACATGTACAGAGTATAAACTTTGTATACATTCAATATTGTTCATGCCAAACTCCAGTTCCAAAAAAATGGAAAGTTGGTGGAAATTCATATCTGAAGACTATTGGATGTTATAACCTGAATAAAGGGTAGAGTTTTATTGGGTAGTATTCACTTACTTATATACTAGGACTTATATTGTGGTTTATGAACTGCTTGGGGTTTTTTTGCTTCTGACTTTTTCAAAGAATACAGAGTCCCTAAACTTAAGTGTTTCCCTGTCATCCACAAATAGCTCTTAAAATCATAGATTTTTTTCTCCCTTTTCAGGATTTACTTGATTTTTAAAAGTATATATTTCGTTATATAGATGATCTTTAAGGTCCCTTCCAACTCTAACCATTATATGATTCTAGGATATGATTCTATATACACATATTCCATAAATGTTACTTTTTCTATAATATTTGGGAGACCTTCAGGTGGTACATAGATCATGTATAACTTACCCTGGACAGAGGACATAAGGTACTTATCAAAATTCAGCCCTGTTATTGCCTCTCCTTTTATTTCTGTCCACTATAGCGAAAAGCTTTGTATGCCCTTCCAGTAAAGGAGCAAGGCTGGCTAGCAGTCAGTGTGACAGAAGGAAAGCAGTGCAGCAGAAAATTGGATAACAGGATAAAAAACACGAGGACCACGGGAAGCCCATCAAAACTGCCTCCTCTTGTCAAAAACCAGACAAGTGACAAGTACAAATATAAAGTATTATCCACAATTCAGTATTTCTAATGATATCACAATTGCAGTCCTGCTTCCTATAGGCAAGCACTTAACTTTTTAGGCTTGACCTTACAATAGCAAACCAAATGTGGTGTGACAAAACAAATCTGTGGAAGAATTGTTTGCAGTCAGACATCTGATTATACAGCCCCAAACTAACTTTTTTTTGTTATTTTCCCTTAGAAAAAAGTGTTTAAAGAGTATTGCTCAGTCACTGATCTAAAAAACAGGACTTAGGACCGTGTACATATTTAGTGATTCCAGATCATGCATCAGAAAGAGGCAGGCAATTTAAATTGTCTGCCAACAGTTCAAGACTGTGGCTAATTCATTACTCACACATCTCTAGTTGGAGTACTAATTTAAACTCATGTGTGTCATATTAATTGTAATCTTGTTTCAAAGTGACAAGATAAATATCTCAAGGTACATAATATATTATGGACATAGGTCAAAACAAATGAGTGTCTAAAACAGATTAACACTAAATACATGCAATATGTCATGTTTGTAAATTAAGAAAGGATAAATTACATTAACATTTAACAGATTGTTCATTATACTTCATCTATGCTTAGGCTTAAATACACTAACAGATACTTTTCCTGTATATAAGGTCCTTAAACAACTCACACAGAGTATTTAGAATTGCATACTTGAGATGCAGAAGCAGCAGTTTCCAGATGCTATAAAGAACAGTACTACAGGCTAAACAAACTTGATACCCTGTTGTCGTTTCCTTGATTTATTCTTATTATTAGTAGGAGTGTAAAAGAAAAATTCAAACATATTCTCTGCTTTTCTCCTTCCTTCCTGTTATAAGATTAGTTAAACCTATTGGAGACCAGTAGTTTAATGTATAAGCAGCCTTGGAGCTCTTCCTAACAAGGAAAGCTTTGGACCACTTCCTCGGTTCAATCACCTGAGCAATACACTGTCATCACTGCACTTACAGAGCTCTGTGTCCTGCTTCAGCAACAGTCAGTGTCATGTGGGGGCAACCAGCCCCCAGGACATGCACTGCTACAAGTCCCCTCTAAATGCAAACCCTTTGCCGGGGTCAGCAACTCACAGGAATGGCTTTGAGAGTGCTCCCAGCTAAAAACTAACAAAAGTATACTGGAAACAAATATAACTGCTCCTGTGACTGTAGGATTTGACCTGTCAGGTAGAGTTTATTCATATTTCTATTGTCACAAAGACACGTTAAAAAGAAAAGAAGTATCTCTATATTCACTAATATTCAGAAAATGGTTCTTTTAAAAAAAATCTGTACGTGTGATATATGTATATTTGATACATTGATTCATCATTTTTGCCACCTGCATGAGAAACATATTTTACATTCAGAACTTCAGCTGCTATCCAGTTTCCTGGTTTGATATTATCACTCTTTAAAATACATTTCCTTTTCCTAGGGACTATTCTCCCAAATGCTTTATTCAGTTGCAAATTTAGTTCCGAAGTAACCCAGATTAGGAGCACAGTTTCCACAGAATTTATCAGACAAAAAGAGAAAGAAGAATATTTATTAAATCACAATAAACAAGTATGTCATATCATTGTAACTAAATCTGCACTGAAATTTCTAGCTGTTTGTTGTATCTCTCACCAAAACCTATGCATAGACCAGATCTTGTACACTTTCAAAAGCAAGTATAATCCCATTGTTTCAATGAATCTGTCCATATAGCTAAAAAAGAAGTTAGTAGAAAGCCTTAACACATTTCATGTTTTAACCAATTTACTGAAAACAGTAATAATTTCAGGTTGAAATCACTGATCATGCGGATTTTATCAGATAAACTGTTTTTTTTTCCCCTTGGCATGTAAGGATTCCATTGATAGAATGAATAATAATAAAAGGATTGACTTAATTCCAGATGACATTTTAATTAATTTAATTTTAGTCACTCTGATGAAAAAGCTGTAACACTGCTTTCAGACAAAGAAAATCTGATAAGAATTATGAACTGAATGGAGACTTTTCCATCACTAGCTCATGCTATCATATATCCGTCTATTTCTACAGAAGACTGCTGTAGTCTCACACACTTTAATTACTGCCATTTAAAGATAATAATTTAAATTCCATTGCTTTGGCCATGTAAATGTCATTCCTTATTTATATAAGGTCAGCCATTTAGATATATTTGTTTTGGTGTGTATGACATCTATATTTCATTTCACTGTATTTCATCTCTCTCTTAAGGCATCGTGATGCTTCTCGCCCTGCTTTGCTATCGACTCTGACATTTGTCAGTAGGATAGCAGCATTATTAACACAATTCATGTATCAGTCACTGGTTGTCATCTCTTGCTATTTCCAAACCCCTTTTTTTAAAAAAAATACCAGTTTTCATGGAAATGTACAAATGCTAATCGGAACCAGCAACAACTTTAACTGTGGGATAAAGGCAGGAACAGAAATAGGTGGGATAAATCAGACTTCATTGCTTACTAATGCAGATGTCAGTACATGTGCATGAACTACTTTTCCTTACTTGCAGACGTCACATTCTGCTCAGTGCTAAAAGCAGAAGGAAAATTGAAGCCTTTGCTGCTGCTATATGCTAAACATGGACCACTGGTATTCAGTAAAATGGGCAGTTACCTCTGTATTAACAAGGCCACTGGAATTGTGTCTCATTCTTTATGTCTGAAACCCCTGAGTAACACGGCCGTGGGGATTATTTCGATTAGAAATATATTTGCTACATGTTTTGAGTGCAAGTAGTCTTTTGTAGACATATCTTTGCCTGGTTCATGTGGAATCTCATCTGACTCGCACAGGGAAAGGATCCTCCGGTTCTTTTGATAGTTTACAGTTAGACTACTCCATGTTAGTAATATCTGTCAGACACTGGCTGATGCTTTCAGGAGAGCTACACCACTCTTCCTCATTGAAGCAGGTAATATTTGACTGACAACACAGAATGACAGAAACACAAGCTGGAAGAGCACATTTGAAATCAATAATGTGCAAGTCAGAGGGAGGGTCAGCAAACATAGGAAGGAGACTGCGGGATATAGGATGCAATAATTTTAAAACTTCCAAAAACTCAGTACAGAGTTAAGCAATCAGCAAACCTGTGAAAAAAGACATCCCGAACTAGAGTAAAATTTTGTTTCTGAGTGTATTCCTTTCCAATTCGTTTGACTGAACTGAAATATTGCAGCATTATTTTTTGTCATATCAAAAGAGAATATTTATTCGATGAACTAAAATTTACAGATAAATTCAATCTGACAAAACAGTCTAAAACGTGCATGAAAAAACAAGCGAATTTATAAATGTAGCACTCAGCAGAAGTGTTCATGTGCCAGGCAGACGTATATCTGATATACCGTCAGGTTATGATCACTGAGATAATTATTTTTATTAACATAGTATGTGAGTTGATTAATGAAGTGGAGCTGTTGAATGACCTCCAAAGGCCCCTTCCAACTTGAATTATTTTATGAATGTTGATATCAAATTACTTTTCTGAAGTGTCCTAGATCACTGGAACTGCAGAAGGAGCAAACCTGAGGTCAAAAATGTGATCCAAAGAGTACCCCCCAGGGAGTCTTAGTAGAAATGACAGGAAAATTTAATGTTTTCATGTTTTTAGGCAGAAGCAAAAGCATCTGCTTTGCATGTCCTGGGGAAGCTAGAACACAATAGAATGGGGTATTGCCAGTGAGCGCTCAGAGAAAGGGAAGGATGGCCAGCAGAAGTCTTTCATGAACAACTCCTTCCCATGTTCTCCTGTTGGATAGTGAGAAATGTGGAAACAAAACCTGTCCAGATTGATTTATTACTTTAATAGTATGTTTTCCATCAAATGTTTCGTGTTATAAGTGATATTTCATTTTGAGGACATAGTCTCCTCCCTTTTATCGCTGTAAGGGCTCCAAAGAAAGTGCAACAGAAGGTCAGTGCCTTTAGTCTACGGCAGGCGAAATTTTTGCACTTAAAAAAAATCATTTGTGTTTGAAAACATCAAAATTGTGAGTCAAGTACCTTTCTCAAACCTGCTGAAAGAAATGGCGATTGTATACTGTATTTAATCAGGCAGAGAGATCAGAGGTCAGAGACTCTTTTTACAGCGATAGTGACAACACATGCAACTTTTTTTTCCCCTTGAGAAACTCTTATATCTTGACATTTTGAAGGCAGTGAAGCCATTTTGCTTATTTGTTGTTTTTAGGAGGATTTCGAACTACACTGAGCAGATGCTAAAACAGATGGACACTGTCTTTTGGAAAAGTGGGAAAAATATCTGATTGGAAAATGTCATGCTATTGTTTCTTCTTTTTTCCAGCTGAATAAGCTATGAAAGGACTTTTCCTTATGTCATAATTTAAGGGAAATATAAATGCTGACACCATCTTTGTCAATCCTACATAAGCAGCTAGGTCCTGGCCCTGCTACACTCCTCTTTTACTGAAGACTTTTATCACATTGGGTATCCCCAGTCTCTGTTTTCCCCTGAGGGAGACAATTTCAGGGTGACAAGAATCACAGCAGAGTGTAGCTGGAGTCAGAGCAATCTGAAATGGGCAGGAGGCCCTTGGAGATGGTGAATATTGTTCTGACTGGGAATAACAGCAACAACTTGGCAGGTTGAGTTGTTTGCTATATTTTATTCTTTCACCACCTGGGCTAAATGTTTTTGTGGGAACCCAGCAGAACCGGGAGAAGGTATAAAGAAGAGATGCTACTCCTCCCCTCTTGGTGGTATCTTCCCTGACCACTCTTTTCCCACGACCTGGAGATGCTGTTGCTCTTCATAAAAGCCACCCTAAAGATCCAACGTGTCCTTCCTCCTGGTCCTGCACCAGCCAAATGGTTTGCTCTTCAAAATTAGTGCAATGGGACATCTTTGTTGCTTGCACATAGATGTTTCATCTCCAAATTCAATCAGCTTGAAAACCAATTTATGTTGGTGGCTAGTCTAACTTGTATCGTAGCCAAAAGAGTTTCTGTTTGCCCTAATACTGAAGTTGTATGATAGAGATCTGCCCATGGAGGGGTTACGCATTGTGAACAGAGCACAGGGGGGAAAAAAGGGGATTTGTTAACTGATCTGCATTCCGATCTTTCCTCTTCTATAGATGATTAATCTCTGCATTTTTCATCTGTAAATTAGATAATGAACCGCTCAAAAAACCAAGCAGTTTTTCACAGTTATGTTTGGATCATTTTGGAAGAATGCACCTACCTCCCTTCTTTCTTTCCATGTGAAGAGTTTCTTTCATGTGAGTAACAGTTAAAATACAGAGTCAAGAACTGAGAAGAAACCAGGAACAAACTACTATGGCTAAAATAATGCACCAGACTAGTTACCCTAGAGAAAATATAAGAGGCAGTTGAAACAGCATTTGAGCTCCTTCAGCTCAGCTCCCAGCAACTCCCACTCCCATTGCTCTTCAAACAGCTGTGCGTTGTTAGAAAGGATCTTGAACTAAGAAGGGCCCTTCTTAGGGTCATTTCTTATCACAGAACTGTTAACGAAGACTTGATGTTGCTGGAGAAATACTTGTTAGGATGAATGATCACTGCTGCTTGGTGGGTGACGTAAGCTACTAAGTGTTCTGTCTCTTATCTGTATCCTATTGAAAAGGTTAATTTTATATCTCCACCTTCTTGCAATCCCTTGAGACTAACAAACAAGAACCTTTGCACATAATTATCAGTTTTATGGAATCTTTTAACATACAATTAGAGTAAAACAGATAAAACAAAATGCATTCACCTTTTAAAAATTTAAGACTTGCATGAATAATTAAAAATACAGATCTTCATTATCCCAGGGGGAAAAAAAATCAGCCTGAACAATTCTGGAATTATACTGTTAAATTGCCAAATACTGCTGAATGAAATGAGTGAATGGTGAATGTTTAAATTAATTCCAAGCATCCTTGAAAAACTGCTTTTGCCAGAGGTCTAAAGTTCTGTGTTCAGCAACATAGAAGGCACCAGGTCAAAAGTTAGTGAATTTTGAAATTTCACAAGATCAGTGTGAGTCCTGCAGGCCTGAAAAAGTGAAAATACAGGACTTCAATTCCATGCTCTTGTGACTGTTTAGTAGCAGAAGACATTCTCTTTGGTCAGTGCCTTAAAATGCATTAAGAAAGCCTTCTGGAATTAGACATTGGTAATGACATCTGCTCCAAGACAGTAACAAAGGAAATAAAAGTGAAAAGAACGCTGCTTGCCACAGAAAATATGCAGTGCCAACTATTTATAAAAACAAGAAAACCTCCCAAGCTGACCCCAAACCTCATTGTTCTACCTTATCATTAAGAAGCTGTATAGAAAAAAGTACATTTTTCTTCCAGTGTAGAAAGAGTTTTCAAGTCTACTGTGCAGAGCAAAAAAATGTATCACATTTTGATAGCTTGTACTGATCATGAGAAAGTATATACATATTTATACATGTTAGTCTTTATTAGACAATAGATACTTTCAGTGAGATATATCCCAGCTGCAACACAAACAGGATCAGGTATTAATGTACAAAATGTTGTGTTTTGCATTAAAACTCAATGAAAGAACAAAAATATATCAGATGTACACTGGAATAAGATGCACAGTTGTTTTTTCAAGTCCCAGCATCAACTTAATCAAACATGAGAGCCTATCTGGAGCCATATTTGCACAAATACTAAAGTGTGTATGAGTGGCACACAACAGGATCACATTTTCTATGAAGTTTTAATGAAAAGGAAGAGATTCAGCTCAAAAATAAAAGGCTGTCAAGGAAGAAAAAAAAAAAGAAGAGGTGAATATGCATCCTTATTAGGAAAAAGAAAGGCTTTAGTCCTCATTCATTGTAGAATCTAATCACAACAACTGCTATTACTGTATCTTTATTTGCAAAAGAAACTAAAAGTCTCCAAGTGTTTTAAAAGCTGGGATTCTCACCCTGAGGAATACCAGAGCGTGAGAAGCTGCACCCTACAGGTAGATTTCAGGGCTACATTATGGGGTGCAGAAATACAAAAAAATTAAAGCTCTGCTCTTTTGGAAAACCGAACACTGTGGCTTTATATGCCAGTCTTTGCATTGTCAGAGGAGGCTTAAGAAGCTATCAGGTAATGTAGACAGAGACCCGAAAACTCATGAACTGGTGGTTACATGTGTAAACTGGCATTTAAAGAAAAATAGATGAACTAGAGTATGTAGAGAAGAGTTTTGGCACTATTTGCATTCTGCAAAACCATTTAAAATAAGTGGGTTACTGTAAAGCCTGGACTGCAGCAGCCGAGTCTCAGAGGCAAAAGCACAGTGGGACAGTTGAAAATGTGCAGAGCACAGTAAAATTTGTTAAAGGCTAAAATATGTCTTTTGCAATCCCGTAAATACTTCCTTGCTATTATCATTAATATTTATATTGTTTTCTCACTGAAAGTGCTTGCAATTTCACAATTTTCTTAGCTTCAAGAAATCAGAGAGCTGTTGGTTTTGAATGGTAGAAAAATAGGCTTTACAAAATCCTGTATTTATTACACAGGACCTGTTTTGCTAGAACAAACAGAGCATGTCAAATGTTGTACGTGGAAGAAGATTTTAAGCTTTGTCTGGGACAAATTTTGCCGAGCAGGAATAGCTGGCATTTCATTTGTGCCAGTGTAGTTAGTATCTGATCCAATTTGGATGGAAAGTGCCAGTTGCAAATGCTCAGCAGATGGAAGGGTGGCGAGTAGTCACAAGAAACAGGTTATTTCTATTACAATAAATTGCTTGGAAACCCAGGTATTCCTCCACTGCCACTGACAGATATCATTATAGCACAGAGTGTCTGTAAATCAGGTAGATTACTGCCAACCCAAATGCAAGGTTTCTCACTCTGGGTAGTGCTTCTTTGTAAAAAAAAGTTGCTTCCCACATGCTCTGCTCATTGCTCGTGCTCAGGGCTACGGTTACATTGCAAGGAGTTTGCCTGGTACGTCCTGCCATCCCTTCAAAGCCGGGTAAAGCTCATTGATTTGAGCTGGAGATTTTGCCGCTTAAGGACTGTATGTTCAGGCCCCTGTCTGTTTCACTGTAACCTTGGAAATTTCTTGTATGAAGGAAGTATTTCATAGTACTGTTGCTGCTACTTTTACTATTAAAACTAAGAGGTACCAACAGGAAAGGAACAGAATCACTCACTATCTCTTTCTCTTCCATATAACCACTTGTAATTCTCTTGGCATGAGAACTGCCAGACACTTTGACTCATGCAGTCAGAGCTAATATACCAGTGTAAAAATAAGAGATTCTGTGACAGCAGGAAGTGTTCCAGAGAAGCAGTCTGATCTTCACACAGCTTCTTTTCTCCTTGCTTCTACTTGGCATGCTGTATTTTGCAGCTCATTAGTTATCATATGTTCACTTTGCTCTCTGATTCTCATGATAAATACCTCTGGTAAAGAAGAGTACAGCTCAGAGGTTCTGCCTCCCCATTTTGGGTACACTGAAGAAACTACTTTTAACCTCATCATCCTCAGTTCCAGATGGTAGTTGTGTCTTTCAGATTCTCATCTCATATTCCATTTGTGGTTGCTTATTAAAAAAAAAAAAAAAGAGAGAAGAAATAGCAATAATATAATCAACTTAAGCTGGTAAGCATGACATTATTTCTTGGGTCTAGGCCATATCCCTAGCATTGTTTTATGCATGCAGTGACAAATATAGCAAAGTCTATAAGGTTGGAATATTGATTTAACCCTGAACATCTTCAGTGTCTGTAGAGTGCTCAGTTTCGTGGCTCTTCCTTTGGCCAATTGTATATAGAGGAAATTCTCAAAGTTCTTTCAGAAACATCAGATCCAAGTTTCTGATTTCTTCTCAGCCAAACAGGGTGAAGTTTTATAATTTTTGCATTTTCATTTTTATAATAATTGAATGCTTTCTTATGCGTTGAGTGGAGCTCTGTATTACCTTTGTACAATTCTAGCCTGGTGCTCTCTGTGACAGCAGGAAGACGTGCCCTAGCACATTATCAGACATTTAAAGTTTTCTGATACTGAAAGCACTGTTGCCACTATGATTCCATCTAAATAAAGCCAAGGAGGGACGTAAGCATAGCTTGGAAAGCACCTCTAAAGATGCAATGTGGTCATTACAAATCTTTCTTCCTGCTTCTGTTTGCAGAAAATTCATCAGTGGATGACAAAAATATACTGCAGGTTTAGACTGTAATGAGAACATATTTTGAAGGGCAAATTGTGCACTGTGGCCATTTCTCTGTCTTCTGGCTGTCTTACAGGCAGCTCCTCATCTCACTAGTTTTGCTTGTTCTTCAGATCTAGGTAGGGAGTTTCTCAGTGTTTATATAAAGCTACAGTAGTGTCCAACATTATATTTCCATGAATTCAGTATGTGGAAAGCTGCTGCAAAAGAACAAGTTTGAACCCTCTAAGATTTATACGCTGATCTCAACAAGGCACAGAAGATGGGTTTTGATCTCTTGCAGGGCACCTTCTTTTTCTATGTGTGCATGTTCATCTTAATATGTAGTCACAAATATATCTGTATTTAAGAAAGTTCTTTAAATACCATGGGAATTGGACTGAGACCAGTTCCCACAGACTCAACAGAAATGGAAAATTAGGAACTGGGAAGAAATCCAATGTATATGAATTATGCTTCTTCGCTTCCGCTGGTTTCCATTTATAAGGAGCCAGAGCTGATGATGCCGCTCTGAAGATTGAAGTGTCTAGCACCCCAGTGAATCTGTTTTATCTCCTGTCTCCATGTAATTATTGTTGCTAGTTCTTACAAAATTTTGGAATACTAATGCAATATGAATATTTAAGACAAATAATATTAATTTCAATATTACAATAATAATTACTTTAGGAAAATATACAGGAAAACTTGCAGTCCTCATTAAGTTGTCCAGAAACATTTTCCCTGTTGCTTTTCTTCAGTAGTTCTTTTGGACCCTGAAGTGCAAGCATGAGGATTTATATTCCTGCCAAAATTTTTGAATATTATGATTCTTTACATTACAATTTTAGATATCCATAGGAGTAGCTTGTCCACCTCATCTTCATAATATCGTATGTAAGCAAGATCCATTGACCAATGTTGTTTTGCATAAGAACATTTCTCAAACACGCAATGTTTTGTACTCTGCCAGAGACGTGTTTCTGTTGCAAACACACAGCCTCAGGGGCAGCTTACCAGGCAGAGGGCAGTGGGATACAGGCCCAGCAGCCCAGAGCGCCTTCTGTATCAGTGTTTGCCCTTCTCACACTCAGAAGGCTGTACTTCTCTTCAAAACAGGCTGCAAAAGACATTGTACTTCCAAAGCTCTCTGACCAAGAAAATCATTCAAATGAAGAAAAACCTTTTGAAATTTCTTCTTCTGTGATGGTAAAATATTAATTTAATCCTTTAATTATGAGTTGAGCTGGAGGTACAGTTACCCCATTTGAATCTGAAGTATAACACGTGTAAATGTCTTGCAACTGCTTTTACATGAGAACCTGTTGCCCAGTTTCAAAGAACCAAGAACAATCAGAACTCTGTTTTTGTCTCATTTTTTTTTAGAAACAGTGTTCTGACATCATTATGACCTTTTAAATAGATTGTATGTTATAATGACTGAATGAAAGAAAACGTGCATATTGTCTGTCTGAGCAAAACATCTAAACCCTAGCATTAATCATCTTTTAGTCATCCCTGTGATTCTCCAGATGTTAATGTTTAAGATTAGAAGCCTATCAGCAGCTGTGACACTTTTATGATACCCTGAGGGTCATACAATGGTAACACCAGACAAAGACTTCTGCATGATCTGTTAACACTGAATCTGACTCTATGTAAATTCCCTATGATACGGCTCATTTTAATGTGAATCCAGAATGAAAATCATCTTTCATATGTTTTCTTAGTAACATACTTTGTTCTTGTACAAATGCCAAATGTTTTAATGAGTTTCCTCATTGTTATGAGTCTTTTTATTTCGCATTCTGAAGCTTTGTTGAGACAAACCTCAGATCAATGAAGAAATCCCTGGTTTCAGATATCTTCACGTAAACTGAATGACTGGTAAAAAATCTTTTGTAACTACTGATTGTATGAAGACTAATTTTTCTAAGGTCTGATGGTGAAGTAGAATCTGTGGGGCCTCTATTCCAATGGTAATGTAATTTCGGAGATGTAGTATCTCAGCATAACTACTGTTTGACTCTCATCTGAAACTTGCCCCATGTCAGAAATCCACAGTGCTCTCCTATTTTTAGTTTGTCTGTTTACATTAAGTAAATTAAAGGACATCATCAAAACCTCCAGGCAATATATGTTTTTTTAATAACAGATAATTATTATAAAGGATTTGCCATTGTAGTCTGAAAGTCTTCCTAGACTTTCTTCTAGAATTTCCCTAGAATCACTCATATCTTCAGAAAAAAACCTAGGCAGAATATAAGGAAGATCTGTAAATTGCCTTCAAGCTTTTTGCCAAAATTTAGCCATCTCTCTGTTAAAGCCGCTATTGCACCAGTATTTTGGAAGATACCAATCTCTAGCACAAGTAGGATCATATTAGAACATCATTGTTCAACTTTCAACTTACCTGGAAACACTGAAATGCTTTACAAATCAGGGAACATAGTCTTAATGTATTTCCTACATACATTAGTATCAAGTAAACAGAGCAGTTTATACAAGCAAAATTTTTTTAATACTCTGTCTTTATAGAATAAGCAGACTCCAGGAATTTACACTGATGCTTACAGAAACCTAATATAAGATCCCTAGCTGAGAAGACGATAGGTAGCTTCCAGCACAGATCAAAAGAATTACTATGAGATGGGTTTCAGACAGTAGCCAAGGGTTCAGCAAGATCCTGTGTAACAGTGCAGAGGTATTCTCCCGCCCTCCCCATCTGTGTTTGTGACTGGGCTGAGTTGTGAACTTGTTCAGAGGTGCTACCCAGCAACCCAAGGAATCTCTGGGAAAAAGGTGGCATCAGAGAAAAGGGAGAGAAATCCCTGTCCTCTTCTGCCACTGAAATCACAGGAGCTGGCTAGAGAATTAATTGTATTTCTAAAAATCTATTCTATGTGACAAAAAGGCATTTTTCCTTTCCTGTAGGAGGAAAAAAAAGAGCTTATCTGGGGATCCTAGAAGCTGAAGAAAATCTGATCAGAAAAAAAAAAAAGAGAAATCAATTTAATTTGAGAAGACAAAACTGCAGGCAGGAAACAGCAACACAAAACGACTGTAGAAAGAGTCTATCAAAGCTTTTATGGCAAACTTTGGAAAGTGTCCATAACAGGAGGCTCCAATATGGGCTTTTAAATCTTTTGAAGTTTTTTTAATCACTGGTCATACGCATTTCCCAGTATTTACTTTGTGAAATTCTTCTTTACAGTTGTAGGAGAGGATTGGTCAGGGTATGTCAAACCAAGATGTGCAAATGCTTCTGAACTTAACCTGCCAGTAGCATATTAAGAGTTCTTATACTGTTAAAGAAAACCTTGCTTCTCAGGCAAAAAGATACGATAATTCAAGCTCTGACGACTGGTCAAATAAGGAGTATAAACATGTTTTAGGCAAGTCTCTTTGTATAACTTAAAACTTCTGTTCATGTCTCTGCCAATGCATCCTTTTCCAGGAATATGAAATTGAGATCTTCCAAATTTGGCTTTGCATGTTTTTAGCAGCTTTTTACAACTGGATCTGACATCCAAACTGATACCGTAGCTCTGTTTTTCTTCACTGGGTTACTGCAGATTGATGACAGATTGAAAAACAGCTTTATATGGAAAGAGTTTCAAAAAGCCTCCCAAACTGTTAGTGATTTATTTATTTTTCTCCTTACTGTGGAAATGTTTTGGCTCTGTATTGCAAGGTAGCATCTTTAACTGGCATCACTCAGCCAGATTCAGGCCATTTGGTTCTACAGGGAAGCTCCAGCAGCTCCAGAAAGGGACCCCATTCACATTCACGTCTTCACAGAGTCCCCATTATTTTCTCAGTAGGATTGGGATTTAGACACTTCAAACCACCTGAAAAGCATCAGACAAGAAATAAATATATAGTAGGGAAATATCTCTGCAATCTGTACCCATACTGTGTAATCAAAAGCAGTCTCATGAAACCCAGCCATTGAGTGTGCTCTCGGTGAACTAGAGCCCATTCCAGCTCTGCCTGCATCGTAGCCTTTTCTCCCTCTTTTCCGCTGGATTTGTTCCCATGGCACCCGCCAGAGCACTGGCCCTGAGCAAGGATGAGAGCTGGGGAGGGGAGGAGCAGCTGAGTTGGAGAGTTCCCCCTCCAGAGAGCTCTATGAGTTGCTTAACTTGACAGCCACGTAGCTGATGGGTGCCCAGCTCCTGCCTTGGTGCCAGACCAGGGCCAGAAAAAGGAACAGTTACTGTTTCATTTCTTATGGCGAAACAAGAGGTAAGCCAAGATCCCTGACTGCAAGATGCTGTGTAAACAAAACACTGCTTCTAACACTAATAGTAACAGGTACCATATATAAAGACAATCCAAGAGGATTTAGTAGCACTTCCTAGACCTTTATAAGAGAATGTGAGAAAGTCTTATCCTCAGTTTCTCAAAAGGGAGATTTTGAAGGAAAAGGAATCAAAGAAATGGGCACATGAACACGTTAATTTAAAACTGTGGATAGTTAACATTGACCACAGGGAACAAGACCCTAGTGATTCAGGTAACCTCAGAGTAAAAAAATTTGGCTGTATATCATACCTAATCTCTGTAAAGAAAAGCGGCTAAAAGGCTGGTGTTTCTGACACTGACCTCGAGGCCATGCTGAGCTTTCCACTTGCAGGTGTAAAAACACTCTTGGCCTTTACAGTTTAATTTCTGAGGTGTGGCTAAGATTTACTTCCAACAGGCTGGCCATTTTTCTTCTTTCTTACCATTATATATATCTATGTATATCTTATAGGTCAGTAGTATGCTATTTTAATTCATTTTTGTATTCTACCATCAATATGTTTCATACAGCTCCTTTAAAGCCAGGTCTTTGAAAAAATTTGTTTGTCTAGGGCTTGATTCTTTTATATTCGTGGCTTTCTCTGGGGATCTATATGTAGCGCTTCCAAATATATCAATTAAATTTTAAGCTCTTCACTTTGTTAAAATACTCTCATTTTGCAATCGTGTGAAAATGAATAGTTTCAATACCAAAAAGGCTGAGTCAGGAGTCTCTTCCCAAAGAAGTGGCAACTCCAGAGCAGTGGTCCTGTTTCACACTACCACCATCAGGGAGCAGCTCAAAATCCCCTGAGAAGGGGTAGGGGTCATCATAGAATCACTGAATCATTTGGGTTGGAAAAGATTCTTAAGATCATCAAGTCCAACCATAACTGCAGGCTACTTGACATGGCGGTGGCAGTAACAAGGACACTGCATCTCAACTGAACTTCCTCTGAATGAAAGTTGCCTCTGCTGCTGTCTGTCACAGGACAGAAACTAGCTTTGCCTTGTGTCAGGAAAAGCAATTACAATTTAAAAGGTAAATAAAGACAAAGTACATAACTGGTGGTGGGTAAACATCTTTAAAAGGTCACAAGTCAGAGCCGTGCAGATAGAAGATGCACAAAAGTAACTTCCTGAACCCCCTTGAAACTGGAAATAATAATAAATAACTGTCTCCACACATACCTTCTTTCTGCATGACTTTCCAGTTAGCCAGACTATCTTCTTGCTACGCAGAAGTCAGCTAAGCCACTGAATATATGCCTTGCCGGGTCTTCTTGGTTTGTTTGTCTGATGTGTCTCACTTCCCCTGCAAACTCTCACCCTTGCTGCTGGGTGGCCCATGGCCTCTTCAGATCCGGGTTGCATCAGTGCATACTGGATTCCCTGGATTTAACATCAAAATTTAGTCACCAACATTCACGAAAGTGTCTGCGACCCATGCGCAGAAACTTAGAAAAATAAAAGTTTCTGACAGCAAGGAAATAACTGGTAGAGAAGGAGCTTGATCCTGCAGGGCACGAGTGAGGATTATTGTGTACATTTCGACAATGCAAATATAATAACAAAATAAGAAGGCATGTCCTAACTTACTCTTGCATGATTGCCCCTTTATAGCTCCCTAATGATGCATGACCATGATTATCAGAGGCAGATGGAAGAACGTACAGCTAAGCATTCATCTGCACAAAGCGGATCACGGTTCAATTCACGGTTCCTTAAATGTGCTCATTCACTGCCCATGCCTTGAACTTCTTTTAACCTGCAGACTGGCAAACAGGCGGGTGGAGCTGAGATTAACTTTTGCTTAAGGCACAGGGATCTACTTCATCCACACCTGACCTGAAGTGCAAATCATCGTGTCTTCTGGGACGTGTCACACAAGGAGCTGCTGGCTCAGAGAAGGTAGCATGTGCCATCAGCCATGTTCCAGCCCAAGAAAACACTGATTGCATATCAGATTTGCAAGTAAACAAGACCACTGTAACTCTCATTCTTCAGAAGAACTGTACTTATGGCATGCACATACTGAAGTTACCCTGCTGAGTAAGATAGACTCCAGCATGTCCTTATTGATAAAAGATATTTTCAATTATTTCAAGTGCAGAACAATCCAGATAAATTTAATTTTTAGATCTTTTACCATCCAACATACAATTTTAGCTGTTTTTACAACATAATTCCTATTAAAATCATGCATGCTTTTGAAAGCTTGTTTCCGTGTACTGGTTCACAGAAAAGGGCTTAAAAACTCTTAAACAAAACTGCCCCTGTTCAGCAAATCCTCAGCTTGCTCTGTTTCCTCAATAGCACTAAAAACTTGACTTGGAAGGTAGGTATGAGAAAGGGAATAATACTTCCATGCTGAAATACTGCTTTCATTGATGTAAAAACTTGGAAATTAAGCAGAGTGCCAGAAGGTAGGGATAGATTCTAAAGCTAAATGCTTTCCAGTACGTTCAAACATAAATATCTGTTAGATGAAAGCACGAGACAAGAAAAAGTAAAGACCATATGGTTTCAATGCTGTCCATATGAAAACAATGCCACTCTTCAAAATAGTTAACTGATGATCTTTCTGAATTAGACCAGACGTCTTCCTGCCACTGAGGGGTGGAAGAAACGATAGTGCACGCTGCACAGTTTGTGTTACAGAAAACAAAATCATTGGATGAAGCCTCTTATATAAGTAAATAAGTCATTTTACTGGTTTTAACAGCTATTTTTATAGGCATTTCTGTGTTTTATTGGTTGCTTGGGAAGTGGGAGAAATGAGATAAAAGAACTATAGAAATACATATTTAATGTCCCCAAAACTAATTTCCCACAAGCTGTGTAAACTTTTTATGCTTAAAACAAATGGATTTAAAAAGTTTTAAATATTAGTTTTTCAACAGAACATTTACAAGAAGCTTTTTCTGATTTTGGCTCTCATGATGTCTAACAGAGTTCACAAACCTCTGCTGCCTATCTCTGAATTTGACATGTTCAAAACATTTAATTAATCTTGGATTCCTTGCCTGATGCAAATATTCCCAAATGGAAGCATCAACTAGATTACAGATAGAAAAGCATGGACAAGTTTTCTGGGGCAGCCAGACAAGATTGCACTAGATCAGGGTTTTTCAAATTTTCGAAAGTGATGGTGACCCTCTTTTGTGTCACCATTATGAACCAAACATGACATCTCTGGATGAGCTGAGCTCTTGTGGGAGGACGGAAGAAAACCTGTGCCTGATGTTGAGCATTTTCTCTTAATCCCCTTCAAGATTGTAGTTCTTTTTAGGAACTGCTCCGCCTTTAGCAGTTAAGGCATTGGGGTCTAGGGGTACTGGAGTCTCTTGCAACCACTAGTTAGGTCCCGCTTTCACTCTTTTACCTTGGGAAAACTGGTCAGCTGCTAAATCACTCTGGTATAAAATACTGTGTGACCCTCTACAAAGCCTTTTCTCATCACCTTGGGAATCACAATCCACAGTATGAGAACCTCTGATCTTGCAAAGCATATTGATATGATCTTCTTGACTCTCCAACCACAACCAATGTATAGGAGAACAGGTGAAATCACTTGTAGATTTTTGATTTGCACCTGAGGGCAGTGCAAGGGCTCAGACATAAGCTGCTGCTTTCTGGATTCAATTTTTCCTTAAGAAACTAGGTTTACATGTTATCTATATTCATGCCATTTACAGTATCAACTGGTAACACACGTCCATTATTATAACAGTATGTGTAGCTATGTGCACTGCTGAGAGGATAGAAGTAAAGGGGTTGCAAATGCAACATAATTCTTAGCTGTTTATTGTGTTAGGGTTACATGGTAAGGCTGGGAAGCAGAGAGGAATGTTAAAATTGTTATCGTTATTTCCATATGCCACTCACTGTTTACCTTATGCAGATATGACTATTGTTATTTTTCATTGTATATGGATTAGTCAATAATCTCCCAAAGGATGGTAAACCACAGCAAAATCAACTTAGTACTACAAACTGCACTCCTAATGAGCTTGTGTTTCCTTATACGAGTCATTCTTTTGTAACAGGAAGTCCCATGTTAAAAAAAGGAAAATGTTAACTGGAAAAATACAAGCTACTCTCTGTTTTGAGAAAGACTTTGAAGTCCTTGTAGAGTAGCAAAAGGATGTGGCTTTAGTTTCTTCCCATATCTGAATGTGGGAACTGTAAATAGTGAGTAAACTGAAGCACTTAAAAAAAAAAAAA
>KZ505661.1:2161066-2211654 GCA_002844005.1 Limosa lapponica baueri
AAAGAAAGAAAGAAAGAAAGAATAAAAGGCATGCAAGAATAGCACATGATCAGGAAATGAAAAGGGACTTTACATCTTGACAAGGTAAGGGAGCTACCTTGATCATTGAGCAAAGATCACAGCCAAGACGTATAGACAAAAAAGCTAAATTGCTCTCATAATTACCATAACACATACTTCTTTTTCTTTGAGTTATTTTTACTTATTCTCTGAACATAAACTCATTACTTTAAAATTACTTTATGGAAAACTAATAGAAGTTTTTTATCAAGAGTCCAAGGTTTTCAACTCAGAGTCTCTGTGGGTCTTTTATGCTGGATTTAACAGGAAAATGTCCCCTGATCAAAAAACAGCTACAACAAGAATGAAACAAGCCCAAACAACTCGTAGGAGGTGAAGTCACAAACCGTATTTCCAGCCTCCATTACTTTCTTAAACACAGCAAGGTTTAAGGTGAGCTCAATCTGTTCTCAGACTGAATAAAGCTATGATGTGAAAACTGAAATGTTGGATACCTTTAGGAAGTGACCATTAACTTGGACTCTGAAAAAATTTTCCATGTCCTCTGTGTATGCAATGGGAAAGTAATACTCCTTGCATTTCTGGAGTTTGCCTGTGTTTTGTTCTGAAATTAGGCCCTTTTTTTTACCCTTATTTTGAAATGCCGTCTATTTCTTAATGGTGAATTTTTACAGTTCTGCTTTTTTTGTTCCTCTCCTATATCTTATATCTTTAGATATAAAACCAAACCACTATACTTCAGGCATCTAAACCCAAAACCTTTAATAAAGTTTATGAGGATTTTAGTAATGCTATGGGCTTGCTTTTTTTTAAACTTTCTCTTGTCCTCTAAAGTTCATGCGTTTTCCCATGCTGATTATCTTTGAATTTCTAAAGGCCCCGTCGCAAAGGGAGCTCTGAGCCAAAGGAGAGCAGCCTTCTCCTTTTTGCAGGGTGCTATCTGAATGAAGATGAGACTTTGAAAGATGATCATTGCAGAAGTTTGCCTTGACAGCTCTTCAGGAAAGGGATTGATATCCATGGCCTCATATTGAAAAGACGGTGCAAATGCTGCCAATAAAAATGTTAATCCTTTCCAGCAGCTGAATTTATATAGGGAAACAGCCCCTGTGGTAGCAGGATCTCTTATAGAGCTTACTCTTAGGTGAGGAATGCTGACAGGGAATTTTATTCTGCACTGCAGTGACTGTGGTGGAAGACCATGGTGTCTATTCCACGGTATTCAGAATAAATTAGATTTCTTCCGCTTTCTTCTGGAGCGTGTGGATATTCAGATGAAAAAAGACAGGTTCATTCTGGATAGCTCTTACTCCAAGAATTAAGCATTTCTTGATGACTTCATGAGAAGCAACGGAAATTCCAGTGTGTGAAAAACCTCACTCATGTAGTACAAAATCAGTTTGGTTTGGGTACATGCTTTTATTTGACTCTTCTGAAAACCCTGTCTTAAACTTGTGGAATGATCAGCAATGTGAGAATATACAAAAGAAATTAAACAGAGTAAAGATGTGTCCAAGAAATTGAAACACTGAGAGTAAGAGTCAGACTCTGGAGATCGGTTGTTCTGTGCTGACTAGTAAATCACAGCCTATGTGATTCATTCCTGTTTAACCAGATTTTCTTACCTATATGGACTTGATCACTTTTTTTTTTTTGAATTTATAGGCAACAAACAGAACACCTGAATAGGGATTGCATTAAATTAAGACACTAGATAAATGTTATAAAATATTGGTCAATTATCAACCTTATTTTCACTCTAATGGACCAGAGGAAAATCTACACTATTATAATAACAGCTATTTGCTCAGCGGGTTTACTTAATGGAATGGTAAGAATTAAGAGAGAAAGTCCTGCTGCCTTAGCACAGCAAGAAATAATTCCCATGGCTTGAAAAAGAATCCGAGAGGATAAGACTGCTAAATATAGCAATTTACTCAAGTAAAAGGTCCTAGAAAATCCATATATTTTCAGCTGAAAGCATTGGAGGCACAATTACCAATTAAGAATACATAGAGTCAGATGCTTATAAGAGAACTTCAAGGAAAGCATTTGTAGCATGACACAAAAATAAAAGCTAGGATGTAATTTTTCTCCTCATCTTAATGGCTACTTACCCGTACATGCAGTTCTCTTTTGTTTTCATGAAGCCACCACCTAAAAATAGTTGTATCTATAATTAGTAGTCAGAAGTTGTGAATATGATTACACAAGTATAAACTTATAAATATTGTGGTATGTATATTTAAACTCATATGGAATCCAGTGCTGTCTGTATTTCTGATATCTTTTTGTTGTTATTGTTGAAGCAGATTAGATTTGGCATCATCTTTAATTTTGCACTGATTCTGCATGGACAACAATAGGAGTAACTTAGATTTTTAGTTGCTCAGGTGCCCTGTTCCCTCAGTAACCCCTGTTCACAACAGACGTAATAGTTTGTCCATAGATTTTAAGTAAAGCTTATGATTCTCTACTATAAGAGTTTTGTTATGTACGTGCCTGTCAGCCTACAGGATCATTTTGGAGTATATTGTTCATAGCCTTCTTTAACTCCCTGTTCAGCAAATGTGTCCCTGATTTCTGTGTACTTTCACTGAAAATTAATCACACTAGATATAAGGCTGCATTCTGGTTTATCACAGGAAGGACAGTGTCCCAGGAAAAAATAACCCAACCTGTAAAATATTCCAAATATTCACATTGTTGATGCAACTCACAGGGACACACTAGAATGTCTAGAGCAAGTGATGCTAATTTAGAAGCATTTGAACTAGGTACACCTGAAAGCCAAAGAAGATGCCAACAGTGAGGTCTGCAGCTCAAGCACGCACCCACAAGAACAAATCATGTAAATCACAAGCCAGCACCATGGGGGAGCTGAGCTGTTGAGCCTTCATGGCAAGACAGGGATAACTTGGCCAGGACACCTTGGTGGCTCCTGTTACAGACAGGCACAAAGGATCAGAACTGTCATCACTGAGTTAAAAGAGCACTCCTCAGGAACTGCAGTGAAGCTGAAATTTTGCTTTAAAAAATGTATGTCGATGTCCAACTATATGTATAAACCCAAGAATTCATTCCATTGTTTGCCTGCAAAACCCAAGTCTTCTTGATCCTTTCCCTGCAATCTTTACAGTGAAAACAATCTAACTAGTACATTAGAGGAGGCATAAAGCACTCTGCAGTGTATCAGGAAAGAATCCCGAAGAAACAGATTAGCAGCTGTTCTAGGAAACCAAACAAGCCTCTAAATTAAATACAGCTTCACTTTGATGCTGGTGAATAAAGTGCTTTTGGTGCCCTTGAGATGCCTTTCTCTAAACAGAGGTTCCATTGTGACATTCCTGTACAGAGCCTTTACAACGTGGTTTTACTTTCTGTTTGATACTTGCACGCTTCAAGTCTGACAACATTCATGATACTTTGCTACTTACCAGAACTTTGAACAAAGCTCTTTTTTTCACTAGAAAACAGTGCTGATACATTATTAATTTAGGAATAAAATTGCAGGTTACCAAATGGTATTTTAGAAGATGCTCTCAAACACTGAGTTTTATGATCCAAAATTGAGATTTCATAAAAGTTAATAATCTCATTAAACATTAAACATCATTTACACAGTGCCACTATTGTGCAGTCAGTCACAATGCAGTCTAAATAATATCTAAATGAAAATTCTATTATTTCTGCTAGGTGTGTCTCATTATTATTCTTACTACTCCCCTCTAATTTGTGGACCAAGAATCCAGTAATTTTACATAATGAACATTAGCTAACAACATAAAGCTTTCTTTGCAGGAGAGTGAAACTGTGACTGACAGGGAATATAATAATGGAATAATCATTTGTTGAATAGTCCATTCAAAATATTTCTCAAGTTATTAATCGAATTTAACTGAGCCCACTTATGGCAAATGTTCAGCGGTGTCAAAGCTGTAATCGTTAGCTGATAAAAGACATCACATATAAAACACTGACTTCAATGAGACTTTGTAAAAAGAACAGGAGAAAAACTGGAAAAGATATTTAGGAACATGATTTTACATATCTGTTTTTTAAATCTTGACTTCTTCGTGACCTATATGAATGCAACTTCCCTGAACATGAGAGTTTCTTGGATTTGGATTAGCTAATTTGATGGATTAGCTAAATCACACTCTGGACATGCCTCTCATCTATCAGCTATACAGAGAGCCTAGGGCAACTTAAATCCCAATTTAAGCGCTTCCTGTAATAGCCAGATGCTAAGTGGGATTGATCCATGCCTCTGTTCATGGTGAGGTGGTCCTTCCAGGTGAAGCAAGCCATACGAAAGATCATTTTGATCTTCTGCTGTGCTACTGCTTCTTGACAACAGGCAGCCTCTGCCTCTCCTCTCAACTTCACAGTGTTCATCCCTACAGCAAAGAAAAAGAAACCTTGGCAAGGTCCCCATTGACCCCAGTGGGACCAGCAGGCAGGTTAATGGCAGCATTTAACAAGATCCAGTTTTTCTTTCAGCAGCAAATACAACTTTTTTAATACCCCAAGGACTACAATATAGAAAAAGAAATGTGGCCCAATGGAAATTAGTGACAGTACTGACTGTGAGCTTCACCAAGTCACCGTTTCATCCACCTCTACAGGCCAGTTTTCCTGCTAGCTGAGGTATCTCTGTACCACAGTGAATTGCTTGGTAGATAAAACATCTTGCTTCAGACCCTCACCTTGAACCAACCCCAGCACTTATCCAGCTACTGCCCTGGCTGTGGGAAACAGCAGGGAGCTGAGGCTCTGATGTACACCAGTTGTGGCAAAATAATGTTTCTTTCCCTTCATTTGAATTTTTAATGTCCCACTGGAACATGATCCCAGATTAACACATTTCAGTACATTCACATCCCTGAACAGAAGCTACAGTGGTTAGTCAACCTTGTGGGAAGTCAGCATTGTCCTCTGACTTTGTGTCACTCGATGGACTGAGTGATAGCTGTTCAATTCTCTGCAGCTACATACTGTCACTTATTGCAGGTTTTGTTATGCACTTTTTTATAGAAAGTAAGTGCTGAAAACTAGAAATCAGGTCACTTGAGATTTCAGCATGTCTTGTCTTCTCTGAAAGCACTTACCTTGTTAAATTAATGGTCTACTGGTGGTGGTTAAATGAAGGCTTCATTTTGTTATCTATCACCTCTACAGTCTGCTTCAAATAAACACAAGACTCTATCCTTCTTCTGAAATTTGCTGTCTATATTTTTGTTCTTGGCAAAATTGGACACTTCTTCTATTATCTATTGACCAAAGTTCCAGATGTGTTTGCTGACACTTAAAAACTCATAAGTAGAAAATGTTTTGCTCATAATAATGTTTACATGATTAGATGCATTTTTAATTAAAAGTAGCAGAAGACATTAGATCATAGAAATGAAATAACCGCCTCATTGACTGATTTATTGGAAAGACTTAACAAGAACATTTTACTCCAATAATGGTGATAGCACCAGTTTTCAGTTTAATGTATGTTTTCAGAGATATTTAGCCCACAAATATTTCAGAGCTATTTCAAGCATAATATCAAGTTGTTATGGAGGAGCTGTATAGAAATAATCAGAAATAACAGATTTGAATTACAGATACCTCTTTTTTCCCCTTTGAATCTAGGTTGGGAAAGTTGAAAAAGGGTTCATTTTATTAAATGTTAAACATAAATTGGAAAATGCAAAGACTGAACAAATTAAATAATTTTGAAACAATAGTTTTACAAATAAGCAAAATGAACAGAATAAGAGCATTAAGAGATTACATATGATTTATAGCTAGCTCCAGCTCCCATGTCATTGTAACCTTTAAGATAAAGATGTATATGAAGTGGTACGTTACCAAATTCCAAGAAGAAAGCTTTATAGTAAATACTGAAAATAAACTACTACTTTGTGATTGATTTTCATATCAGTTCTCTACATGTATTTTATTAGGGCAAATTATTTCAGTGGCAAAAGATATTATGCAGAATCAAGTTTCTGTCATGATCAAAAGCCTCACTAATGTATAAACTAATGCATTACTTGAGTTAATGAGTTTTATTTGTAAAGGATTTGTCTTTGTAAAATAGTTCCTGCCAAATAATGAAATAACTACTTTAACCACATGAATGGTAAATCCTTCAGCAATTAGAAGCAGATTGTCCTGAGGTGCCATGTAACTTCATTAGGTTTATCTCTGTTTGCTTTGTTTAACCTTACTCACACATCATCATCTGATTCTGATCATTGGTATTAAAAAAAAAAAAAGTGGAAAATACTGAAATCATTCTCACTGATTTTGAATCACAAACATCTGAAACTGGCAGAAATTCTAAGGTGTTTTATCGCATTTCTCAGCAGATCCTATAAAGCAATGATGATCTTCATGCCAAATGGTTCTGTAACCAGCAGGAACATTGTACAGTCAGTGAATGAAATCACTTGGGCATTACTCATGCTTGTGTTACCAGGGCCGTTATCGCTTTGCAAGCATTCATTACTGCGGTGATTCAAAAATAAAACCAACTTCATAGCCTTCTTTTAATTTAAAAGAGATTAAATAACTATCTGTATAAGGAACATATCCTAGCTCTGTAGCTATTTGTGCATACAAAAGCAATTTAAAAGCAATAGAGCAAGCTGGCAGTGGTACGATACAATGGCTCCTCATTTTATAATACTACCCAGAAGTCATGCTCAAGCAGACTAAACATTCTTCAATGATTTTCACATGTTTGAGTTTACCTGAACTATGAGAAATTTTGATTAAATATCTGCAGTAGAGACTGCAGAGGAGATGGAATAGTGTGCGGTGCATGGCAGCTCTATCCGGAGCCTATCCTTTTGACATTTCTACAGTTCCAGTGTGGACCTGACAAATTAATACCCGAGGCAGGCTGTAACTTTGAAGTTAAATGTGCAATTATTCCAGCTGAATGTAAAATGTTTTCATAACATGAAGTGCCTGTGAGGCAGCAATTCATTTACAAGACTAGAAGATAGAAGGTTTAACATCAGTCATGCAAATGGCATTTTAATCTTTTCCCATCCTGAACAGAAATACTTGCAGGGCCTCCTGGAAATCAGTAATATGACCATCCTCAAATGCTTTCATTTTTTATAATTAGAAAATCTGAATCTTCTACATGATTAGGATTCCCCTAGTGACAATTTCCCCTGTGCTCATGAAGAGAACAAATCTCTCTTTGAGAAGGTGTGTACAATAAATAAAATGAATGTCATTTGTAGGAATGGGACCACATGTGAATGATGTGTGAAACTGATAGAGCTGGACTCCTGTGCACAGAACCCTGGCTATTCTAGTCTGCCTGTAATGGTAGATTTGCACATTTACAGACAACAACAACAGAAAAGCCTAACAAACACAGACATCTTTCAACAAATAGAGAAGCTCCCAAAAGAAAGCTAATGACTGAGGTTGAGATTTTGTAGCAGGAATTTTTGGCATGAATGTGAGGCTGATCACCTGTTATTTTTGTAATTTAGTGCCTGTATGTTTGTGTACATGCTGCCTATAATTGTATATCAACATATGAAACCGTGAGCAGAGGGATAACCCATCCATCCATTAGAATTGCACACACAGTAGACAGACCTGACCCAAGAGCTCTGTCATTCTTTCTGGTAAAGAACAGTCTGAAATCTTTTCCTCAAAGGAAAGGGATGGAGACAGATTCTGCTAAGAGAGGTTGTTTGCTTCATTGGGAGCTAGCGCTGTCTTATCCTTCATCACTGTTTTCATGGCAGCATATTTAAATGGATGTTTCTGATTGTTTTGGGTTTGCTAAATTTAGGCACTCAATAAAAATGAATTTGTTTTGCTGTTCTGCATGTACTGAGACTGTCTTGCAGAATGTTCCTTCACACATAAAATCAGAGGGAAATTCCCAGTAAATAAAAATTTTCACTAATAGTGCTAAATACAGTGTGAAAAATATCTCAGGGAAGAACAGTACTCAGATTTAAGGAATAAATAAAAATGAAACAAATGCTTCTATTTCCTACTGTCAACAGCAGTGTCATTTTGCAAGTAACTTTGGGAGTAATAGACTTGAATTCAAGTTTCCTGAGAGCCTTGGGTATAGATTCTGACATGTGTGTGTGTGTGGCTTATGAATAACACTATCGCCTATTTTATTTATTAACTAGCTGTTTTATATATAGAATCATGGAAACATAGAATGGTTAGAGTTAGAAGGACCTTAAAGATCATCGAGTTCCAACCCCCCGGCACTGGTTGCAGGGGTTGAGAAACAGGTTGAGACCAGGTTGAATTTTCCACTTGGGAGCAGATGATACAGATGGCAGTTTCGGTAAAGAAAAATTAAACATTTTTAATGAAGCTTTCTAGGCAGATCTAAATATTTTCTGGTACAGTGAGGCAAAGCAGGAATCAAGACAGAAACTGCTTAAGAAGCCAGTCCATTCAGAGTCTGTAATTTCTGTTCTTTACACTGCATAGTTGTTAGACACTGGCTATACACTCTTTGCCTTGTATTTCTAAGAAGTGATGAAAATTTCCATCTTAAATCTTCATTTTTGGCTTAATTATATTTATGAGGTTGCAGGGGTTGCAAACAGGTTGAAAACAGGTTGCTCAAAGCCCCATCCAGCCTGGTCTTGAATACTTCCAGCGATGGGGCATCCACAACTTCTCTGGAAAACCTGTTCCAGTGTCTCACCACCCTCAGAGTATAGAATTTCTTCCTAGTATCTAATCTAAATCTACCCTCTTTCAGTTTAAAACCATTACCCCTCGTCCTATCACCACACTCCCTGATAAAGAGCCCCTCCTCATCTTTCCCGTAGGCCCCCTTTAGGTACCAGAAGTCCCCTATAAAGTCTCCCCAGAGCCTTCTCTTCTCCAGGCAGAACCATCCCAACTCCCTCAGCCTGTCTTCACAGGAGAGGTGCTCCAGCCCTCTGATAATCTTTGTGGCCCTTCTTGCTGTTCTAATTTTGAAGTGACAATGAACGGCAACTCATAAAATTCAATCTTTGGTTCACAAACTGCATGTGTATCACAACTCCATGGCCACAGATTTGTTATTCAGTTGACCAATGCTCAGTACTGCCTGAAGCCTCACCATGAGACTCCTGGCTGCTGGCACTTGAGCCCTTCCCGAGTCTGCCTGTTGAGAAATGAGGGGACAGGGGAACCTCCACATCAGGAACCATGTTCAACAGTAATGCCAGATGTGAAGCCCTCATTACCACTGACTGAGATCCTGGCCCTGAGGAAATCAATGACCCCGAACAGATACATCCCCCTGAGACATGTTTATAATGCAAGTATGCTGCTAACTGTGTTAGCATTAACGCGCATTGAGGGAACAGAATGCCTATACTTATCAAGACAGTATAGACAAAGTATAGACAGTATAGTATAGCAAGGCAGTAAGCTGCATCTTAAAGTATATTTGAATTGATTTCTAATATGAATTAATATAAGTCAGTTCATATTCTATTGCCAGTTATGTTAAGGCACTGTCCTGAAAAGCGTTGGTTGGATATAGTAAATCAGAGTGGCACTAAGTTTCTACTTTAAGTAAATATATCGTGATCAATCCTGTAGAATGATTTTAGGGCAATGTCTCCTTTTGCATTTAGAGTTATTTTTGGAGTTATATTTTCTCTTTTATATTTATGAAGCAGAAGAAAGTAATATTGAAACAGATGGTCATGGCAGAACACTGATTTTAAATAGGAGAGTGTGAGTCAACCTGTTTCAAAATGCAGACAGGATAGATTAGGAAAGAACAGTGACCCTCTGATCAGGAGTTCAAAACTCATGCAAAATGGGAGCCTGTGAATGCTTGTGGATATTTCAGACAAAGTGGGAATAGGTGGGGTTGCCACTGGGAGCCTGAGTGGGCAGTGCTACCCGGAGGGAAGGAAACGACTGTTTTTTCTGCTGCTGGAAAGAGGCTGCAGCATTGCCCCTGTCCCACTTCTGCTATTCCTCACAAGGAAGTGCACGCATAAATCATGCCATTTTGTAAGAACAAGTATTACAGCACCTGACATGTTGAATACAAGAAGTATTTTATGAAAGTTCACAGATCCATTTTTTATCCTTTCAGAAGTAATGATTAAATGCAGATAAGGGCTGCAACTTGAGGAAGAGTCTAGAATGAATAAGCAAGAGTTCCTTATCTTCCAGAGGTGTTTCTATATGTGTGGCAAGACAGAAAAATGCAGCATTAATGACTACAAAGTTATACTTCCTGTATCATTCCTTCTGTAAAAATCTTGCAATGAAGTCTTGATCTTGAGACGAGCAAGAATTTTTTTCTGTGCTTGCACAATTCTTATACGTTCAGATTTCTGCGTCCTACTGTATCACTTTCAAAGACATTTGGCCAGGTCAGTTCAGACACTCTGGGGAAATTCTTTAAAATGAAGTAGTTAAAATTATTTGAAAGTAGACTTAAAAAAGCAAGCCTCTGTGTTCAACTTTGTGCATGTATTCATGGAGTTTAAAGCAGAAAGGACCATGAGGTACTGCTGTCTTATGATCTGCTAAACACTCGTTAACCTGATGTTTTGGGAATTACTAATATGTGACTTGCATTTAATTAGAGCCTATCCTACTGAAGATCATCGATTATTTGAAGGAAATGTGTGGCTATAAGTACATGACCTCCAAAAGCAACTCATTCTAGCGGTTCATCTAACAACGTCTACTGTTCATCTAAGGTTTATCAAGCATGCTTCATTTAAATCTGTCTGGCTTCAGCTTCCAGGCACTGGTTGTTGTTATGGCTTTTTCCACTAGGTTAAAGAATCTGCAGTATGTATTTCTTCTTTTTATGTGGCAGCTATTTGTCCATGGTAGTCAGATGACCTCTTTTCAGCGAGCAGACCTCTCTCATTCAAAAACGTTTTTTTTTTTGCATCCACTTGTGTGGCTTTTTTTGGACTTTCAATATCCCTTCAAAATGTGGATATTGGAATGGAATCAATAGTTTCTGTATCATCCTCATCAATGAGAGATTCGGAGTTAAAATTGAGTCTCTTTCATTCTCTTCTACATGTATGTAATTAGTGACAGCAAAAGGGTTATTTGTTTAGTTGTCCACTTTGACCCTAATTCTTCTTGAAAGTCACTGCTTTCCAAGATATAGTCCCTTATGCTGGGCATGTGGTTTGCATTCATTGTCCCAAGATGTATTTTGCGTTTAGCTGTATCTGAAGGCACTTTGCTTCAACTAGCCCAGCCTGTCTTTGCTGAGAGTCACCACACTGCCTGTCTTTGGGTCATCTGTATATTTTATTCACCATGATTTTATGTGTACTTTCCAGTTCAGTTATGTGAATATTCAGTACTGGTAGGAATGGTTGCAAATTCTTGTAAACTCTGCATAAAATCCCCTGCTTAAGTCCCAACTGAAAAGTTAATGCTGCATTGAATCAATAAATCACATATTACATGGTTTTATTAGACAAATCTAAGCAAGTATCTGTCAATAGGAACTGTATGCCGAATGTCTGACTGAAGCTTGTTGCATTTATGTAACCAACCACATTTTAAAGTTTTTCAGGGACTGAAATCAGGCTCTTGAAGTAATGGGACAATACAGAAAATTTCTAGAAGCCTTAAGAGGGCTCCTTTTTGATTTTGAGCATCTGCCTAGGAGTATTATAATGCTCCTTCCTGCTCCTGGCTATGTGATTCCAACATCTCACTCTTAAAGCTCCTGTGAAATTAGTGGGTCACTGTAATTGAAAAGTTTCCCTGTGTAAATGATGAGAAAAAGCCATCTGCAAAGGTTAGCTATCAAATCAGAGAAGGCAGGAGAGAAAAGGAAGAAGAGAGCATCCTTCACTTGGAGATAGCATGGCTGACTCACATGTTTGCTAACACGGAGTTGAATCAGCATCAGTAAATGCCTGTTTGAGTGGATTTAAACAATAACCCTTACTTAAATATAATGAGCAAAAAGAAAAAGAATAGGAAGCCCAATAGAGTTCTGCACACTGTTTCACTCACCCAAGTCCCTCTCTTCCTGGCTAGAGGGTCTAATGCCCTTTCAGTGAAAGCAAGGCCTGAAGGGCACAGACCAAGTGCAGACCCATATGAGCACTGTGCCTGGGATCATTTTCTGTGGAGCTTCATCCTGATTAATTGTCAGCTCCTTTAGTGATGCTGGCTGAGCAATTTTTGGAAGTCATTGCCTGCAAGCCATGTGAGACACAGGCAACCCACGTACTGCAGTGTGTTCCCTGCAACAGTGTCTCTTGCGTGGCCCAGCATATGCTTCTCAATGAGGACGAAGCTGCATGAGAACGAGGAGAGGGAGTCTCACTGGCCTCCAACTGGCCACCACTGCTGAAAGATGATAGTCTCTTCTTCCCCCTCCAAAACCTTTTCCTGCACAATCCCATCTGCTTACATTCATTATTTACATGATGCCAGCTATGATATTCTTCTGAACTGCCATGAGATGCTGCAGCTCACTAATTCAGTGCAAAACTAAACTTGCAAAACAACAAAGCGGGCAGTTTTTTGCCGTACTCTTGGAAATGGCTTGTAGAAGGATGTTGTGAGTATACAGGGCTGTGCAGGGCTGAGAGGAGAGAGCAGAAGCATAGAAGGAGAGCAGCAAGGTAGAAAGAGCAGGAGTGAGACTTGCCTTAGTTGCCACTGGGTATTAGAGGTACCCCACGCTCTCGGGATGGACTCCTGAGTCCTCCTGAGAAAGCATGAGCAATGCAGCTCCTGCCCACCAGCCACCTCAGAGATGTGGACAGCTGAACACCTGCTTGAAAAAACCCCTTTCTCAGAGGTTATTTAGAGTAGCTGGTTTCAAAATGCTTGTGTCTAAGATTTCCCTTAGATATAGAAGGGCATATCTGCCTGTTTCCTAATATAGAACAGAACGATTCGTCAAGCTCTGCCTTTCCTGACTCATTGTTACTAGGTTTTTCTGCCTGTTTTGAGTAATGTTGCAAGAGAGGTCCTAAGATCATTCTTGTCTTCATACTTTTTTTTTTTAAATTGCCTCTTTTTAAATATATTTTTAATTCTCCCATTAAAATGAATGCTCTCTTTTATTTTTCTTGGAATAAATACTTCTCCTTTTTCTTTTTTTCCTCAGATGTAAGACAATAAATACACATGTGCACATAGATATCAATGTACCTTGGCTCCGGATATGCAGGAAACACAATGTGGTCATTCGTTCAAACATTCTTCCAAAAATTTCAGTTCTACCCACATTTGAATGAAGATAAAATTACTTCCTAAGCTGATCAAATAATAAAACATTTTAAAGAGAGCATTTATTTAACAGAAATCAAGTTGAGTGAAACTTCTTGGCTCCAGTTTTGGTTTAAGTGGTTTGGAATCTCTACGCTTTTGCAGAAATTACCTCAACTTACTTCAACCTCAAAATTTTGTATACGATGGAGGAGGTCATGTGTTTGAGGCACTGAGTCAGGCTCTCTCCAGTTCTCCAGTCTCCCCTTACCTCTCTATTGCTCCTTGTCGTGGGAAAAGCAGGGCAGAATTGCTCAAAGTATGTGCAACCTGCTGGATGTTTTTCAATCAAGCATATGAAACTTGCAGCTCATTTATGTCTCTTTAATCATTATTCATCACATCTGCCATCCTCCCCAGTTTCAGCATTATCAGCTTTAATGATCTCTCTCTAACAGGGATTGGTCTTGCTACAGTGAAACTAGTATTTTTATAACATGGAAAAAGGTTCAACATGTTAATAACTTTCTTGCCTACTCAGTTCAAGAACCACTTTCTGGGAAGATTACTCCAATTTCACACAGCAATAAATCATCTACAATAAATCATCCATCCCTCCAAATGACTTGGGTTAAAACTGGCATTTCACAATGGCATCAACTGGTCAGACAGATTTACATTAGTGTAAAACTAGAATGAACTTAATAATAAATGGACAGAACAAGAAAACAATTTTTAACTCAAACTAACATCTTCTACTCTTTAATATTATGAAAGAAAACTGGGGTAGCCAGGTTCTAAACTTATGTTTTGCACATGCACAAAGCACTGCTTTTAGATAAATTTTGATTAGGAACAGTGTGAGTTCTGGTTCCATAATTGCATGGCTGACCAGACTTGTGGTCTATTATATAGTTAATATTGGTCTCCAAAATTTTTCTAATTAGGTAATTGCTAGTTTATCATGTAGACAATGTAGCCTTAAAAGGACTGTAATTACATCATTATCATCCACAGTGGGCTGTAAAAGAGCTATTATGGAATGAATAGCTAGCGTTTCAACCCAAGTATCTGTGGATGCTCCTTTATTTACAGAGAAGAAAAGGAAAAAACAGAAGTTTTAATCTTTATTTGCTCTCTGGCAGCCTAAAGAAAATTTAAGTGGGTGTCAGTTTAAGAGAACCCCAGGAGATAGGGCATTGGTTTCCCTGCATGGATGTCTGTTAATCCCTGCGGTTTTTCTGCGGGAACTGGAGAGAAAAGGTCTTGTTCTCCACCCACATGATATTAGTAATTGTCAGAATAAGAAATTTCACAAAATAAAGCAAAAGCCTAAACCAAACCAAAACTCCAACAAAAGCCTATTAAATCACACAATGAGCCCTTCCAAATTATGAGGAGTGGATTTTATGTCCATTTATAAAATCGTTCCTTGTCTAATCTCACAATGAATGCCCCTTCATCTCCTTCTTAAATTGAAAGTTGAAAGGTTGGAACTTTAATACAGAGGAGAATAAACTTGAGAAATCTCTGATTAAAGAGAGTAATACTGATTGACTAATACAGCTATTTGGGTTTACCTTATTTGTACACTACAAGCATGGTTTCTAGTATGTAGTGAAAACCCTAAACTGATGGATTTAGCTGTTGTGGATTAGATTGCGGGCAATTATATTGCAAACCACTGTTAACACCCCACTTTTGTGAAAGTCTCAGGTCACTGAGTATTGCACACAAGTGACCACAGTATCCAAAAACCAGTGTATGTAAAGACTGGGAAGGAAAGTTACTTTAATTCCAACTTGCTTTTCTGCACCTGAACCATAATAATAATAACTAATAATAATAATTGTATAATACAACTGAGTTTTTAAAAAAAACCTGTCACAGACGTTTTAGTGATATGCATGTGGGAAACTCGCATTTATACATACATTTTTGTAAATCAAAATCACACCAGCTTCAATGTCAATGAAAATATATGATCCTATATCTTGGGATTTGCCTGTGTCCTGGGAAGTGCCCCTAGAACTGTTTTGCAGTAAAACAATTTCTGGCCTGGATCTTAACTCTATTTGATGGCAGTGTTTCCCATTTGTGATAGAAACAGGCTACTCTCCTACCATACACATTTGTGAGTTCATGAACTATCAGAGGAAGTTTTCATATTGTGAACATCTGTTTTTTCCCCATTCAGCTGCACAACTACAGCTGGGAAAGACATGAACGGAGCTGTTAGTCATTTCTGAAATAAAAATAGATATAGTCTATGACTTTAGACTTTGGCTATGAGCCTGAGACCATGATTTAAGGCTTTTTATTCCACTACATTGCATTACGTTAACATACCTAATAACAGGATCCTTATTTAGGAAAAAATTTGAAAAGAATAGAAGATAAAGCACAATCTTTTCTGATAAATTAAAATGCTTTTTTAATGGGGTATCTTCCAAAGGCATATAGTTTTTGTAATACCGCCCTTCAATCGTTGACTAGCCAACACATCACAGATAACACACATGGATCCAAACAGCTGAAAAACTGGCATGCTCGTCAATCTTTATCCTGGAAACACTGATTTCTGGAAGTCATTTCATGTAGTGAGGTAGCAGTTCAGGTGTGGCCTGTGCTCTCTCCTGTAGATTTAGCACTGAGCAGTCCAGTATATAAAAAAAAAATATCTAAGAATTAATTATTATGAGCAATTTTGTTTAAGAGCTAATTTCAACATGGTGAAAATAAGAGGCTCATGCATTCTAATGAGGAAATAGTGGTACCGGGCAGGTTTCTCCAGTGGAGACACATGGAAAAAATGCTTCCCAACCCACTCACCTCTGCTGCACTACTGCCTCCCTGTCTGGGAAATCTGGGGATCTCCCAGGTGAAGAGGGGGTGAAGCCAGGGGTGAGATCAAGGAGAATTAAATGATTTTCCTCATGAAACCAGCAGAAAATTTTGAGCAAGGTTAACCCAGCCTACAATTTGTTAACCTTCCTGTAAAAAAATTTTTTTTAAATAGAGATGATTGCTAGAGTCTTCCTCCAGGCTAATCTGATCATGGCAGCCTGACTCTGAGTGACTGAAGTGACATTCTGCACAGAATGTCATAGGTCCCACTGCTTTTCAGGTGAAACCTCCCTCCTTTTGCTGAGAAAATCTTCCCACTCACCAAAATCATATAAAGAAGATATGGAGGAGCCCTCAGAACTCTCCCACTTCCTAGTTATCACCTGAACCCTTTACTAAGTAAAGAGAAGCAATCTGGCTAAATGACAAACATGAAGATATATCTGTGTTTCCATAACCCACAATGTGAATACTCATCAATGAAAAGCACCAACCTAGCAGAGGGTGCCAGCTGAATCTTTGCTGAGAGCCCTACGGTGTTTCTAAATTAGGCAGAGAGCAAGCAAGAACTATCCAGGACACCATAGAAAAAATGCAATTTTTGCAAACTAACAAAGGGAAATTAATACTCATCTTGCTTGAAAGACAGCAACTGTCAGCACTATAGGCTATCTCAGCAGCATCTTGGAGTCAATATGCATAGATCAGCATACAAAGGTGTTAAAATTCAGATAAACTAAAAATCATTTCTCATCAGTTAAATTTTTGAAGTCATTGACATAGCTGATCCTTAGATTACAAGGAAAACTAAAATTACATTTTCAGAGACATAACTGCCTTTGACTTAGTAGTATTCAAGTTTCTAAAATACTTCACAGTCAATAGTTTTCCAAGGCTATGTTCTATGCTCCATTTCCCTTTCAATAATCCTTTAACTAAATTTAGGCAATAAGCCTACCAATTTTTGGTGATTGCAGGTGACTTATGTGTTGTTTTGTTCAATATACTGCTCACCCGCCACAAACTCTAGTGGCGCGAGTATTTTTACAAAGTTTTAAAATGATCAGTGTGCTCTCCTCAGCTTTTGAGGTTCCCTGACAGCAAGCACTGGCAATATTCCAGAAAATACAATTTGACAAAAAGATATCATATACTCATATACCAACAATCTCAGTCAGTCTCAGTGTTTGGACAAGATCAGATAATGGACAAAAAAATGACTGCTTGGAAATGAAGCTCAGAAAGAGAGATGAGGCTGATCTGTGAAGGAAATACTTGAAGAATTTGCAAACATGGTGCAGTTCTCATCTTTAATGGTACATGTGTAAGATTAAGTGGCCAAATCCATCATTGTAGAACTCATTCAAGTAAAACTTTCTGCTCTCTCTGACTGGTAGGGGAATGTGACCCTGACAGATGGTGGCCTCATCTTGGATACGTGTCTTCTCTAGCTGCATGGAAAATATCAATACACCTGGCCATGAAAATGAGTCTTTAGGAAACACTGGCAAAGAGCAGAGGAGTGTGGTCCCCTAACCACTCATCTCCCAGTGAGCCTGTCTTCCTCTCTCCACCTTCTCTTCCTCTCTGTAAAACTAAGGAAGAGGTTTGATATTGACGGCAGAAGTCCCTACCATAGGGCAAAAGTTCACCTGTGCAGAAGACAGAATTGCTCTGGAGTAATCTCAGTTTACAGAAAAAATCTGCACCAAACAGAACAGCCACTGCAGACATTCCAGCCCTTCTCAAGTAAAAAGTGCAGCTCTCTGACCTGTCTCCTCACGTACAGATGCAGTAGGACGAATCCATTTTATTTAAAAAGAAAAAAGAAAACAAAACCTCCCAAGCACTCATTTTTTCCATTAGGGAGAGAATGAGAAAAAATGAACAGCATGTGGTAGATATTAGTCATGTTACTTAGTGTGCTACTTAGTCTGACTTTTCTGTATACTGTGGTGGCAGGCATCGGTGTTAAAACTTGTGTTATCTGTTCTGGAAATTCACCTCAAAAAAGAAAGTGGGGATCGAGGATTTTTTCTTTAGTGTTTTCCCATAAGAGAGTTAAGTGCTGTTTCTATTTACAAAATGTAAGAATAAAACACAGAGCATGTGAGAAGTCATCACAGGAATGAAATGGGAACTTGGACCAAGATGAGAGCATGGCAATCATTTCTACCCACTGGCAAGGATCAGCTGTCCTCCCTCCTCTTAATCTTCCTCCTTCTGCTCTTTCTACCCCACTTCCTACTCTCCTACTGTTCTCTTGTTGTGAATTCTTCCATATGCTTCTTGTGTTTACAGTTCCTCCCTCTCCTGGAGACTGGAGTTAACTTAGATTGTCATCTTCAAGTATCTTCTCTTGAAATACACTTATTCTGAGATACTTTCAAATGAGAAATTGTGAAAAGTTGTAGCAGCATAAGAGGGCAGAATATGTCTAACAATAGAAAATTTTCATGAGTTATCAGTTACTGTAGATAAGAAAAGAAGAAGCAATTAAGTCCTGCTCCAATAGGGAATTATATTTTGCTGATTATCTAGTTGTGCCTTGACTGCTTACAAGAAGATAATAGTACACCTATTAACTTCCTATGTTAAAGAAATTAAGTCATTCATTCATACATTTCCAAACCAACACAAAAACCATTTGGAGGTTCTTAGTACTGATACCTCTGCCCAAACCTGTGAAACAAATGCAATCTATGTAATTCAGAGGAGATTTTTTTTCTTTCTGTTCCAGCAAGAATAAGATCCTTCTGTCCTCTTGCTTTGGCAAACCACAACAAGCACCCCCAACTATATCTTTAGCTAGGAACACAGTACAGAAGATAGAGGAACTCCTGGTGTCCTATTGACAGGAAGAAAGATTCATTAGCAAAATTCACTTTTTGGAAAGATGAGGGTGTATGTCAGCACTGCTATGTTACTGTACAGTGTTGCCTGCTAATAGAAGGGAGAAGCTGGGTGGTGTTGATGCACTACAGGAAACAGTGGTGAAAGAAAAGGGTGATGGACTGAAAGTTAGGTGCTACTGCAGCTGGGATTAGTGAGAAGAAAATATGCAAACCATGTATTAGTATTTCCTCTGATACATCTGCCTCTATGACTCCCAAGACTGGAGCATCTGTACAAACTCTCCTGCTTTTACTACCAAGATTACAAAAGTTGCTATGAGAATTGCTTTATTTTCCTGCAGTACAAATAACTAATCTTTATTCAGCCCAGTTATTTCTACCAAGTATTACACAAGGTTTGAATGCCCACACAGATTACACAGATAGCATTTCTCTGCATATTTATCAGCAGAGTGCACAATGGTGTAATGAATGTGTTGAGCTTCATTTTGAACAGCAATCCTAGTGTTGCAACTTGAAGCATGACAAAAAATTCAAACATTTCCTGAGGTTTTGAAAAAGTCCAGCTGTCTTTTATAAAGTGAAACATTTCCTTTTCTTCAGCCTTTACCACAGTTTTGATAAAGACTAAGACCTTGGAATCGCAGAGGTACCACTAGCTACTATGGCTGAGCCACAAGTACCCTAACTCATTTGCAGAGCACAGTTTGGAGAGGGCATATCACACATCTAATCCAAAGGGAAACATGCAGAACTTGAACATGAACATGGCTTAACTTTCCCCATTGATGTAATGATTTCCATGTGCTAAATTGTCTGTACCTCCTCAGTGGGTCAGCTCCTGAAATCCTGTTAAGAAGAATATAACAGCAGCCTTTAGTTTATTGATTTATTTTAACAAAATAGGTATCTTGAAAGCAAATTGAACCATATCTTCTTTTCCAAAGTGTTTAAGTTTCTCAGAATCCGGGATACACAGACAGAAATTGTAACTGGGAGGTGAAAGGAGCCCAGACAACCATGTGCAGCTTAGTCACACAACAGGCCCAAGGGCAGCTTCAGGGCCACCAACAGAACTGCCTCAGGAATCTGCGGAGAAACCAGATGCTTCTATATGCCGGAGAAGTCTTTGCCATTTATGACCCTGAGGCTTCTCTGTGCTTGGAGAGGAGGCTGCACCGGGCCCAATGCACTCACAACATCCGTCTTTCCAAAAACACATATTATTAAAAGACATCTCTAGTTCAAGAGCAGAAAATAAATGGATAAACAGACCAATGACTGAAAAATGAAATTCCTGTATTTGGAGTTACTGCTCTCATTTTGTCAATGACTAGCTAAATAAAAAGGCAATGGAGATTACAGGCTCCTCTCAAACTACAAAGCAGCATATGAAGCAGGCAAAGGTTCCAGGAAACATTTGGACATGCTCTGATTCCTTCTAAAGGAGCACAGATTGGTGAGAAGGTCACTCCTTGGTTAGTGGAGAATTTATCACTGTTTGGTTTCAATGTATGAATTATGTCCATTAAATTTTTAGGTTTTGTGCTGATTTCTTTATGGTCATTAATATCTTATTGCATGAGGATGATTCTTACACTCTTGAAAAGAGCTCTGGTGAAAGTAAAAGCTTGCTCCAGATTTCCATGTTGAAAAACACCTATGCTGTATAGTTGTCTAATGTTAATTCTTATCTTTGAGTTTGCTTTGATTTTGGGTGTTCAAAATTCAAATTCATCTTTTTACACCATGTGCCGGCCGCTAGAGTTCTACAGCTGCCTAATGGGAAACTATCAGCACAGCAGTCATCTGTCTCCATTTGTTTAAATACCACCTTTTCCCCAGTTTCCTGTGCTATGTCATATGACTATCAAGAGGTCTCAGATTATGATGATGGCACATATCCTAAGATTGTTTCACCTCCATCCCATCTTTTTGATTCCCATTGGACAAACTGCCAAAGCTGGGTCTGGAAGATTTTTATTTTTTATCTCAACAGCTGTGACGATGTCCATCAAAATATAAACCTCTTTTCCTAAAATAGAGTCCCAGGAATAGCTCAGATCTGTTACCAAAGTAGAAAATCTGATATCAGCCCAGAACCTCTTTTAGAAAGAAGAGAATGTATGAACTGTAACTGCACATCTTTTATGTTTACATTTTTTTCATGAACATTTTTGCAGGTTTGTTGAAAATAATTTACCAATTCATATTAGATCTATAGATCATGCACAGAGAATTAGTTGTTTCATTTAAAATTTGACAGGCATTGATTTCTTTTTAAACCCTGTTAAGATCATCTTCCTTATGACTGAAGATTGTAGCATTGGTGTTTTCACGTTTCTTCATTCAAAACATAGTTTTCTACAAAAATGTTCGAAGATTATTTAAGCTAATAAATTTCCTGCCAAAATCGCAGATGTTGATATGCTTTCAAAAGCACAAATTACATAAAATTTCATTTATGAGCTTTGAAATATTTCCGTGAGTAACGTAGAAAAGACTTTAATCCAGAAAGAAGTTGGTATGCTAAATTAAATGGAAATGCTTTGGGAGCAAAGGAATACATTTTGAATTGTTAGATAGAAGTTCCCTCAAAGCATTTCACAATACAGAAATGTATAAACATCCCATCTAACATTTGGCTGTGTTGTATCTGATATCCTGGATTGCTACAGGATCAGAGGCCGAGGAATTATCTCAGAACATATGGAAATTAAAATGTCTTCAGATACATATGGGAAACATCTCTGAGAGAAGAGCAGAGATTTACAGGCTGATGTTACTTCCTGTGTAAAAAGAAAATCCTTTCTACAGAAATTGTCCTTGTCTTGGGTGTTTCCAAAACTTTGTTCCCAAAGTGTTATATTTAGTTGGGTAACTTTTCCTGTGCTTACTGGTCGTTCATCAGGCTTGCATACCGATTATAGCATTTCTATTGACTGGTTTTCTTTCTACAGTGGAATTAGTTGGGCTGGTTTGAATTTATTACAAACATTATCTTGAAAGCATATCATTTTTCCTTCCTTCCCCCATAGTATCTTTGAAATGTTTAATCATGTAGAATAAAACTGTTTACCTAGCTCAAATCAACAGCAGACTAGAAGCAGGAGAATATGGAAATGACTGATGAAGATTCCCTATGCCTCTCGTTAAAGCTTGTCCTAACCACATTAGGGCTTATTTTGTGAGCACTTACCTATGTATGTATGCAAACCTGCCAACACTGAGAAATTCAAAAAGTGGCTGTTTCATAGCCTCACCGTGCCCATATAGATGAGTTTATGTGTACGGATAAGCGTTGCACCACAGGCCAGCAGGAGTGGTGAGCAAGCAGATCTGCTATCCGAGCTCTCAAGAGAAGTGCATCATAGCTCTCCCCTGCAACTCAAATATCCACAGTGGAGCTGATAACATCTGAGGGAAGGGACTCAGAGTCCATTAACCTCAGGACAATGTCCTTTGTTCAGGAACAGGCAAACACACATGGCATAGTGTTTTCTTACGCCAATACATGTATATATGCACGTGAACTCTTTTTTTCCCCAAATATACGAAGACCTACCAGATCAAGCGATTTATATTTCCAAGAAAAATATCAAAACCTGTTTGAGAGAAGTGGCTAGGGTAACTAGCTGTCTTCTGTTCCAAATCACTGTGGTTTAATATCTCTACAGTAGTTGATTAAAAATCTGTGTTAAAAGCAAATTTACCTGAAAATCAGCCACCCAGGCAGCTCCCAGGAAAACAGAGCTTTAGAAAAATCATTCAAACAAATAACAAGATTCTCTATATGGAGTAAAAGAGAGGAGAAAAGACTTCAAAAAAACTTTCAAAATCCCTTAACTATTTTACATGAAGTAATTTACAACCCTCAGCTCTCAACCTGGAATCACAACTCAGCATCTCAGTCCCAATGAAAATCTTACCCTTTCTCTCCAGTTTAAGTGACTGACATTGCTGAAGCATAAACTGTAAAATTTAATGACAAATAGATCTGGGATACAATGCTGAAGTATCACTTACTGCAATAAAAAAAATCCCCCTGACATTTGCATAGTTGAACAAACATCATTCATTGTGTAGTAATGAATATGATTGCCTTTTTCTGCCTTTAAAACAAAGCAAAGAACAAAACCACCACCTAAAAAAATATTTTCTGTATGATTCAGACGTGGTATCCATCTCATGAATGAAACTGTCTTGGTGTCTGTCCGCACAGCACTGCCTGCTTGCAGCGACAGCAGGAAGCTGTAGGATGGTACCGCTCAGGAAACGTTAGCAGGCAAACCTTCAGTCTGAAAAAAGCAACAGCCTTTATTATTGCAGCTATACATATTTAGGTTGAAAGTGTGGCAATTGTCGGCTTGCTTGGAGGGGGACTACTGAGATTACTGGAGAGGACTGGAGGAGGCAGAGAGTTGTGGCAGGGACTGCTTTCCCACTGTGTTCTGCATCGGGGCAGCTGTGTGACTAAGAACAAAAACTGTCAGCTTCACTAACTGATAAATTCAACTTTGTATCTCAGTACCCAGACGGGGAAAGGAAAGTGGAGTAAATAGTTGGGCTACCGGTCATGCTATTAGTTGTGCTATCTGCCTTCAAAGCTGAAATAAAAACTCCTCCCTCCTCCCAAAATGTTGGTGTGTTCAGTAAGAAACAAATATAGCAAATTCACCCTTTACAGTATTTCTTTTGTATTGCCAGCACTTGTAAAGTCAGTAACCAGTTTCAAATGCTGACAAAGGTTTATTTTGCCTCACTTTTTGTACTAAAGAGAATAGTATTGCAGTGCACTTATCTGGCTCTTCTCACCTCTGGCTCTCAGCTTTAAGCAATGCTTGGTACCTCAAGGAAAAAATGCTTAGAGGTTTTTTCCATCTTAACACACTCCTGTTGCTTTTGCAACATAGTGTGAGGCGTAGTGCTGAGATTGCAGCTTTACTGTTTAAGGGGCAGCATAGACTGGAGAGCAACTACATTGGGCCTGCGCCATGCCTCCCTCTCTGCCCCCATTCCAGCAACCCCCAGGACCCCTCTGATACCTCCAGTGAAGCCACAGGTATGCCCAAAGCTGTTGCTGCATCCAGCAACTTGCTTGTCGGGTGCCGGCTGTAGCAGTGCCTGCTTGGCCTTACCGCAGTCACAGCTGCCTGCAGAGGGGAACTTAAAATCAGCATGGACGTGGCCTGTCTGACGTCTGTGTTAGGAGCACAAAGGAGGAAAACTCATCTGATGGAGCCTCGGTCTAACGCAATGCATACAGCTGCGTGGCACCCAGGTAAATCCGCGTGACAGGGCTTGCTGGGCTGTACAAATGTTACTGCTGTAGAAACAGCAGTCACACAGGATGTCCTGCAGCCTGCAGTTGCTCATGGCTACCCTCAGCCACTCTATTCCCTTAAGGAGAGTCGGGGCATTTCAGGAAAGACTTGACCACCTGTGGATATTTACATATCCAACAAGGAGAAGAAAAATTAAATGCCTCTGCTTTGCTTTATTTCTTGTGACATGTGCGGAGCGTTACATCTGGATGTGTCAAAATGTATTATGTCACGTGATGCTCTGTATCCTGGTGGCACCGAAAGTGTGTGTGTCAGGCTGCAGAAGTAGCTTACTCAAGACAGACTTAAAATCAACAAAAGAGAAAAATTAAATACCAGTTTCCAAGCCAGGGGACCCAGCAGAATTTGATCTCTTGTCTATGAAAGTGTGTCAGCTGGGACATCTCTGCTCACAGAAACGTGTCCTAAGCAAAACCACCAAGTTTCATCACATCTACGAAGTGCTGAGCTTAAGTTTAGTAAACAAGAGAAGAAAAAGGAAAACAACGAAACAGAAGTATTCTTTGTTAATTCAAAAGATCTGGAATATTTGAGGCTTTCTACTGCAAAGTGTTCATTTGGCTGCATTGCACACGTATGAATCCATGTTTCTGCAGAAGGAGTTATTCTTTCGTACCTCACTTCTGCTCAGACAGTAATGTTAAATTGATACAATAAAATATACAGTGTTAAAATGCTAACTTTTAATTTAATTTACTTTACATTATTTGGATTTTAAAACTTGAATTTTAAACATAGTCTGGCACTTGTTTTTCCAGTCAGCATTTTGAAGAGAAAAAGAAGTGTGAATCTCAAAAATATTGAAAGGATCTCAGTTAACCACTGAGGCTCTGAAATAACTGGATATGGCAGTACCCAGAACTGTTGCACAAGGCTGAAATAAATGACAAAAGTAAATAGTAATATATTGTGGCTGGGTTATATTTGTGACTGGAAATGTTAAAAGCACACCTTTCTTTTAAAAGAAAGCTTAGTATATCCTGTATATGATGCATATACTAGAAATGGGAAGGAACATACATGATGTGGGATTTTTTTTCTTCACTCACAACTTTATTTTGCTAAGCTTCAAGTGGCAGCTTTTGCTCATGAAGACTCTCCTGTGTGGTAACACTGGAAGCTTAACAGGCTCCTGCACACAACTAGCTCAGCCTCAGCCCCAGCCCCAGCCCCATAGACTTCCCACTTCGAGTAGCGAGAAAGGACACCTCAGTGCCATAGAAAGGACTTTATAGCCCTGTAATAAAATTCTTGTAGTAGTAATGGTGTTGCAATCAGCCATGATAGTCTACTGCTTCAGAAGAAGCAGGGTTTGTTTGGAGGCAGAGACAGTATCTTCTGTTAGACCAACTGAAAATAGCAAGTGAAAACAGACCTTTGTTCAAGCACACAAGCATGAGCCTAAACTGAATCAAAAGAAGGGTTCATGTGCCTACAATTTTGTCCATTTTCTCTTTCAGGTGTTCTAGTAAGATGTTAAACTTTGCAATAAAAATCAAGGTAAAGCACGCACTCCAGTGATTTGAAAAACATTAAAAAATCCGTTGATTAACTTCCCTTCAGCTCCGTCAGCAGGCACATTACAGAAAGGCTCTATTTTTTCAAGGTGCAGGTGAAACAGCTCTTCTTAATTCTGTTAACAAAAGAAACTTGCTGTTCTTACTGTGGAAATGGAATAGGTGGTGTTCCTTTCAGTCTGAAACCATTGTTCCCTTTCACTTGCAGCTAACCATCAAGAGTTCTACCTTGAAAGATGGGGTTTTTCTGTCTCCATGCAAGTGAAAATAGCATGTATAGCATGTAACAATGTGTCATGTTGAACAGTTTTTGTCTCTAGATTAGTGCAGATCAGAATATATGGGTTCTCATTGAATTCTAACCAGTATTGATTTAGTTTTGATGAAGTGAAGGTACAGAAACAAAACCACACAAACTCATAAATTTCTTTCAGCCTGTTTCCATGACAGTCTCTAAAGAAAATACAGAAGAAAATGTGGTTCTGCTTCTCTTTTTCTGCCTTTAGCACCAAGAAGTTGCAATACAGCACTGATAGTTTTAGGTGTGCTTGTGATAAACAGCTAGCAATAAGTTGTGGTCAAGGAAGTGGTTTTCTGTTCCATATAACAGCAGGTACTAGTGGTGCTGCTTGAATCAGGCACAGACTTTCTATAATAGTAAGAATGAGAAGTCAAAGTAAGTTCAGAAGCAAGTAACGAGAGTTACATCTTTCACACTGCAAGGCATTTAGTCGGCCTAGTGAAGTGAAGGCATTTGGTTGGCCTAGACAAGTGAAACAAGGACATGAACATTATTTTCTTGCAGCAATTCCCACCAAAAGCTGTTTCATACCCAGAATTTAGCCATCCTTAGGTTGCTCGTACCTTCCCCATCCTCAGCATTACCAAGTTCCCACGCTGTGAAAATGCAGAACTTCACACTGCTCGAAAAAAATCACACATGTATTTCCCACCATTTAGCCCTAGCTCATCAATATATACATATTATCTTTCAACAGGACCCAGCCCTGATATTTTACCACCTCAGGACTGTCCCAGTTTGGCTATGTTGTGCTTATTTGCACCTCTAACAGGCCACAGTAAAACCGTAATTTGCACCTTTCAAGGGACAAAATTCAGAGGCAAAATGAGAAAGGTGTTACTGTTCAAAAGCTGTCAAAACAGAAACTTAATCAGGGAAATCCATATAAAAGGGAATGTGGGACAGTATGTGATGACAGCCTCTTGTTACAGTGCCTGTGCACAGCATGGGGCTTCTGGATCACACTTCTTCTGGCGCAGCTGAGACACTCGCTCTGCTTTCCAGGTGTCTGAGCTAGGTAAAGCAATCTCTTCATCTTCCCACTTCCTCTGTAATGTGATCAAATCCATCATTCCTTTTGTTACCTCCTTTTGTGTTTGCTTTGCCCCGCAGTAATTTGCTAACTGCAAAGCAGGCAAGTGCTTTAAAAACATACAAGCCTGCTGCAAGTTAAGTCATACTTATCAGATGTGCTGGTAGTGAATCATGCTGACAGATTGGCTCTGTTTACCTCAAACAAACTGTCAGAAATGTTCAGTACCCGAAGCAAAGGATGGAAAAGGCTTTCAAATACACACAGAGATCAGATCATAGCCCAACGCATCATATTTTGCATATTTCATAAAGGTGGCACATGTACGTTTGCATGTAACAATCTGAACACGCTGTTTACAAAGACATTTGGTATCTCTACAAGAGAAAGCAACTAAGACTCATGTAGCTAATGGGGCAGGAGTGGATTTTCTCCCACTCGTTCTGCCCAGCGAGTGTGGCTGGGGGCTGCAGGAACTTCCGCGCTGCGAACACTGCTGTAGTTCCTCCAGTGCCCTGTCCCACCACTTCATATAAGGCTCCCAAGGGTTTTGTGCCCCTCTGTGCTGCGCTGGTTGTCCAGATGGATGGTGTGAGGGACCGCGGGGCAACTGGGAGTGCAGGAGTACAGACAGCACAGTCTGCTCCAGTGGCCAGAGCACTCATTTGCCACAAGCAACAAGCAGCACTAAAATGTATTTGTTTTACATTGCCTGGGAATTTCCCTCTCCACAGGGGGCTGTATGTAACAACCTTGCTTTTCTTTCTCGGCTTCAGCGTTTTCTTAGCAATTTTAGAAACATTTTTAAACTGACTTTCTTGAAATGACACATTCCCTCAACATGATCACGTTTCCAAAGTCGTAAACACACACACATACAGCTTTTATTTCTGATAGCAGCTGTTACCTACCTGCCACAGAGACCCCTCTGCCCATGGCTGTAGGTTGGGAACCCAAGGTGGCCTTCTTAAAAATAAACTTAGATTGTTGTAATTCCATTTCCAGTGCTCTTAAAAGAAAACCTTTTCTTTTTCTTTTTTTTTTTTTTTTTTTTAAAGAGCTTTTAAAATAATCTAATTCCCTGCACAAGATTCAGATTAAAAATAAAATGATACAAACCCTGGTTGAAATTCATAGTTGCAAAGTTCAATGCTGTAAAATCTGGGGAACTAAATAGTTCATATTGAATAACTTACCCACAGCCTTGCTCAATGTTTAAATGGAAAGCAAATGGGACAATCTGAGACTAGAGCAGAGGGAGCAGCAGAGGATTGTTTTGTTTTTCACTTCTCTTTGTTCCATATTTTGGGGTTTTTTCCTACCTGTGAAAGTGTCAGAAAACCCCCTCCCATGGCTATGTGGCATCATCTCTAACTTCCCTGAGCAGGGACCAACCCAAGATCTGAACCTTATCCAAAGGGCCTGGCAAGCGTTTAAAATATGAGCAAGGTTTCTCATTAGAAATAACTACAAATGAGGAGTTCAGAACCAGGAATGTCCTGGTGAGAGAGGGAGCACTGGTTACAGCTTATTTACGTGTACAGGAATTCAATTAGGATCAACCTGGGCACCCGCCAACATTGTTGTGATACGGGGACTTAGGAGGGAATGGCTTTCCAGGGCTGTACTCTGCTATAAAAGCTGGCTTCTAGCTGCAGCGCCTGTCTGCTCACTAGGTCTGCATGCTCCCCAGGAAACAACAGTTTGTTTGCATCCAGTATCAATGAACGTGGCAAATAAGGCACTCTGAGGGGTGCTGTGGCTAGGCTTACGGTGGCTGGATGTGATACGAATGCCTATTTTGTGTTTATGATCCAGGACAGGATTACAAACTGGCATTTGGCCACACTAGACAATAATTAAGTAAAAATTAATTCCCTCAATCTATTTTACTGCTTGTGAAAAATGGATTTGTTTATATAGAGAAAAAAAAGGAGGAGGCAGTAAGTTCTTGACTTTGTAGGGAACCTGGTAATGTTTTTTTCCTGCCAGGTGACGAGAGCTCCTGACTTCTCACACAATGTGTAGTTTTACAGCCACCATCATGTTTATGAAAGGGACTGAGAAGACCACTGTGCTATAACTTTTTGCACTTGACTCCCATTGTGTTAGTTTTGCTACGGTAGTACTATTTTGATCTCCAGCCATTGCCACCTTAAACCAATACTTGCAAAGAGCGAGAGAGGAAATGGCAAGTTATTCTAACCAAAACACCTGCAGTACCCTGGCTACTGGCAACTTCATTTCCCTACTTTTATGATTACCTGTTACTTAGGGGGAGACTAGCCTTTGTAGAGGACAAGAAGAGGGGAGTCTAGAGAGATTTTTGTGGGTCTTTCAGATCCTTTTACAACTGTTGTTTCAGAAGGATCTATGACCTGCAAAAGGCCATAGGAAAGACAGAAATACAGGCAGCAGCAAAAGCTGCCTGAAAGATTTCTTTACATGGACATTTCTTTCTCATTGTTTTCAAGCATTAGCAACAGCATTTTATTTTTGTAAATATGGCAGATAGACATTTTTCTATTTTTATACAGCTTTTCACCTTCATAAATCTGGAAATGATGTGCCACTTGCCAACTCCAAATGAAAATGCAACCTTCTGTTGCTGCCTCTTGAATAGTCTTATCTGTATCCATAGTACAGGCAAGAGGAATGGCGGAAAGCAGCTAATTAAGACACTCTTCTCACTCTATGATACTGAAGCAAACTGCAGATATGTTAAAAATACTCTCTTCACAGTACTTTGCATGTTATATAAAGTTCTGAGAATGAATCGTCCTCCGACAGACGATATTTTTAAATGACAAGCTAAAATGAAGAAAGTTTCCGATAGCATTCACATAGTTCTGTGAAGCAGACCCTCCTCAGGCTTCAGCTTTGGGCTCAGCGCTTAAGTGACTGAATCTGTCAATCACCAAAGGGCTGTGGGCTCTTTCTTGTCTCCTTGGGTTTGCCGACAGCAGCTTCTCAAGTCCGCAGCGCCCTGATGTACCACCTACACAAACAGATGTACACAAAACATCTAAGTAGCAAGACAATTTGAACTGTGTTTTGGAAGTAAACACGGCTTTGTCTTACTGGATGAGAAGAAAATTGTTGAGGAATATTTTTAATGTTGTTACAAGTGCATTTATTTAGTTGTTCCTTCCTGGGTTTTCTTTTTCTTACTGAAGCTGCTTTTATTCAGTTCCCTGACAAAACTACTAAAAACTCAGCCTTTGAGACATCAGAATGGGCCATCTTTTACATCACCAGAGAAGACACAAGCAAAAGAAAAGGCTTTGCAACCAAAGGGTCTAGTGTGGGATAGATATGCTGATATCTGCCCCTCTACTGCCCCCCCCAGCTCTATAAATCTATCAGTTTCAGGGGAATCTTTCAAACCTTTACAGTGCTGTGGGATGTCACAAGCTGCTTATAGAAATGAAAGATATTGTGAGTCATCAGTCTCTTTTTCCAATAATAGACCTGGATAAGCTCAGGGTCTGCCTGACCCCTGGTTTTGTCAGGTTTTCTGTCATATAAGACACAGGAGATGAAAAGATTCTGATTTTTTTAGATATGGCACCTAGTTCACTGGAATTGTTTGTGTTTCAGACACGAACAAACTTTTCTGCAACTAGCTAAAGATGTCACATGGCAAATTTCTGTTCATTTACTCATCCTAGAACTGTCATTTTTTGCATGTTCTGTAAACCCCTAATTCTCCCTCCCTCATTTCCCCACCACCACCTTTATAAAGTAGCATTCTGCTTTCCTGTGTTGCTATGACAACATTTACACTTGCCTTTTGAAGGCAAAATATGTGGCTTCCTTCCATATTTTTGTCAGTGTGCTCTTGTGTTAGAGGGACACACAGGGGAATGAAGACAAAAGCAGATAAAGGTTTAAGCAGCAGGTTGCAACTTTATTTCCCAATGTAAAGGGCATTTAAGTGGGTCTAGCATGGATTTACCTATGATATAATTCCTCAGTGTACCCGTAAGACAGATTCATTCAGTTTAGTCTTCTGAATCTTCTTTCTTCGTGCAAGAGAAATTAAAGGAGAAACAGTGAAAACTTCAGACCTGCCTCCCTCTCCTGTCTCCTCTTGTGCAGGCAGAGAGACCACCAGCAAAATTCACAATGGCCTTTACTTCTAGGTCTTGTCAATTCCAGAGAGGGAGAGCAACTGAAAGGAACTGACAGTTAAAGAAGGATGCAAGTTACTTTTTAAATTAATTAGAAAGTAGAAACAAAGAGAAAAAGCCCTTTCCCCTCCCCTAGAGAGGAAGGTCTTTGTGAATGCAGTGTGTTACACTGCAAAATATAGGAACTAATGCTTGCACCTGATAAGAGTGACGGTTGGTTATATGGGCAGAGAGGCGTGCTGTGCCCCAGTTCCCAACAGGATCCTCAGTGCCACTACCTTGTCAATGACTTTCTGTGCTATGAACAGCCCAACTGACTACTGCCTCTTCACAGCTCTAGAAGCTGGCTGGCAGCTAATCTACAGCAGACGTAAAGGGAAATTCTTCTCCAAAGACAAAGCCTCTGCAAGAAGTTTTGAAGCAATTGGGTCTTTATTAGAAGTGCCAGGAACTGAAAAAAATGCCTCTCTTTACCAAGCACCTGGCTTTCCTATTTAAGCCACAGGACCTGAGTCAGATAAGTCTTATGGGCTGCAGCACTCTCTCTTTGGAACGTAAAAGCAGATGGAGACATCACATTCCCTCAAAGCAACAGAGATAGGCTGGCTTAGCTGATGCTTATTTCGGATCTCTTTAAAATCCTACAGGAGAAGATATGCAGCAGATATCTCTCTATATTTCTGGCACTGTTAGCAATCTGAACTGCCTCTCCTTACTCAGGCTGTGGGAGCATTGTCCTTTTTTTTTAACGGAGCAACAGAGCATACCTCTGCAACACACTAGCTAAAGGAAAAGCTTGTGCTCGCTGAGCCTGGGAAAATATTGAACTCTGACCACTGCTGACAAGATGTTAAACCGTGTCAACAGACTACACAACAAATACATCTGCAAACAAAATGTATTGCATTTAAATAGATTGTTAATATGTTCTTCACTGTATAAAGGTGTCAGCTGAGTGGGTTTAGAAAACTCACTGCAGACAGAACTATGTGCTTTAAGAAGCATGAAAATCCAATACTTATCTAGCTTGTATGAGCATGCCATGAACTCAGGGGGGACCACGCGGGCTGCTCTTGCTCCAGCACCAAACCCTGTATTGTCCAGTAATTCCGTCACTCACACTTTCAGAGATAACCCTTAACAAAAGGTAATCTGCACAGACTTTAGAAGGCAGATAAATACACTGAAAATTATCAATGTAGAACAAACATGATTTAGCATGCTCAGAGGCCAAATCAAGTTTGCACAACGCTGGCAACAGTTCCACTTTTGACAGAGAGGCTGGGTACTGTCAATGTCTCTTCAGCACCCATCTCAAACTGTGGAGAAGCAAATTAGCAAAACAAGAGATAGAAGGTGGCTACAGCTGTCTTGGAGGGAACTTGATCATCTCCATCCACAAACCTTGAAGTCTAAATCACAGTCCCACTTCTCAGTTCCATTTTGATCGCCCTGTGCTATTCCATCAGTAACAGCTGCTGCTCTTTGGATCTGCTTTGTGGTATCCAAATTGTAACCGCTGTCAGCTTTTTAATGTTTGTTTGGGTTGTTTTTTTTAATCTAAAGATGTACCTTAGAACTGAATCAATAATTAACCCTCCACCATGAAGGACAATGATCTGAAGAACTTGGCTTGCTACAAATTTATAGGGCTTAAATCAATTTCCCTGTTCATGCTACTGAAAACCAAGGAGTTACAAAGACATTACTGGAAGAGGTGAGTTTTGGCAGACATCATTGGCATATACTGCGGAAGTGATGGGAAGAATTGTTCCTGTGTAACGTGAGAACTCCAGGGAAAAGGCCGATGGAGCAGGACCCTCACAATTTCCAGACCTTTAGTCTTTCTGAAGGCTGTTCCCGCACACGGTCACTTTTGTCCTCCTTGGGGAGCAGAGGGCAGCTCCCGGTGGGATGTGTTAGGGGGCAGTCCCACATGCACCGGCAGCAGGAGCACCCCTGTGCCCACACATCAGCAGAGACATCAGCGGAATCCCACTGCGCCTCAGTCTTGCTCCCTCTTTTCCAACATGCTTTTATGTCTCTGCACAGATTGACTGTGGCACATTTATATCCAGCAGCGTTCCTCTACAGCAGGGGATTCTTTGTTGTGAATTTATGGCTGGATTATGTCCCTCTTTAAGCTACCTCATAGGACAAAGCAGCTGTAACACATGGTGCTCACAGCACTGCTGCACTGGCAGCAGGCATGAGCGATGGGCAGTAGTCTCACCCGGTTTCTGTTATGTTTTGCCACAACAAACCCCTCTAATGTGGTACGAAAATTTAGGCAACACCCTTTTCCCTGAGGCAAACAGTTTTAAAGCTCGTATTTCAGCTGAGCAGTGTAAGAAAAATAGGAAATGAAATACACATACAAATGAAAGCATATTTTCAAAATTTGAGCTGTATGCACAGTTTTGGCTTGTGTTGCATCATTCCTGTTTAAAACTGCATTTTAAAAAATCCACAAAAAAAAATACAGCAGCCAATTTTTTTTTTTTTTTGTTCTGACTCCTTAATGATATTACTGTGTGTGTGCAAATAAGGGTATATTTATTTCTCCATGGTGGTCTCTCTCAGCTCATTTTACTGTCCGAAAAGAGAAGTCTCAGAATTTTAAGTTTCCTAAATCAAGTAATAATAAAAAAATACTTCAAGCTAGGGACAGTGAGGATTACTAGCTCTTAATAAGTTCCCAAATCAGAAGTGCTAGCTGCTGTACTGCCCTGTGGCCACATAGCACCATGTGTATATTCCTAAAAGACTAAATGATCTGTACCCGTAGCTCCTATTGAGCACATATACTAAGATATTGCTTTTGTTCTGATTGGTGCAAAAAATCATTCTGGAGACAGACACGTTGGATGCAGAGGTCACAGGCAGAGAACCCCTAAGCCATTTAGGGCGTGTTGGTTGCTGCTCTGTTTTTATTAATAATTTGGTTGCTTTGGTTTGGTTTTAAGACTCAAACAATGAAACCACTCATTAGCTACGGAAAACAGTTCATAGTCTGACATCTGTGACAAGGGCTTTCTTGATTTTCAGTCTCAATTTTTTTTTCCTTTAATTTCTACTTCTTAATTGGAGTAGTGTATGACATGCTAACTAATTTCTCTCTGTCATTAGGCTGTAGTCCTGCACATATTAATGCACATGATTAACTTTGTTATCACAAGGAATCTGAAATGAAAGCGACAAAGCGATAAATGCACAGTGTTTTGGGGATCTGACCCTCCTCAAATATCTGTTGATTCAGACCGCTATGGTCTCCTTAAACACTGCATTGTCAACCCACATATTTTGCCCAGGTTAGTCTCCTTTCTGAAAGCAATCCATCCATATCATTAACCATGTAGTAGCTTTTCACTGTAGTCTCTTCAGTTAATTAAGTATTCCAATATGAACACAATATTCCATGTCTGATTTCTTCACATCTGTCCATTATCATGTAAGACTCATTCACACGGTTTGTCACAACCATTGATGTACATCCATGTTCAGAAAGATACAGCTCCCAACTGGAAATGCTCCTGGGGGTGAACAGCATATGTTCCATTTTATGACACTGGAATGGATGTGCATTGCTCAAAAATTTTCCATACTCTTTTTATAATGCATGAAACACATTAAATAAGACAGAAAGAGTAAGAAGATTTGATAGAGCAGAGTATTATCTAGCAAGAAGAATCAGGCAAGTCCGAAGGAGCAGTGTTACTTGCAATGCTCTAAACTGGAATTTGTAATTTAATGTAATTCAAAGCCTTTATCTCAAATAAGAGCACTAGAAGTTCCAGAATTTTGTGGTGTGTTCCTCATGCAAAAAAGCATAAGGAATAAATAAATAATAGGAAGTGCAAGAACATTAAATAACAGCAGGGTAATCACTTTGAGCATAGGAAGAATTAAATAAATAGCTACTTATTTAGCCCTTATTCTCACACACTCCTAATGTCTTTCTCAAACACAGATGATCTGACATTAATGTACAACAAAATCCAGGCTCTCTACGAAGTGCAGTGCAAAATTGACAGCCATCCCTAGGGTTCAGCTAATATCTTCATCGGACAAGAACAAAAAAGAAAGTTGCATGAGCTCTCACCACCACTGTAGCCCCGGCAAGGAGTAGCAGGTGGAAAGTCTTAGAGCAAGTACACAGTGCCGTCTTTTTTAATCATGATTCTTCCACACATTATAATACATTTAAGTGCTGTGCTTGCTCTTTAAGACGGCCTCATCTTGATAATCAATGTAGCCAGTCTAGTGAAGTGCCACTTTCCTGCTGTGAGAAAGCACAATTCTTCTTACTGCCACAGCCCCCTGCTGACATGTTGTAAAACATTTAAGCAGGAAACTGTTAAACCTTACTTCTCTTTTTTCCCTCTCTGCAGACAGAAATCTTCTTTCCTGCTGGTTTCTCACTTGAAGTAAGAGCCGTTAAGATGTGCCCTGGCTTTTACCCTGAGCTTTGCCCTAATTTTAACCTTGTGCGACGGTTATCTTAATTTTACTCAGATTTTTAAAAATGACTCATTTAGCAAGACAAACTGTGAAAGTGCCTGGTAAAAGACTAGATTTCCAATAAGCACGGTTAAAAGGTCACCTACGCCAACTTTTCTTCAGGCAGGCAGGAGGCAGCTTCAGTGCCTTCACTTACAAACCACACCAAGTCAGTTTGGGGCATTCTTGTAGCTGTAAAGTATGCAAAAAGTGAAGAGGCTGGACTCAAGAGATCTACGTCTGCAACGTCAGGCACATGTTTTCATGCCATGAGCCCTGCTTCTCACCACCAGCACTTTTAAAGAAGGAAGGGAAAAATGAAATTAAGGGGCTGATAGTTCCATTAAGCTGAATAAGCACCATTAATAGATGTTAAAGTTTTAAGACTGGGAAGCTGACACAGGTACAAGTTTTATGAGTTTTAAACTGTACTTTGAGATTATGAATGAAGTTAAAGCCAGAGGCTTTTATGCCATTATGAGAGGCTCTGTCAGTGAGCACTGTAACCTAATTAGTTTTGATGCAGCAAATCAGCAAAGCCACTACTGGTTATGACCTCTGCCAAGAGCACGAGAGCGCCAGACAAATGAAGCTTAAGATGTTATTAGTTGTTCTGTCGCAAAGTTCCAGATAAAATATGACAGGATGTTGTTGCTTGACTTCGGCATCAGTTCTCCAGATGGCACTCAGCACTGGCTTGTGGCGAGGCTCGCAGGGAGGCTGCCACATTGTCTCTGTCAGAACGAAAGTTTTCCAATTACAAAGAGATAATGCATAGAGATGCAAACTTAATCTCCTGAATGAAAGGTTGCAAGCTGTGTAATAGCAATTGAGGGGAGAGATTTCACATAGTTCGCTTGTTTTAAACACTGCTGTTCAGGAAAGCTTTATTATCCTGCCCAGTAAAACAAAGAAATCAGATGCACTTGAGACTCTGTGCGTTAGGGCAGCTGTGGCTGGACTCAGCCATGCCACAGCCGATCTTGTGGAACTAGTGGGTCTGATCCTCCTGCTGGGCTGTTGGTGTAAATCAGGAACAGATGCCCCTGAGATAAAATAGTGTAAGATGGATCAAAAAAGGAAATTAAGGACCTTTGAACCAGCTGAGATCTGTTCACTTTTATTTAGTGGTAGACCAGGTAACTTCTGCCAGTTTGGTTGGGTGAAATAATGTATTTTCTTTCTCAAATTTTTATGAAATCTTCAGTGGAAAAAAGAAATGGAATACCATGCAAATGGTGAGTTTAGTGATTTGACACTGTTGTTATAAAATAGTGTCTTCATATTTGTAGCACTGTACCAGGCATGTTGAAATTATTCAGTAGCCACAGTGACAGAATGACAAGATAATGGCCCAATAACCAGCAGAAATGGCATCTCACTTAAAGATCGTTTTAAGGTGCTGGGAGGCATTGGGAATTGTATAAAGGCTAGAAAATACAGTAAAGAGACTATCCTCCACTTAACCCACATACATAAAGAACTGTTCAATGAATGTACCACAACCAATTTCAAATGCTTTCAGTTGTATAGCTTTTATGTATCACTCAGTATCGCTGAGTGAGTCATGATTGTGCTTTTCAGGGTGTGAGTGTCCTCTTCCATCTGACAGTCTTCTGACATTTGAAAGCAACATGGTTCAGGAACATTACCTGAAATACTTCAACACAAGAAATTCCCTTTAAGCATAAGAGAAAAACCTTCATTCTGTGAGGGTGGTCAAACACTGGCACAGGTTGCCCAGAGAGGTTGTAGAGTGGCCATCCCTGGAGACACCTGAAGCCCAACCAGGCTGGTCCATGACCAGCCACCTCCAGCAGACCTAACTCAGGCCAGGGGCAGGACTGAATCAGCTTTGGGGGCCTCTTCCAGCCCCAACCATACTGGGTTTCTATGAGTCTATTCAAATTATCATCTTCTAAAAATTATCATCCGTTGCCAAACCATTTTAAAAAGAAAGCCAAAATCAATTTAAAAAAAACAGTCCCGTTCTCTATCTGGTTATAGGGATGTACTTTTGACAGAAGAAAATATGTAAATACAGGCAAGCAATAACAAAACGTGAAAAAGCAGGGTTATTTTTGATTCTCTGATTTCTAACTAAAATACAATTACCCAAACAGCCCCAGCAGCACATAAAGGGGGATGATTTCTGCCAGCTCATAGGTGAGCACCATAGCAGCCACAGAAGGCTTTAGCCACCCATATCTTCCTGTAGGGATGCCAAGCGCTTCCCGAGAGAAGGCTCCATCCGGCTACCTCCAGCCCGGCCTAGGCCCTGCCAGCCCCGGTGTCTCCCTGGGATGGCTTTAAAAAGGCTGAGTGACAGTGAAGTTTCATGAGCTGAGGGTAGGCAGGAGACCCTACACAAGACTAAGTTGAGTTACACTTTTCCTTTTGGGGGACTAGTTGTAAACCTAAGGACTACAAGGCAAAAGGGCTTGGAGGACTAGAGAGAAATCTGGATTGTGTTGCCCAGAAGCAAATCTCCAGACAGGTCTTCAGGAGGGGAATTTCTGTGCTTTTTTTCAGCCTAGTCCAAAAAGCAAATTCAGAGACAGCAATTTCTGACTAAAGTCTGTTCTTCGAACTGCACTGCGCTTGCTCCATGTACTTCAGGATGTTTGTTTTCCAAAGCCTATATATATCCATACTGGTAAGTCAGTACATAGGCTGTCTTGATAGTAAACTAATGACTGTCACAAGTGTTAATGTGCCTCAGCCCAAAATATTTAGTAGGTAAGAAATATCTCTGCTTACTAGAATGGAGAGGAATGGTGATATATATGTCGATGCACAGAGCCAAGAACGGCTTCATTTTCGAAGATGTTGCTGTCAATACTCTGCCTTTGCATGCTGTGTCCTTTTTGCTCTAGATTAGGACAGGACTTTTGCACAGGTATAAACACCCGTGATAGCCACAGAGCTGCCATCATGGACAGCAAGGAGTTAAAGAAGTAGGTCAGTGAATGGCACAAGGCTTTGCTTGCAAAGCGCCCTGCACCTTTATTTCCTGTGGAATCCAGTGGGAATAAGATACTTTGAGAATCACCATCAATGACATGGGTAGAGACACTGAAATCTTAAATGTGAAGGGAGATGTGACAGCGTTTTCACTGCTTCAGAGTTGCTTTTGTTCAGACAGCCAAAGATAGCAAAGATGAAAGAGGAGATTGTCTTATAATTGTAGGATTTGTCTTCTCCAGGGCCCAGAATACATCTGTCCCAGATTTTATTCATACATATGGTTTTTAAAAAATGCACCTCTCCCAAAAAGCTGTCCCAAAAAGCTGAAAGAGCTTATATTGAAAAACCAAGCTGCACCATGAAAGGAGCACAAAGCAGATAAGAGACAGCTATTAACTCTACATGTGCTCGTTAGTGCCTTGTAGGCAGCAGCATGTTGGCAAACGCTCAGCTGAAGGATGAGGGGTGCTGGTGGATCTCCTCAGGGAACTTCATGCACAGGGAGAGCTCAGAAGATAGCCTGGAGCTGTGTGCTGGGGCTGTGCTCTACTCAGTAAGGAACGGCAGAGCAGAGACCGTGACTGACAGGTCACTGCAGCGCAAGCCATCATCTGATGAGTGAAGACGTGAGTTGGACATAAAAAGCCTATAAAGAGAAAAAAACTCTTTTGCATGTTTGATTTGTTAGAGATGGGGAGGGTCTTTTTCCCTCTGCAAAGTTTAATGCTCTCTCAAATGAGCAGCAAACCAGGGCCTGTTACTGCTTACTGTTTGAAATGATATTCTGCCTTTCGGCTATAAAGAACCATGAAAAACATCTTACTCCAAAGTGTAGCTGTAAATTCAACATTAATAGTGCAATAGAAAAGAGCATTTTCTTTTTCATTGAAATAGCCGGATGTGAAAATCTCCACTGCAGTTGAAGCAGGACTGAAAGGAGTACTCTATAAATGGGATTAAAGAAGTAGATAAATGCAAAATGTAAAGAGAGGAAATCACAAATTCACCCACAGAAAAATGAAAATATCTAAAGCAGAACAGCTTGGGGGAAGTGACTCTAGTTTCACATAGGTGTGGATGAGAACAAAACAGTGGTGAGGGGAAACGCCCTACAAGGTGACATATGCACTTACTGAAAAAATTAGTGGAGTTGTATTGTTTGGAAGATCTGCAAAACCTTTTGCCTCTAACCATCCCTGCACAATGAACTGATCACTGTCTTACCTTTCTGAAGAAAACTTAATTCTCATTTCCTCATTGAGGAAATACAGGTTTGATGTAATCAAAAGTTTTACAAGAACACATGACATTCATCAATATTGTCTTCCATGAAAATTGTTAAGAAATACCCTCTGTATTTTGGTCAGGTGAATCCACTTTGTTCTGGCTGCTCATTCAGATGCTGATAGTGGTGCTCTGGAAGACACACATGCAAATGGTAACATCAAAAGGAAGCGCTCTGATCTTATCTCAGCATAATGCCTAAATAAATTCCCTTTGGCGTTCCCAAAGTGCGTGGGTTTCCCATTCCAGGACTTTCAAAATTTCAACTCCTTATTCTATCTTGGGATGAAAGGAAATTCTGAAATGTTAAACCTTTTGTTTGTTCACATTGGTGCAGCAGAGGCAGAGGGCAATCGAGGCTTAAAAATCTATTCTGTTGGACATCATGTCTGGACAGTTTTTTAATAATAAGATTCTGTGGCATGGTTGAAAACATTCTTTCACCACTGCTGATGTGTTAATCCAGCATGGGGAAGAGAAAACTGAAAAGACATTTCAACCATAGGGTTTATATTAATATATAAAATTAGTTTACGGTTAAAGCCGACAGCATGTTTGCATCTGGATCCTGTATGATAGCAGTTGATACATTTAATATGGCATGTGGCATAAAACAGGATTAGATAAGGTTTTCTGCTTAGCCATGCTTCTCTTGTGCAAAAAAAATATTTATAACAACTTTTTCTACAAATCACATTATAATGCTGAATACTGTTTTGAAATGCACTCTGCATCAGCAGTATTTTCCAAAGGTTATGTCCCTGTGATTCTTGCTAATTAGCAATGAGTTGGCTCTGGGGTAGAAGACATGCTCAGGAGGATTTTCTGAGGTCTGATTTCAAAAACGCAAACCAACCAGACCATTCCCCAAATTAGCTGGTGTGAATGGAGCTGAAAAATTGGGCTGGAGCAGGACCTCACATAAGATTGATTGTTTGGAGCTAGGTTAACTGAGAAAGAAAACCATGCTAATGTGAACTTTGGGAAAGTATGTACTCAAAATCCTAGGCAAGGGCCCAGAAGGTACTTTATTATTTGGTGTTTCTTATCCACATGACTCAGTCTTCGAGTCCTCCCAGAATCTGAAACCACACCGACATCTATTCGTGCAGTCCTTAACTGCTGCGAATTTCTGTGTGCTCCCATCTCCACCTCCCCATCTCCTACAGCAGTATTCTTTCCTAACCTGAACATGCAGGACCCGAGTGTGATTTTTTTTGTGAAAAGCCTATCTAAATTGCAATAATGTGTTCAGAGGAAACTTTCTCCCTCATATCCTGATGCTTAGCATCTCTGTGTATGTCACTACCGTACCTGGCGGTGTGTATTGGAGGCTGGAGTGCCTGGCACTTTGATCCCCAGGCAGATAGGAAAAAAAAAAAGTGAACATGTGAACCAAAGGTAGCTGTAGCGTGTACTACTGATCCCTGTCCATTGGAAGCTGCTACCCAATACCTAGAAGTGATAAGGGGAATGGGCACTGAAAATTCTTTCCCCTCACAAGTCAACAAGAGTGAGAAATCATGTCTATACGTGCACTGCAGGTACATGTTCAAATCCACTTTTAAGTAATTGAGACATAAATGAAGTTGAAATAGATGGGAGGCAGTGGTGCTAGTCATTCTTTAGGCTACAGGTGTAACACAGGGTGATGTTTGATGCTGTCAAAGAATATGCAATTCACAGTCTAAAGAAAAAATGTAGTTGTGTTTCCATATAAGTCCACTAAAGACCAGGAAGAAAAATGCACGTGATTTCAGTAGTCAGTAGTAAGCAGTGCCAGCATCACTCTGTGTCTGAATAAAAATAAGTACTAAACAGTATGAAGATGGAAATAATATAATATAACAGGATTTGTATTTGGGGAGAAAAGTGCCTTATTTCTGTATGCATCTTGAGTGCATTTATGAGTCACGTAGCGTAAATGATGAGAGAGTTCAAGCACTGCAGACAGGTAATAAATAAAGCCCTAGAATTGTCTGGTCTGGCATGTGTTGCTCTATCATGAAACGGAAACATTCAATAGAGAAGAAAATTGACCAGCCACTGACAAGAGATAATGGACTTATCTGTTAATGGAGTGAGATAATGTAATATTTAATATAACATTCCTGATAACTAGTCAGGAAGATCTACCTGTGCCAGATTTCCAAGGTTATTTGTAATTGAATGCAACTGAATATCACTAGAAAACAACATAAAAGGGAAAGAAGTTTCCTGCAATTTGTTGTCAAGTGCAGAGAACTTTTAAGTCTGAAGACAGAGTCGCCACCTTGAAGAGCTTACAGGCCCCAATTTAGGACTGATTTAGATTTAAGCAAGAAGCTAAGCACTTTGCAGGTAGATAGCCTCCCATTTTGCTGCAACTGTGAAGGGCAGATGTCTTCTGGTCCTCCTTGTCTCCATATCTCTGCCCCTGCTCTTGGCTCTATGGTCTCACCCACCCCTGTGCATGAGCACTGGTGCCTGTTTCACCCCAAGCTCAGCTGATGCAGCATAATGCAGCTACACAAAACTAGGTCTTTTTTCTCCCCTGTATTCCTTGCCTGCTGGTTTAATGAGCTGGGTTGCCCTGTAGTTCATTTCTCAGCTGTTAGGGGGCTGGAAATTACAGCTCCCCGTAGGTACAGTCCTTAGTCCTCAGCATGTGGTAGTAGCCGTCCGGATGTATGGGGCAGAGTGGGGCTGGTGTGGCTACTTATAGTGATTTAACAATGTGATTCCTGACATGTTTTGAATGATTGTTTTTTCTTTAGCGTGGAGTCTGATTCCCCACATCTGCACCAGTGCAGTATCTGTTGGTTTCAGTGCAGCTGGTGTAGGGCCAACAGAAAAATGGTGATGTTTGAATCATTCGTGGAAGACATCTGGGCTCTTCACTTTATATATGTGTAAAATCAAAAATCTCTCTGGTCTCACCACTTCTTCCTTTTTTTTTTTCTGTAATTCCAGCAAAGATGGAGTTCCCCCAAAAAAGAGCATTCATTTCTTAATGCTGAAGGCATTTAGAAAAGATGTAGAGAGCAAGCAAATTGCCAGTAAGTGGTGTGTGAACATTTAGGGACACAGACTAAACTGTGGTATTGATGAATCACCATAGAAAAGAGCCTTATTTGGGGAGTATGACTTGAACAGAGTTCCTCCTGATGTTTACAGAAGTTTTGCCCACATAAAGGATTTCAAATTTGGTTAAAATTGTGGCATTTGCTCTTCTGTCAAGAAGCAAAGTGCAATCTTAGTCTCCTGACACATTTCTTATCTATCATGTACTGTAATAACTATTTTCTTCAGACAAAAGCCTGATAGCAGCACTGCAAAGTACTCCTGCCTGGAAGGATAAAGTTTAGTTCAGAAGTAAGAGATGATGAGAGGGAAATAAAGCATGGGATGATTTGATGGCAGCCATAGGGAGAATATATATGGAATGGAGAACTCGAAAAGCACGTATTCTTGTTATTTAAAAACACAGGGTTGTTAAATTGAAAGAAAATGGAAGAAAGATGGAAGGAAGGAAGGAAGGAAGGAAGGAAGGAAGGAAGGAAGGAAGGAACCTGAGCCAAAAATACCCCCAGACTGCAGAGTGCGATGAGAAACTGTCCAGGGCCACAGAGCAGCTCTGCTTTGTCTGGTCAGTCCGGAGGCAGGGCTTGTTTGTCCCTAGCCGTCTCTGAGAGATCTCACCTCACTGTGTGGTGCCTGCACTGGGGCTGGTGAGCTCCAACCAGTCCCAAGGCCAGGCCCAGTGAGGTTGGGGCTGTCTGCACCATCTTACGCAGAGAGCAGAAACTTTTAAGCGGCGTGCTGCTCCGCTCTTCACATTGCCCACAAGGCCATTGAAACTTTGAGATACTTTTCAGCTCTCAGTCTCTTGGGAACTCGGTTTTTTGGAAACCAGAGCCTGCTTGCTGCAATCGCTGCCTCTGAGTCACTCTTTGCATCAGCCTGCAGCTGCTGGCAACTTCTCCCACTGAAAGATCTTTTTTTTTTTTTTTTTCATTTCCCTATTCAGAGACAGGGCAAAACAGCCCTGCCTGGAGCTGGGTATCAGGAATCACGACTTCACAACTATCATGCTGTCTTGGCATTTGGGAAGATGCTCCTTATTGAGGCCATTATCTTTACTTTTCGTGCCTGGCGGCAGATGTTTCTGATTTGCACCCATACCACATAAAACTTCAGAAATACACATCTCTTCAGTTCCAAGTGATGTCGGCATATTCATCAGTTTTTAGATTCACTATGAAACTATGCATTGTGTGTTGATTAAATGGAGTGTTTCTTTGCTGGTTTGAGACTCCATGGGTTTGTCTAATTCCCTTGTTGTTTGTTCATTTTTAATTGTTATTACAACCCCCCGATTTCAGCTACTAGAAAGAGTCTTGAGGCATGTTCTGGAAATCTGCCCGTTTTGGGAGACTTTTTCCTCTGCTACCAGCTCACCTTCCAGGAAATACTCTTTTCTCTGCTTTTTGAGCCAGTCATTGTCAGCTGTTGCACTCAGAAAAGCAGAACAGGAAAGGATAGGTAGTACTTAACATAAGTAATTCCTGGAAGCACCAGCAGCTCAGATGAGCACAAGAACTCACCTGGCAACTTATGAGGGATAAGGTGCCTTGGTTTTGTGTGGTTTTAATACATGGCAGTGTGTAACTTGAGTCATGGTGCAGGATGCTCTCCAGCAGGGAAAGAAGGAGCAGGAATGTGTAACTGAATTCAGGCAAAAGACAGGAGCTGGGTTTCACAATAAAATGGAGAAGTAGCCCACTGCTGTCCCTAATTTTGTAGGGAGCCAAGAGTGCTCTCTATGTGGACAGTGAGAGTCTCTGGTGTGGAGGAACACCATGTATTAACTTGATTTCTTTGTTAGTGCCATTCCCACCTGTGCAACAGCTCCTGTCCTGAAACAACTGAATCTCTATTTATATCAGCCCAGCATGTAGTCTATTTCTTCTTCTTTACTGTGTTCTTTTTTTTCTGAAACTGCTGAGAAATACTGAAGTAGAGGATATACAGATCAGTACCTGGAAGCACTGGTCTCAATATAGCCCGAAGTATCCCAGACTCTCAGCACAGATTTGTCAGTCAATGTAATTATGACCTTGTGGAAGATGAAAATAAAGGACTGATTGAAGTGCACATTGAGGTTAGCATAACATAACAGTGCTAATCCACCTACAGGATTCTTGGAAGAATTTGAAGGAGAATATTTAAGCCAAAATTTCCAAATTTATATTCCAAAAGTTTATGATGTCAATCTATCATCAGCATATGACTTGATTTGAAAGGCCCTCTTGTTGATGCTAACATACAGGCTAAGGCCCACCCTTACCCTCAATATATAGGAGAAATTTAATAGGGTTAAAAATCCTTCTACCTCTGTTGCACCTTTTGAGGAAGTCAGAGAGATAAACAAAGAACTGTAATTCCTAGATTTGCAATGAAAGCCCAAGTGACAATAATCACTGGTCTTGGGTCCAATCTGTCACTGCTCCACCTGTAAGTTTTGCTCTGAGCTGAACTGGGGGGCAGCAGTTGGTGGTAGCTGCCCAACCTTAACTACAAGGAAAAATCAGGTATGTAGTTGCAAATCACATAAATACTTTTGCTGAAAAAAACCCAGTCTCTGGTTCACAGCTCCCATAACCAGAGGTAGGTGTCAGGGGATATTTTGTTGTTGTTATTCTTTGACCTTTTCTAATCCAGCGTAGATTTCCAGCATTCCAAACAACATCCTTGAGGAAAGGAGCTTCCTAACATGCTTCCTCAGTGCTCTGAGGAATATTTTTTGTCTTTAGTTTGTTTAGACACTGAGCTGTCCTGGCTTCATCCTGGCATTGGATGAGACAGTGAACAATCAGTCCCAGGCACCACTCTTGGATGGCAAGCAGCAGCTCAGATCCCATCATGTGCATAAAGTCAGACTCTTTTCCTCCTGCTTATCACTTTACATTTAAATATATTGAATTTTATTGGCTGTACTAAATCCTGGTCACTGTAAGTTTTTTTGATAGTTTTTCACAGTCAGCTTTCCTCTTAACTGCTTTGATAACTATAAATCAGTAGCAAACTTTGTCCCCTTAGTATTCAGCCCTCTAGTGCTTTCTTGCTTTTAATAGCTTCCCTTATCCTGTAGCTAGCTTCTTTTTTCATATTTTTAAAAGTCTTTCATGATAAGAGCTTTGCTCCGAGACCAAATATTCTTTCACAACAGAAACAGGTTTCTTTAGATACTTTCCAGTCTGCTTATAATGATATTACTCCTTTGAATGTGCTCCTAGTGTATTGTTAACAGGCTTCTACATTTTCATGTAGTTCTTTTTTAATTTTATTTTTCCAAATGTATCTTGCTTTCTGGAGCTCCAGTATGGATGCTGAATAGAAGTATATTTTGGGCCCTATTACAGGGTAGCTCTGGAAAATAGCATTTTGTCTGCAATGAGTAGGGCTGAGGTGCTTCTCTTTTTCATTTATGGGTGCTTTCTGTAGCTGCTCAATCTTGGGCTTCTAGTCTTCCCATCATTTATTTTTTTATCAAATAAAAACTGCAGTAGTCACACAGTTCCAGAACCAGCTTCATCCCTAACCCTAGTCCTTGTCTGGGGCTGAGGCTGAGCCTGGGACCCACAGCCACAGCCCAGAGGATAATTAAACTCATTTCAGAACCAGTCTTTGGGTAGCGCAGCCTCTCCCATGGTGGCCTCCATCCAGCAGCACTCCAACCCAGCTCCAGGCTTTGTCTGTCTCCCAACCCCATCCCTAACCCTAACGGAGTAAGAGCAATGAAGGTCCAGTGAGATCATGGCCATCTCCGAAGGCAGCAGGCATGGCAGCCAGTGTGGGGAAATCTGCACCTTTCCGTCCACGTCTTTTGTCTCACAGTCAAATTATCATCCCTCTTCCTAGGAGGAGGATGAGTAGAGCCACCCATCTGTTCATTTGCCACCAGCCAGGCCTAGCTCCAGCACGTCAGTTTTATTTTCTTCAATCCCACTGTCTTGCTCTTCTTGTTTACTAGAGAAGTCCTTTAGACCAGTCCAAGCTGTTTGTTTTATTCGGTCAGGCTTTATTTCTGCCCTTTGCATTGTGCTGGATTTTTGCAGCCACAGTGGCAGGCTGAGCTGGCCCTTGATTGCTGGCCCTCCGAGGAGCAGAGACCCCATGCTGAGCGTAGCTGGCTCCTTGCCACCTGCTCCTGTGATAGAGGATGGGTGTCAGAACAAAGCTGGCGGCATGAATTGGCATGATGAGGTGAGAAAGTAGGGTGCACGGTGCTCCAGCTGATGCTTGCCAATGTAATTGCCCTTCAGGCAATAATTCTTGCCAGTGTGATGGCCTCCAGGGATCTTCTGCAAGCCAGAGTAAGCCAGAGTCGCTTCTGCTTCCCCATCGCTCAGCTGCCATGAGTGTTAACCTTATATTAATTCAAGACTGAACCCCTAGATTCACACTACCCAGTTTTTCATAATAGCAAATTGAAGGAAATTACCTCCTCTTTCAAAATCCTTAAAGTGGAAGGAAAAGAAAGCAGTAGTGAGATTTGGAAGAATGGTCTCGGGAGAAAAATATTTTGTACTGGTGCACAGTACAAACACCACGCGGAAGGTGTACTCATCTGGTGCTTGCAGCCTGCTTGGCACTTGCTACAGTAACTTGGTTGTCCTTAAACCAGCACAAGCAGCCCCCAAAGCCACTTTCCCAATGTGTCTCTAACAAAGGCCAGGAATGGCGGAGTGAATTTTATGGCAACAAAACCAGGAAAGCAAGAATTACCATAAACTTAAGGCAGAAAAATAAAATGTGGACAAGACCTGAAAAGAGCTCCCTCAGTTTTCTGCAATGAAAAAAAAAAAATCTTAGATGTTAGATTCCAAGAAACAGTCAGATCCTCACAGTAAAAGTCAGCTCTCATAGGTTGGAGTCGGTAGTACCTGTGGGGACTTTTAAATCTTCCTTTCTGCAGAGCTTCATGTTTCCCAAATGCTTGAGTCTCAGGGCACTGCAAAGACCTCATCCCTCCCTTCTTCTGAAGAGCCGGGGGCTGAATACCAAGGACTAGCTTGTCGCTACACCTTCAAATCACTTTTAAATAAGCTACTTGGTTGATTCTTGTTTTGTGACTGTTTTCATTTTACTTGTGTGGCAAATGTTCCTCAGCTGTGGATGACTGCTCTTATACAAATAAATTGGGTTGGGTCACAAAATGTACCTCCTCTCTTTGTAGTGCCCCCCCCCAAATGGAAGTTTGGAGTTTCCCAAAGGCCAACCAGTCCGAACAGCAGTTAGAAGGTCCAGCACCCTGAGGGAGTGAGCAAGAAGGTCCCTAATGAAATAGCAACTGCCTATAGGGAACATCACCATGATGGATGGGGCAGATGGGTCATGAAGTGCCTGGGCTGAGGTCTTAGTGCCATGGGAGATCCCCATGATGCTGTCCTGTGTCAAACTCCCAGCCTGATTCCTGGCCTAACTGGAAAAAGCCTGGTCACTTTTAACCAGCTCTCCAAGCATTGCTGCTGACTGTTTAAATTGTTAAATATTTAAATAGTCCACAGTGAGGAAGTATTGGTTCCTCCCAGTGCAGTCTGTAGAACTTGGCAGTAGTTTTGTAAGATTTCCAGCACATTTGCAGACCTACATCACAGTCAAAGCATAAATCTCAGCAATTTGCATGAGCCATCCCCCTTTGCAGTTTATGGCTCTGTAAATGTCTTTAATAATAACCCTACCACAGGAAACATCTTAAGACGACTGCTATTTCACAGCTTCACTACAGGTTCCTAATGTAAGTTAATAAGGCAAACACAATACCTGACGTTTGCGATGGTAATTGCACAGGCCCCACTTTGAATGCTGCCTAAATCCGATTGTGCGTGACTTCCTTAGTGGAGTGTCTGAATTACAGCGTAGGTTGAGGCCTGAAAAATCAATGGCTGCTTTAATCACTCAATTACAGCCTTTGAAAATCATTAGCAATTTGGTACCTTTAAAATATTTATCCATACACCATTTTTCAGCAGACAGTGCCAGACCAGCACAACTCCATTTGCTACACTGGGGAACTGCTGCTGGAGGGGTAAAAGGAGCAGCATTAGTGCACTGTGGCCGAGCAGTCAAGTGTACCACCAAAGCTGGGAGGCTGAGAAAGCCTCAAGTCAGCTCTCTCAGCTTTACCTGATTTACAGTGTTTAGCTGAGTTCACCCTTCAAGTGGCAAAACACAAGTCAAGGGCCAGGAGACATCTTGCTGGCTTACAGAGCAGTCGTCCCCCACAGCTGCCCTGGGTTTGGATAAACCCCTCCAAGCCCTGACCAGTGGTACAGACCGTGTGAGGGAGCAAAAAAAGCAGCACCGTCAAATCCTTTGTCACTGAAAGAAAAGCAGCTGTCTGCGAGGCTACTTTTCAGAGTGGGACTTAAGAATTAATATGGTTTATAAGAAGAGGAAAATGAACTTTCTGGTGACAGGAGCCTAATATTTAATCTAATAAAGAAAATAGAAACTGAGCATGATATTTCAGTCCATCTGGACTAATTCTACCCATCTGCACATCTACCCACTTTGAAAGGTGGTTGAAAATCTCACTTCTTAACTTGCACATTTATTTTCTTTAACGGCTTCTTCTTCAGAAGCAGTGGCATCAAAGTGCAGCATCACTATTCTAAATATATGGTCTGCCTTTCTGAGAGAAAAAAGAGATGTTCAGAGAGGATGAACAAGCAGGCTGAGAGGCACTGACCAGCACTCCAACGCTTCATGTCCCTCTCAGGCTGTTGGGTTTATGTAAGCGACATTTAATTTTGTGGAGTTTAAGGTAGCTCAATCAACTTGGGAGAGATCGAGGCCTGGGCTGGCAGCAGCTATTTCAGATAACCTGTTGCAGTTTCTTAGTTTTAACGATTTTAGGGTAAAAATACACTTCGAAGCAAATTGTCTGTCCTTAGAGTGCACCGTAGTGGCTGTTGAGTAGAGGTGTCAGCAAGGCATCCTGCTGACATCCCCATGAGGAGGGGAAGCCCCGGGCCCCAGGATCACCCCCTCCTGTCCCGCAGGGGTGATGGGGGGTCCACTCGCTGCAGCCCGCCTTGCTCTGCCGGGTGAAGGGACGGTGGCCGGGGCTGTGACATCTACACTCGTTTCCCGGGAAGTGTCACCCACCTCGAGTGGACAAGCACGGGCTGTGGGAACTCCCAGAGAAGGCTGGCCGGCCGTGGCCGCAAGCCCCGGCTTCGCCCGCTCTCCTGCCCCGAGTCCCCCCTCAGGCGCGTCGCCGCCGGGGACGGACGGTGGCGGTACCCGGTGCGGCAGTGACACCTAGCGGGAATCTTAAAGATCATCGAGTTCCAACCCCCTGTCCACCTTCCACGAGATCAGGTTGCTCAGAGTCCCATCCCGCCTGGCCCTGAACACCTCCAGGGATGCTGCGCTCTGCCAAAGAGCAGGCACCTGCAGAAAGCTCTGCAGGGCTCAGGAGGAACCACTGCCGGTACAGCTGGGGTTTAAAAAGCCTACGCAAGTGAAAACTTCTCAAATGTTTTATTTGGCTATTTCCTTGGCTCGT
>KZ505661.1:2212134-2274188 GCA_002844005.1 Limosa lapponica baueri
GTTTCATGTTATTTAGTATATTTTATTTTATTTTTAATTATTTTTTTCCCTCATGGAAATGCAGGAAATTAGCTAAGACAGGAAAGCCACCCTGCAGTTTGATTTGTCCTAACTTTAGTTTTTCTTTAACGCAAAGTTCAGACATTTAACGTTTTTTATATGCGTGACAGTTTCTATTTTCCATCTCCTTCACTACAACAAAACTTCACAGTAATTCATCTTTTTCATTTATTCCATCTGCTACCTTATAAATGCTTGGATCAAATATTATGCAGTAGGCAAAGGAAAATTACAGTAAAGTCTGTGATTTACCTATATAATGTACTGAACAAGGTGACAGACCTGCTAATAAATAGCATAATCTTCCAGAAGAACTGCTGTGTAATTTAGTTCTTACTCTCTTATTTTAGGAAAGATAATTCAGGTCATTTTTACAATAAAATATCAACTAAATCAATGAATGAAGCTTAAATGATACCTTAATGTTTTTAGCTCTTCATTAAATCCATACTTATGAAAAAAATTGACTGGAAACAGCAACACTCAGAAGTGAATAGGATGAAAATTGTTGCTTGTACATAATAACTAATCATTCCAGCAGTGAAAACACAGCACATTAGATTCACAGCTAACAGGGAAACCCGGGCAATGGCAGAAAGGCATAGAGCATATTAATGTTTCCCTTCAGAAACTGACAACAAGTTTAAAATAATTTGTCACTTTATTTCCACTGCCTATAAATTAGGAACCATAAGTACTGGTAAGGGCTTTGTTTAGCATTCAGTCAAGAGAGTCCCAGCTTGGTTCAAATTTTCACGAGTGTATGCAGATTTAAAATGCAGGAATACATAAACATAACCATAGACTTCTACACTTATGAGAAACTGCCTTCCTTGGTATAAGAAATGCCATCACACAGCGCTGTACTTTAATTCCCTCTTCCATTTATCGCTTCTGCATTCCCAGCCCCACTATTGCTGCCTGGCGCCGTGAACGGACACCAGACTGCAGGTTTCTAACCCAACCGTATCCTTCCAAGATACATCCAATTGCTACATTCAGAGGAATGGTCTCCCACAGGATTTGTGATTCACCTCTGTCTACCTATATGATATCCCAGAAAACTAATCTCTGGGATGACGGCTCATTCAGCACTCTGGAAAATTTACCCACGCTGAGCTCCTCTTTAAATAATGACCTGACATTTGTTCTGTAGAGGGAGACAAAGCCCAGACTGATGAAACAGTTGGCAGCTGCTTTCATTTGTGCCATTCAGAAGCCAGCTGATAATTTGTCCTCGGGGACCCATCACTTCTTGGCAGACAGACCTGTCCAGTGCTCTTTGCTATTACTTTTGCTGTTACCTCCCACTCCTAGTGTATGCAGCACACACAGAGTCAATGTTCGAGGCAGACTGAACTAAAACTGCCTGACAAGAGTGATAAAGGATTTCATGATACTGAGAACTGGGAGATAAGATCACAGATGAATTTGGTGATTATAAATACAAAGCAGCAGATATTGGGAAAGACAAATTTGCTAGACCTACATAATAGGTTAAATTAGCTATTGCTTAGAAAAGGGATTCCAGCATCTCTGAACACAGCTTAACAAAGACATTAGCTAAGCAATAAGCAATGGTCAAAAAGGCAGAGCAGTATGAACTACTAGGCAAGCAGACCAAACCAGAAAACATTACTCCAGATGAATTGTGAGTTCACCTTTTGCTTCCAGCGTGCAGCTCTCATTCCTTTAAATTAGCTGGAGCAGAATTACAAAATGTACAGACAAGGGTGATCAGGAAAATCAGAGCATCTTCCATGCAGGGAGAGATTAAAAAAAATGAGGACTTTCCAGTCTGAAAAAAAGAGGTTACTAGGGGCTGATAACAATAATGGTACACAAAATCATAAATGGGATCAAGGAGAACAGATGCAATTATTCATTAATTCTCACAGTACAAAACTAGGAGGCACAAAATGAAGTGTTCACATTGCAGGTTACATGTAATAATCACATAACAAACAAAGTATTTTTTCACACAGTCCATAATTAAACTGTAACATTTGCTGTCAAAGGTTGTTGTGGAGGGTAATAATTTAGGATGGTTCAAAGAGATGTTTATCTTGGACAACAGAGCTACAAAATGCTTCCTGATACTTGAAACCACCACATAAACAGACAGGGCTGTCCACACCTCACCTGCAGAAGAGCAATAATGACAACAGAAGAGACGTACATGCATTTATCATCCCTGCACGTGGTCCCATCACGTCTTACATGCCTTTAGCTGCAGAGCCTGTGCTCAAACGTAGTCACCATGAGGGGACAAGATATGTATACTTTTCATACTATGCCTCTTATTCTACCTATTCCTGGAAGGTTTTATTTTTAAGGATCCCCAGAAGTGTTGCTAGTATGTTGGGTGCTTTCTGTTCTATCCAGAAACAGAGGCAGTCATAACTGCACTCCAGAGAGACGTGCACACAGAGAGGTGGGGGAAGACAAGCTGAAGCAGGTTTCCCTCTTTAAGGATAACAAAGCAGAAGCCCCTGTGCGCTGCAAACGTTCCAGCAATTATCTTCCAAGCGCATTATCTGCTCTTCCACCTAAGATACAGTTGAACGTGCCTCATTATCATCAACATCAGCAAGGTCAGGCAGCAGAACAAGCAGCCATGCGGTTGCCTCACATCTTCTCCTTTAAAACACATGCTGTATTACATGATCTCTCCTGTTGTCCTAGGATCCTCTCCAGCTACTTTCAGCCAGGGTGGTCAGCGAGGGAAAGGGAGCAGCGGTTCAGCCTCAGAAGTTACCATGCAATACAAATGCAAGTGGTGCCACCATGCAGAGACTGAAGGGACACTATACACGAAGCAGTGCTGAGTTCTCAAATGCATTCCCTAGCTATAGCATGGGCTGCAGAAATACAATGCTGGTTTATGGCTGAATCAAATCTCATTTTAGTCATGCTACTGCCACTGTCCTTTGAAGCTGTTTTAGTTCAGGATGTCTGCACAATCCTTCCTTCTTTCACAGTGCTGAGTTTTGCTGAAGGAAATGCAGGGAAGATGAAATTCACTCTTCACCCCGGAGTCAGGAATCCTTCCTTTGCTGCCTGCGCCCACGCTGACAAAACCCCAGGGGCAGAAGACCATGAGATCAGTGTAGAAGCTGCTGTGGTCTCCAGCTTCCTCCCCTGCAGGTGCTGTGGTGACCTGGGCAGGCTGCAGGGAAGCCGGGGCAGCAGTGGCAAAAGGGCGGCTGTGGCTGCCCTGCAGCTCAGAGCTGCACCCAGCCAGCGTGAAGCCCCTCAGCCCGGGCCCTGCAGATCTCCCATTGTGGTGCAGGCAAGCAGGGATGCTGCTGTGAGGCCACAAATCTGGTTCCCACACATGAAGGAAGGGAGATGCTTGGTCTCAATTTCTGCAATACCCATGGCCACAAATAAGCTGGTACAGAGCAGGAACCGGTGTGCAGCAAAGCGTGGCAGAGTTTCCTCTTCCTCCCCAAGAGGCAGGGAGGTAGCAGAGCACGAACCAGACCTGGTTCAGTTCCTGCTTTCCTTATGAGGCTGTGCAAGCCTGGCTCATGGCAGGCTACCCTGCAGTCTTGCTTTCTAGCCCCATATGACTCCCTCCCCGGCTATAGACTTCAAGCAATTGCTAGTCAACATCAATCAGTAATTGAGATCATCTCTCCATAAGGTGCCCCACACATCGCTAAGACATCACAGAACGTGAAGGAGCTCACCAAGAACACGTTAGTAGAGAAATAACAAGGCTGATATACATTTGCCTTTCCACTGTATTTAATACATTTATATTCACCCATCCCTTCTCATTTGATATGACAAAGTATTTCCTCTGAATGTTGCCACCACCTCAGCTGAGAAGTGGAGAGATGTGACCATGTTTGCCCATTTCGTTTGGCCCTGTTTGTTCCTCAGCAGTGTCACAGCTCAAAGGCTGGGACAGCCGGTTGCCACGCGAGCGCTCCTTGTGCTCGGAGATCATGGAGCCTGGTTCAGGCACTTTCCCACCCAGCTGCATGTGCTCCCCACTCTAATCCCAAAGACAACAGAACAAGAAAAGCCCATCCAAAATGGAGATGAGGAGAGGATGTGTGATACCTTTAGCTGGTCTTTTCACAAAAATGTCGTTTCAGTTAACTTTTTTCCCAAATACAGAGCCCAGTGATTGGCAATAAGAACATGGAAAGGAAAATTAAAACTGCAGAATAGGATCAGCAGTGTGCTTTGGTAGTGTCCGGTATTCACCCCAGCACAGCCAGGAAGGAAACAGTTTGAAAACACCAGATGCTCTTTGCAACTGGTATTTTGGATATATTTCCAGCAGGGATTTCTCCCTTCCCCATGAAAACAGACACACATTCTCATTTAACAACTAATTGATTTATTTAACAATACAAATTTCTTTCTACTGCATGGTTTAGCAGAGAGAACTTGAGAAACAAAATTAGCTTCTTTTTTTTTAAAGTTTAAATGTTTACACAAAAACAACCTTTACTTCAGTAAATATAAAATTTACACACAAAAAAACTACATTAAAAAAGAACAGAATCATGACAAACCAACAAAAAAAAAAAAAAGGATGGGAATTCAGTGTAAAGGATCCAATTGCAAGGAAGGCAAGATGGGGCAACACTAACAAGGCATCCCACTTGTACACCTAGGTATCTGAAATTGTAGGTAAAATACAAAACCAAAATACATTAAAGTTAGGATTAAAACCTGTATTTTTATACCATAATATTTTATGATACAAATATCTGTAAATTCTGTAGGCAACACAGTTAACGTGTGAAATACATCATTTGCTCTTGACTGGAAAGTCACTGGAGTGGTGTACAAGCACCGTGTCACCACGAGTGCGCTAATGGTCAGCAGTGAGCAGACTTTAGACGTCCAGCCCGGATGTGATAGCCCCTTGTTTCTTTGCCAATCTGTGCTATTTCTCACACGTCCAATGACATAATGAGAAACTCTGGTCACCTTCAGCAGTGATTTCCAGCACTTCATCTCCTGGCATTAGTCTGTTACCTGATTTAGGCATATTCACCTGCCAGATCCCGTTTCTCATTCCCTTTTGCACTTTATAACCTGAACTCTAAAGCTATTTTGTAGCTACCAAGAGAGACCGGCTTCTAGGTTGAGATATTTGGGATACACAGTTCTTCAAGCCACCTTCAGGAATCTGTAGAAATACTTAAAGTAGGGTGGACAATCATGGTCAAAGGTTATGTGATACAAAAACCAGGGACTGATATAGCAATGGCTAACTTTAGATCTAAACCTTTAATGTTTTTTCTATTGCTTTAATATTTAAACTTAACATTCAGTTTTCATATATTAAATGAGCAGAGCATCTTATTGATGGAAGTGCTACATTATCTCCAAAAACACCAGGCAGGAAGGGAGACTGTAAAGGTTAAAATTACGTGTAATTTTAAAAATCATTTAAAGGGATCAAGTCTTTTTTTTTTTTTATAATCAATATTGTGACTGGCAACCTATAAAAGCTTAAATTATAAAACTATTAGTGACTCTACTTTTTAAACTGTATGTACTATAAAGCTGTATATCTTTGTTACTTACAGATGTTACAAAATTTCCAAGCCAGAAAGCGAAGTGGGAGAAACATATTCTAAAAGTTTTACAGATTGCATTTTCATGAGCAAAGGTTCATTTCCCCCACAACTGCTTTTATGTCATAAAAATTTGATTAAATTTATTCTACTTCTCTCTTTTCTGGACAGATGATATAGTGTTCAATCATGCTTTGGAAGACCATTTTCAATGGATAACTGTAATTCTCTAGATCAGCAAGTCCGATCAGCAAGTAACTTGCTTTACTCGGAAACAAAAGCACCAGACTATCTATCTCTAACTTGGCCCTTGTCCTGCAAAAAATATATGTGGCAAGACTCAGGCAGTCTGTTATTAGAGCAGGACTGGCCCTGAAGCAACCAGCCACATTAACTTCTGAAGGAAGCATATGCAATGCTCTCATTCCAACTTGAGAAAGAGCCGAACAGTATTAGATTTAAGGAAACCGTAAAAATGACATTTGTTCTGTTAAAAACAAAACAGGGAAAACTTAAACAATCCACAGGTGTGCATTAAACATTTAATAGCAAGCCTTTGCTTATGTATATTAATTTAAAGATTATCCACAGGGATCTGTGATACATTGGCCCTGCCTTGTTACTATAATTAAATTTATTCAAATATTAACTTAAAATAGGAAAACAAAGAAACTACTCCTTGGGGAACATGTTTATTGTGTTTGAGATGATACACTGGGTGCTCTCTGAGCTACAAAGGGAAAAAGGAAATCCTTTCATTACAAACTGACAAAGGTAAAAGTTAAAACAGTTTTCACAACAGCATGTACCACATATTGGAAATAGATCTGGGTTTAATACAAATGACATAATTCCTAGTAACCTACAGCTACCTTTAATAACTTCATACAGATAATGAATTAGGCTAAAATGCACTATAATATTTGGTTGACTTCAGGAACAGTATCCTTAGTACATCACAAAATACATTTTGATATCCCAAAGAAGCAAGACTTGCAAGTAGGCATTTTAAACATAACTAATCTACAGCTACAAATTTCTACTCTTGATAGCATTTACCTTTTTGGGGGGCAGTATCCCAGTCTTCAAAAGGATAAAAGCAGAGTAGAATCAGTATAACATATACACAGAAGTCCGTATTGTAAAGGCTATAAAGATTTGTTGCACACTGCAAAGTTGCCTTCTGCACCTTCACACTGCACAAGTAGTTTGTCATTTATGTTGCATATCTCTTGGTCCACTGTCTGGCTATCCTGTCATGTTCTGCTCTGTTGGTCAGGTACTGAGTGGCTATGCTTCCAACCAGAGGGTCAGCTGGAAAAGGCAGGAGAAGATGCATTAGAAAACATTCCACAATAAAAAAAACACCAACTCAAACAAACATAATTTAAAACAGAGAATCTATTCCAAACTATAGTCTTTCTTAGGCCAAAAAATGCTGTGAGATATAGTGGGGCTCCTATCATACAAGACATTTCCAAGTGAAAGCACACAAGGCACAATGAACAGAAAAAGAAAACAGATAAATCTCTTGTGGATAACTGCATATCAATGAACTGTGCCGCAGCCAGGGCCCCTGCTTTCATCCCTTGGAAGGGTCACTGGGTGGAGGGGACATTCGGCAAGTACAGCCCGGCACACTCCTGTCACATTGTCGGGCAAGACCAGTGTACACTGGTTATCAGGACTGCAGGACACATGCGGAGGGGATCCAGTTTGCTTCAAGAGCCATCAAACTTTTGCATCAAAGAGGGTAATCCATTTCTTCCCGATCACTACCAGTCTTCTGTAAATGAACTATCATCTTAGCGCTACTGCTCAGTTCCTGCCCTGACCGCAGGCAATTAGAATTCATTGCCTAATGACGCTGGTCACACAGTTGTTGCTGCAAAACTGTACTGCTTCCAGTGGGTTCCTCCCCTGCCAAGAGGAACAAGGAACTCTCTTTGAAAAAGGGAAAAATCTCTCTGAACATCATCCCCCTCACATTTACGAGATTAAACATTTCAATTGCTGCCTTAAGGGAAGGGACTTCTGGCAGCCCCTTCCAACCTTGCAGGACTTATGAATTTATAACTCAAGAGAACTTTGTTACTTTCTTGGATTGACCACTCACTTGCTGGAGCTCCTGCAATACAGACCTTAAATGACATCAGCTTATTGTCTCCACCATACCTTGGGGGAAAAAAAAAGGCCTCAATGCTATTTACTTTCTGTTTTGCCACAGGAATGGAAAGTGCCATTAAATGTGGGAACGCATCCAAGCAGGAGTGTGTCATGCCCCATTTTAAAAATACTAATTTTTATTTAATCTGCATACAGTCAAATATAGAAATTACACTCCATGGCAACTAAGCCAAATGACTACGAGTGGATGCTCAGTAAACTATCAGCTCCTTACCTGGGTTGCAGTCTGTCAGAAGAGAACAAATAGACAGCAGAACCTTTGAAATAGTCAAAGCAGGGCTCCAGTTGTCTTTCAGGATATCCAGACAGATGACTCCCTGACTGTTGATGTTGCAGTGATAAATTCTGGTACGGAAAGTAACCTAGAATCACAGCGTAAGAGGTAGAAAAAGAGTCATTCAGTGTTGCCCAGGGATGCTGCCCCTTCTCTCTGAGCAGCAGCAGCACCCAGAGCTTCTGTGGAGGCAGCTCCTCTCTACTCAGTTTCTAAAACACAATTATTTAAGAGAAGAGTGTGTATTTACTGTGGTTATGGCTACCTTTAAGAAACCTACTATGGAGATCTTCGGTGCATAAACTGCTTTCACACAGGCCCTCTGTCTGGTACCCACAAAAATGAGGACCTACTTTGTAGTACTATATGCTATTTAATGAACATATGGCATGTCAAGAACAATCTAGTCACAAATGTAACTTTACTGTGGTTTCTGAAGGTGAAGAAGTAAACAGATTTTGGCTGCATGTGCAGTATTATTTTATCTTTCCCTCTCTTTCAAAAGCCTAAATATAGACCATGAAAATTAATATTTAAAATTGGAGTATTGTATTATTCTTGTTCAAACTAGAAATGAAATCTTTGCCCTACTCTTCATTAGGCAGGACATAATATACAGTCAAAACAATGCTATCACACTAACACCATCCTTTTTTAAAAATTATTTCAGACCAATATTGGTAGAGCATGTGAGCATTATTCTGCACAAATAAGAAGTTAGAAATATTTAAGTGTTTTACATAAAGCACAAGATGATGATGAAAATTTCCTTATTTGTACTGATGCACAGGGGAAATATCTGTTTTCTGAAACTATTGAAAATTCGAAAATGATTGTGCTTTAAAAAAAATCTATAAGATTTTCATGAGGAATTTGTCTAGAACTCTGCATCACTTCATTATAACAATCTTAACTCAGAGGATATTAAATTTTGTGGATTTCAGAGAAGTGTGAAATACATACAGAGTGTATTGTTCTTTATGCTGTAATCCTTCTGGGAATGAAAAATGGTATTTGATTTATAATAACAACGTTATAGCCACAAGAGCCATAAGTTGTAGAAATGTTGTGTGGTAGAATGTATTTAATCTTAGTGAATGTCAGCAGTGTCCTTTCTGGTGACTTGGTCAAGAATTGTAATTTGGCTTTAGGGGAGGGGAGAAAGGAACAACCTTTAACTTCTTTGATATCTGTTAGTAAGTTATGATTTCTTAAGTGTCCATACTACTTCTGAGCAAGAAAATGAAATTTTAGTTTAAAATTAGTTTAAATGAATAAAAAGCACTTTTGCTTAAAAATATTATCAAACAAGGTTGCTGATCTTACCAGTAGTAAGTAGATTGACATTTTGCAATAATGGGAATCATCACAGTAATTTAGCCAATTTGAAGTGACAATGTAACACTACAGCGGTCGATCTAAAGTTATTTTAGCTTTCTGGTTTTTGTTAAAAATTATGTGAAAATACATAATATAGAATCTGGTTCATAACAGGAAAAAGTTTACTATACATATATTTTAGTAGCTGGAATAAGAAGGTCTTGCACCATCTTCTATTAAAATCTCAACTCTTGATCAGAATTATCATCTCATTTATCACTTGGTAAAGCTTAGAAATAAGTATTGACTATGGTAATCAGGAAATAAATTAGACACAGGATTTTTAAGAAACTGCAAGCCAAGACTTTGGACCTTGTAGTTTTCAAGAGACCATAAAGAAATTTGATATTGAGAAAGCGACAAGCACTCACTCACTGCAAGTTCCCACATATGAAAAAACACAATAAAAACCTTACCCTTACCTTTGGTGGTTTGAATGGATAGTCAGATGAAAATGTGATATCCAGGAAAAAAACGCCTCCTTCATATACAGAACCTGGAGGTCCAAGTATAGTAGATCTCCATTCATAAATGTTATCTCCTTTAGGACCAGCACTGTGTAAAAAAAGAGGAGAGAGAAGGAAAGAGTCAGGTGTACCTTTGAGAGAGGCATTTTACGGATTTCCTTCTACATTAATTTTGTTTAATACAAACCTATCTTTAACACTTGCCTAATTTCCAACTGATTTCAGTGGCCTCAGCGTTTTAAACAGGCACAAAAGCTGGGCGCTCCACTGTTCCTTTGGAGATGCAGCAATGAAACAGATTGACCAGGAACTCCTGGACTGTCACTGTCTGAAACACACCCCCACCTGCTCCCTCGAACATGCGGTTTCTCTGAGCTTCTACATCATGTCCTTCCCATGACATCACATGGGACTCATAAAAGGAGCTGTATGTCTTGATCACATTCGTCTTCTCCAGGCATTAAACGGATCATACCTTCCTAAAAAATGTGACTTACACGTATATGGATACACATTTATTGCTGCTTGTTTCACAGGCTAGAATGAAATGTCACACCCTTGGGCAGGAAACTGAGGATGGGAGAGAGAGAAAATGAAATAACCTGGAATTGAGCTTCTTACAGCACTGTCAATCCAAATAACTGCTTTCTTCAGGATATATTTGTGTTACACCTCCAGGCAATCAGCAGTGAGACTACTAGCCAAAACCAGTTTATTTTAAGTACAATACTGAAAGCATTTCTCACTAGGGGAAGGGTTATTGCATAATTAATTATTAAAGTAAAGCTTTGAAAGAAGGGATAATGAACAAGCCTTTTCTTGACTTCTGAGACATCATACTTACTGCTATTATCACACAGTAACCCTCCAACCTCCTCACAAACTAAATCAAAGCACAACCTTATTTCTATAAGCAACTCTCAGGGTAAAAACTAACCTAGCCTTCCGCAAAAGGTCCTGAATCTGAACCACCGAGATACAAACTGACTGCTATGGAAAACAACCCCGCTGAGCTCACGCAGGCGTGGTGGATTCATCACATCTATGCAGACAAGTCAATAATGCAGCACTGTAAAAGATCCTTTCAATTCTCCCCACCTCGGCGGCCTCCCAGGCACCACCGACATCTCGCAGACACAGGGTCCCCATCCTTCTCCCTCTGCGGTCCCAAGGAACAGGCACTGAGGACTGTCATATGTGATTGCACATGAAACAAGCAACAGGGCATGGCATCAAGCTGTGGCCTGAGAGTTTGTGGTTTCTGGCATTGCTCGACACTCGTCTCCCTACAAGCCCTCCAAGCGTTAAAGCTCTTCCCATGTCATGTCACCTCGTGTATTTGTCATGCATATGTCAGCAGTCTGTAACGTGGCATGCTGGACGTTCAACCTTAAGATGTAGCCAAACACATGGGGACACTCATCAGAGACAAGGAATACGAGCAGTCTGCGCTATGTGTCTGCAATTCCTGCACCAAAAATTTAGCTAGTTTTACATTAAGATCGTATTTGGGAAACAACCAAAAGCTCATTTTGATTATGAATTCCCTTTCAATTTATAATTTCCCAACGTGTTTTTTATCTTGCGGATGTTTCATGTACCAAATGTTTAAACTGTTGCAGACCTTTCATTAACAGGACAAAATAATCATGGATTTTGGCTGACATCCTATTCAATTAAAAACAAAAACATATTTGATGGAGCTGTAGCTATTTTCCTGTTGCCAAAACGAAAGTAGGTAACAACGGCGTGCTGGCCTCCAGAGGACAGCTAAGAAAGGAAAACTAGAAGTGCTGTAAAAATAAAGTTTGGGTATAAAATCACTGATCTTACATTTCTATTTGCAATGCATGCACAAAAGCAGAAGAAAAACAGTAGATAAATTTTAGGGAAAAAAGGGAAATCCAGAGGCAAGGAGGTCCACTTTTCGATGATGTAATGAACTGTTAGTACCCTCAGTCACTCCAGAAGATAATTCCATTTATGGTCTCTAAAAAGCAATTAGTGTAAGAACTGAAAATATTGGGGCAATAATGACAATATTTAAAACCCACACAGGCCACTGAAATGTTTTAATTAATTCTTGACATTCATCAAGCTTACAGCTAATTAGTATTGTGCTTGGAAACCAAATTTCTCTGGAGCAATTCAATTTCAGCATTAGATGTCCTAATGACTGTTTTATAGTTTAATGCAGAGGTTAGTGCTCTTGCCTCATGTGTCAGGTACCTTTCTTTCATACACCTCTAACAGCTGGATGCAATTCAATCAGATTAATGAAATAGCTGAATTAAATTAGTGACATATTTCAGCCCAATGAATCAGTCACAATTAAGCGTGGCACCAGTCCGGTGCCAAACTTGCTGGTAATCACTCACCAAGTCAGAGCAAGGGCATCTATCAGCCAGTAGCCAGAATCTAAGTGCAATAACTCTCTGCATATTACTATCTGCAATCCTCTTCTATACTACCACTAGCAAAATATAAAAGGATCGGGCTAAAACGTGAGAAGGGGAATTCCTAACCTTCTAAGAGGAAGAAAACAGCGTGTGCGAAACCCCTCCTATTGCTGAGAAAAAATTGCTGCAGTGTCAAAAGTAACACAAAGCTGTAACAATAACCGCAGTCAAATAAAGGAGAAAATTGTTAAATCAAACAATTTCCTTACACCTGGCTGAGGTTTGTGAAATTTCTATTTAACAGCTGAAGTGGTGTCTCACTTTCAGTGGCGTAAAGAATACCCCTGCTTCTTTAGCAACCTGAAAATCCCCTCCATTACTGCATTATTGGTGTGAGGCAACATGAGGCTAAAGTGCAGAGACAAGACATCACACTTGGCTTCTACTACTGAGCTAAGGCTCAGCAAAACATACCAGACCTATTCACGGCAGTCTTGGCCTCTGCAATGATTTCCACAAGGACAGGACAGTGGGGTGACACCCACTTGGGACTGGATCTGCAGAGCATCATCTCAGTGCTGCAGAAAGCCACAATGAAGGAACTGCCACTCCCCGGTGCAAATCTAACTTCTCTGTTCCCACAGAGGACAGCAAAAACCCAGGGCTGAAAACTGGGAATATATGGAAGCTTTACTCTGTCTGCAATTTTCTACTTCATTGATATACCCAGAAGAAATACTCTCCTCCTCCTCTCGGGCACTAAAGAGGCTGGCATGGGAGATCCTTCTAGGGGCTGTATTTGAGCTCTTTGTTCCCAGAAGTTCTCCTGCTATTCAAGAGACTCTCCTATTGCAAGCACAGGCTTCAAGCATCTCACCTTGAACCTTGAGAGCTGTGGTGAGGGACAGCCTAGGAATGTTTCTCACTGTCTGCCACACTGGACAGAATACCCCAGGGAGAGCACTACAATGAGGAATTTCCACCATTTTCTTCCTTTTCCTTTTTTCATTGCTGAAAGACTCAGCTCCTTCTGACTTCCCCCATGGAATCGATATGGACACCAAATCCTCCTGTATTCTGTCCTTTAGAACACAAAATCCCGATGGAGCAATGGATCTGATGACAACTTCAGTGTTTTGGCTACACAGCATGCATTTGCAGTTCATTGCTACCAGTTTGTTGCCCTCCAAAATTAGCTTACAAAACATCACAAATTCAGTAAAGGCACTACCAGTATATTCTCAATAAAAGAAATACTTGATTAATTTTTTACAATATGGGCTAAAAGAATCTCAGGCAAAATAACAAAGCAAGTTAACTGAAGTGACAAAACATTCTTTGAAAAATTAAGACATTTTTACTTCATACATAAAAGATGGATTGATTTTTTAAAAATAAATTAGATAAATTGACAGAATAAAGTTAACTGGCTACATCTGCTTCCTACTTAAATATTCATTATGCCACTTCACTGAGGGATATATACCTGATCCAGATAAGACAAAGGATTTATAACCACGCTCTATCCAAGCTATTCCACTGAACAGATTTAATTTACAAGTGTGACTTCAGATGGTGAATTTGAGAAGATGTGAGGTTAAACTCTAGGGGCCCATGGGGTTACCCCAGGTCCTTTAAACCTAACTCTGCTGAACCCTGGCTCTCAGGTTTCACGAAGATCAAGAACAGCTCTTCCAGCACAGTCTTATGAGCATTCACACAGATGCAGAGGCATTCACACCAGCAAGAAGTCTGTTAGACTCCTGACGCAGTGGTTACAGAAATCAGAATTCAGCATTTGTTACAATTCACTAAATCAAAATGTATTAAAGCTGCCCATATGGAACTAGCTGCAGGATGAGAAACTAGGACAAGAAATTTCCAATCTACATGATGCTGGTAGCATGCTGCTTTCTGCACTTGCTAAATGTGCTTCCCTGTCAACAGCACTCCTCTGAAACACAAGGCTCTAAATTTGGTGACAGAATGCAACTTCATAGGACTGAGACTGTGATAATTAAGAAGAAAAAGGGTGATGGAAAATGCAATTTAGCTAGATTTAATGTTAACTCTGTTATGCTTTATTATGAGAAACAATTTGGGTCTGTAATAAGATACAACTGAGGGGAAAAAAAAAATAATTGTTTTTTTAGGAAGGTTCCTGACAGTGAAGTCTGTCAGACAGGCTTATGAGAAGTGTCATTGGTACCCTAAAACTAAAGGTACTGGTCTATATCCCAAGATGCCCATTGGGGGTGCCTACATATCACAGATTTAAGTGGTGGACTATTTTCCCACATTTTCTCCACAAAGGCCCCCACCCTTAGGTCCGATACCCAGGCAGTTATCACAAAGGCAGCAGAAAACAAACTGAATGGGGTACCTGGAGTGAGAGTTAGGTAAGGGATGAGCCCCCTTCATCCTCCCCAAACTTTTGTCTCAAGATGAGATTCAGCAAAAGCAAAACTTCCAAAGTTCTTCACAGACTGCTCAGCCACAGCGACTTTTTCACGATAGTATAATTATAATTTTTACAGCAATGTAAGTGAAGACATTGTTTTAAGAAAGGAGTAAGGTATCTTTTTTTAATTTTTCTTGATTCAACTGAAGGTACTAAGGAAAGGAAGAATGAATGCCCTTATGTTGCTCAACCTCGTGCTTGAAAAACCCACTTTATAAAGCCACATAGTGAATTTTGCAAAACTCACAACACAGCTTCAGAAATTGAATTTTACAAATCCTGCTGTAAGAAAGGCACTCAGCATGTTACCAGCACGAAAGGTTTTGTTTTGGACAGCAATGTCGCAGCTAAAGCTGTTGGATGATGTTCTAGTTCAGTACTGTGCCACTAGAGGCTAATGGGACCATAACAGACCCTTACCAGCATATACAATTCAGGCAAATACACAGATCCCATCTGTAGTGAGTCTGCCTGCCTCACCATCTGAGCTTCTGAGCTTGATGAATTAATCTCCAGTGGAAGGAGAAAGCGCCAGGCTCAGGTAACTTCAAGCTATTGCAGAAGTGGGGACTCATATCTACCATGTAGGGTATCTAGTGCAGATGCTGATGTTTGCACCTCAGACTTCCCAGACAACGAAGGTAGAGAGATCGGTGACTCTCTGCAGCACAAGGAGCATCTAAGTACTCCCTAATACCAAGGCTCTCCCATCTTCCTCTGGTGACACCTACTTTTCACTGACGCATGGGGAGCTTGGCTCCTAACTCAAGCCTCTAAGGTCAGTACCTTAGAAAATACACACCACACTGTGAGAAAGGGCTGTCTAGCTCTGTATTCACACACTACCTTGTAGCACACTAGCTTTTTATCTAGATATAGATACACACTGCCATGCTGCTGGCAATTAGAAAAAAAAATAAATCTCACAAGGAACCAAAGAATCTACATCTGGTACACACTGTCTGAGAGTTAGTTCAGTGTTACTCTGTGAAGCCTGGAGAAAGCACAAATCACCAGTAGTTGTATTTTAATGTTAAACATGGGAATGGAAAGATGCTCAGATTATTTTCTTGCTTTGATATTTTCAGCATTTTGAAGAAAATTTATCCATTACCTTTTTTCCATAATCCTGTTTTCCCAATTGTGGAGGCGCTCTTGTATTTTTGGTTAGAGAGCACAAGAAAGGAAATGGACATTAACTAAATACATACGTTTGTGGCTTTCAGTCCTGAGACCTTTAAAAACAGACAAGCATGGACAGCAATTTCAATTTTCTTTATTTTTCAATGTCTCATTTACAGGGCTTTCTGGAGTACTTATTCTCAGTGTTCATATCGGTGCCAGTGCCTAAGCACCTCTACTTACAGAATCTGAGTAGTACATCCTCTATACGCAGAAAGCATACTGGTTTCACTGGCAAGAGTGTCAACTATAGCCCTAATTTTTGGTTTACAGCATTTTTCTAGGGTTGGACACATGTAAGTTGCCTACAGCAATATATGAAATCGGTGTTGAAAATGCTTTTTGATAAGGTACTCACTATTATTAAGGTTTCCAGGTTATGTGCAATTTCTTTCAAAGAAAAAGTTTCAGTCTATTGTGTTCTTTATACAGCTACAACTGTTCTTATTTTACCTGCCACTGAACTATTTGCTACATCTGTTTGCTGAAAAAGGTTATTTGCTGCTTCTAGCAGATCCACCGAGGCTCTCTGTAACTGAGGATACACAGAAACTTTTGTTTTGTACAAACACTGTACAAACCTTTGCCTCTATCACTTCCTTAAAGTCTACCATACCCTTAAGACTGAAATCTAGAAATTACTGCTATAAAACAAAACAAAACAAAACAAAAAACCCAGCCTATTTTTAACTCGTGGATCCCCTGATAATTCAGCTGGTTGTAAAGCAGTGCAGGACTTGTGCCTGAGGCCATGGTTCAATGCAACAGTAAATCCAACTTGAGAGCTCCTCCTACCAGATCTAAAGCAGCGTGGCTACTCAAAGTAAAGTGCTGATCCAACATAAACTAACTTGGCCAAACCGTACATGTTCCAAAAACGTCAACGGATTAGCTTTGTAACACCACGCTTTATGCCTAATCAGGTAGCATTTGTCCTCCTGCAGCCAGCGTAAAGAGGGCATAAACTTCAGATTGCACGGTGTGGCTTAGAAATGTAATCATGTGGCTGTATTTGGTTCACGTCAAATCATAGCATTATGGGAATCTATCCGAGTGCAGATCTGCTATTAATCACCCTAAAGAGAAAGATGCCAGATTGTAGTGTTTTAAGACTATTAAAACCTCAAGTGCTAAACTTGCCATTAGTAGAAGAATATACACTGTTCTTACTAAAGGAAACTGAGTAACAAATCATTTTATAATTCCATCAAAGCTGTAATATGTAGATAACGCAAGTAATGTATCTTGGAAAGCTGATAGTTTTTCCACTGCCAAAAGCCCCATTAAAGTAGTTCATTGCTCCAATAGTTCAACTTTACTTTCCTCTTTGTATTCCTGTTAGTTTCTTGGACCTTTCTTGCTGCTGTTAGAAGTCTGCTCAGGTTCCCTCCATCTTCCAGAACAACCATAGCCAATTATGGAGGCAGAATTCCTGTAATTTTTCTTTTGAAAAATAACTAACCCCAGAACATAGTTCGCTAAATTACAACAGAAATGCTGAATTTAAACCAGGTAACAAAACATATTAGATTGTTTCTGTGTATGCTCTTGACAGTGCAGTCATATACTACCCAGGTAATATATAGAAAGTTTACCAAACATGAGTTGCTTTTGAATATGGAGAAATCACAGGAGTCACAGGCATGAAGAAAGTTCATGCTGAACATTTGGTTTATTTTAAATATCTTGAAATTTGCATAGAAGTCCCTCTCACATGCCTACACTAGAGAAATTATCCATACTCCCTATTAAAACACAGAGCAGGACAGTCAGTGAAGGGAAACATTTCCTGCTACTTCACCATGTGTTAATAATAACAAAGCCATAATTTAGCATAAAATAAAAGACCAGCTCCCTGTCATCAGTGTTGAAACACTAGTAGTACTAGTGGCAAAATGTGCGCTATTTTCTTGCTGTTGGTATAAAGCTCAATTTGTACTAAGGCCAAATCACTTTGCCAAAGAAATCTGTCTACCAGGTATAACAGTTCACATTTTCCTTCCACTCAAAATTACTGATGAACTTGTATTTAGCAAACATGGCAAATTTTGCTTTTTTTCCATGAGAGATGATCCTTTTCAACTCCTTAATACAAACAAAACTCATTTGGGATACATGTGTATTTTATTCTTCAATGTGTTATAGCCTGCATACTGATGCTAGCAATCCATACTGAAACAATCACAGGTACCTGAGAAATCATGTGGCCTTAATTTAAGGTGTCTGCCCCCAAATACACAAAATAGAGGCACTCAGACACAAGATCATTTGCCTAATGTCATCCAGAAAATGTGTGCTGTGGAGTATGACTGCAATGTAAATCTCCCAAATCCCAGGCCATCACCTTACTCACTGGACTAAGATTATACTATTAGTAGCTCATTCAATAGTTCTGTGGCATCCATGTGTTTTAGGCATCAGTCACCTCCGTCATTCACTGCAAAATCTTCATGTCAAAAAACTAAGTGACGCTAAAAAATCCAGTTTAGGATTTCCTACCAGTATTTTCAATGACACTTTTAACATCAACGAAGAAAATCTATTAGGTCCCAACATCCTTTACGCACACACTTCGGATGGAGGAAGAAAGAACAGTTAAAATAATTAATTTCACTTAAGGATCTAATTAATCTAAACATACAATTGGCTTTAAAACTGTAGTAAACTTGAAAAGATTAATGCCTAGGAACAATAATGGGGCAATTTTCAACAAACTAAGCCTGCAAGTCAACTAGAGCCGTTCAAATGAAGTCCCCAGCTATCAATCTATCCCAAATACCTAAACATTAGGCAATTTCAAATACCGATTGATATATTAAAAAATCTTCCACTGCTGTGTGGATTATGTTTTGTTTTTTAATGAATGTATCTTCAGCCAAAAATTGAAAGGAGCTCCACCTCTGAGCAGTGCTTTTCAAGACAGAAAGCACATTAGTGTTTTAGAGAATCACCCCAGTCTGACAATTCAAGCCTAAAGGCAGACTCCATGATTAAGCTTGTGAATGGTGCTAATGTTGTGGAAAAGCTTTCTTCTAATATCATAAAAGAAGAAGGTGCAATTTAGTGAACATGATTTATTCAGGTACTTCCTGAAGGACCAAGAAAGACAAAAATTGCTGGGAAGTCACCTTCACTGAATTGCGGGTGTATCCACCTGTCAAGAAGATGAACACCCAATGTGCCTGGTGCTACTGCAGTGGAACCTCCTCCTCCTCTTCCTTTGGAATGTCCAGGATTGGGCTTCTCCACCACTTCACAGCAATATAGCTAGAAGTTGCCTTTCCCCCCTCCTCTAAAAATCAGCTTTCAGCTTCAGCAACAAAGTTACAGCTTACCCACAGGGAGAAAAGACAAAACCAGGGGGTTGAAGAGCCTGCCCCCATTAATACACATTAACACATTAATACACATTAACACATTAACATTAATTAGAAGCACCTACTTCAGGATCTTTAACACATGCATATTAGTTTCATACTTTTAGTTGTTTCATACTAACTTCCTGAATGTCGCCCTATAGCAACATTACTTTCCCTCATTCTACCCCTCGAAAGTCTGTATTGCCGTCATCTAAGTCAGTTCTTGGTTCAGTCTTCCCAACCTTCTGGCATAGACTTTCTTGCAAATGTAATTCTATTATTACTTGTAAATACTTCCTCCCTCTCACCTCCATCCATTTCCATATCACATTGTACAGCCTAATGAAATGGAAAATGCCGTGCCACAGCTCCCTGTGTTGGATGCTTAACTTGAAGCCATAAAAGTCTGATGGAAATCTGCGTAACTGGGAAAAGGCTGTATTTCTCAAAAATAAAACTGACCTTTCCCAGTTCATAAAGAAAGACCTTCCCCACCTCCCACACAATAAAGATGACTTCTCAAGTCTGCCTCATTTCATGGCTGGGGTCACTACAGCTTTTGTCACGAGCTACTTCATCTGAACTGAAAGAAGTTAGCTGTTTTGAAGGGGCGTGAATCTGGTTATCCAAAAAACAAGAACCCGGTTCAATGCAATGGTCCAATGCTCAGAAGGCCTCTCTTTAGTCCTGTTCCGACATCATTTAACAAAATTTCTGACATCGAGGATTGATCAAAATGAAATTTTCCCCTTTTTCACAAGATTCATGGTCTGAAATTATCATCAGAACTCTGGCTATGTGCTTTAAACTCTGCTTAAAGCAAAATGACGACAAGCTTCCCATTCAGTGCAGGGCATTCAGTTTATCATTGTTGATGATTTTATACATTTAATCTACTATTTGGTATTAGATTTTTTTTATCCTTGTACTTTTAACAAAACAATTTTGCAAATAAGCTTTTGCCAATCTGAATATATAAAGCAAGCCTCTGTGGTATAACCCATTCCAGCAGACCTGAGTGCACGGTGACCTGTGCTGTCCCACAACCAATTAACCCCAGCAAAACCAAGCCCGTGCCTCCTCTTACTCCTTCCTCTCCCTTGACACCTGTAGTGGTGCTGGTGAAAGCCCATACTGAATTTCCGTGGTGCTGGGGGGCTGCTGAGAAGCAACTGCCAGGCTGGCTGGGCTCCTGGAAGCTGCTGCTGGCTGCAGACTGGCAGGGATGTGATGCCAGCATCAGCACAAGGAGGGGAGCAGGTAGCTGCGGTGGGGAGTAGGGCAGAAGTGGGGGGCTGCAGCAGCTCCACCTGAATTGGCTTAAAACATGCTGGAATAATACTCTGCAAGGGCAACTCTGGATCTTCAGCGTCCTGTTCATCAAAGTAGAGGCTCAGGATCCTCCCTCTGTCTCTTCACCATTCCACTCTATCCATTTAATCCATAAACTGTAGAATGACCCATTATGAGCAGTAACTGTCCTGTACTGAGCATAAGGCAAACTTGATTCATGTGCTAAAACTTTAGCCCAGCAATGTACATATCACTAATTGAATAGGAATATTTAGAGAGTTTCAAAACAAAAGCAGTTGAGGGTAGGAATCTGTTTTGTATAATGTAGAATTGAAGACAGCTGAAGCAACACTTGGTACAGAGTAGATACAAATGCAACTTGTGTATTAAAAGCATTAAAAACCCTGTGAATACCAGCTTTAGTTCCAAAAGCACAGAAATTCAAAGGAATGGAGAAAACATCATGCATACAAATACACAGAAATCAATGTCTGATATGAGTTCATTTTACTCCACAAAAGTGTACTACAGTAAAGAAAAATGTGAAAATAATAATCATTCCAGGGGAAAAAAAGTCAATAAACATCTAAGTGAAACAAGACTCACTCAGTAAAATCTGTTTATTGAAAAGCCAGCTCCAGCCCAACTACTGCTCCCTCTAACAATGTTAATTTAATGAGTAACTCTTTCAAATGAATATTCTTTGTGGAGACAGCTGAAGTCTATAGAGCAGAAGGTGCTTGGGTTAGCCTTGGGAGCAGGGCTCTGTAGCCCTCCTCCAAGACAGCTGCCACCGCTCAGGATGAGCTAAGAAATTTGTGACCCGCACAGAGCTTTCCTGTAGAGCCTGGACCCCTGGTACCAGTGGACTAAGATACACTGCTAATTCTTTTCACCTTTTTACACATCTGTCTGTTAAGAACTATGATTAAAAAGAACTGTTATCTTCCCCCTATCGCCCAGATTCAAGGCAGCTGTTGGGAAGGTGGCAGTTTACCGCCCGCAGCAGGACACAGCAACTCAGACCTCGGGCAAAGCAAAAGCACACGGAAAGCACCGACCTCTTCCTGGGCGCTAAATCCTTCTTTCCAGTAGATCAGGTTGCAGCACCAGATGTACTGCATTCAGGAATGAGATACCACTACAACACAGACACAGAACGGCTGTAACCTCACAAAGAAAAGGCTCAGAGAGTGTACGGTTTTTATTTGAGACTATAAGCATGATTTATCACTGGAAAGAATACACCTAATGACTACTGTTGCAAAATTCATCGGGTTATATACAAATTAAGTATAATCTCCTTCCAACATGTCCGAATATTATATATTGATACGTAACTCCACTTCCTTCATATTCTCAGTCAGTTGTAATTTAGTAAGCCCCATTAACCACACATTTGCTTACATTTGCAATCTAGGAAAAATAATGTTCTTTCTGATAACTACTCCCAATAAAGCTCTTTCTTACTGCAAACGCCTAATTTTAAAGTACAGCACTGCTAGAAAAATTAACTTAAGACAGGCTGCCTGCTTATTGTACTTAACAGATTAGAACTAAAAGGATAAACATTTTTATTAGTAGTTAAGAGTGCTAGGATTGATTACCGATGTTTAGATGACTAAATATTTGTACGAAAAACCCCCCAAAAAGTAGTAGTAAATATATAATTTTGAGCGTAACTACTTTTACTGCAAGTGTCTAAGACAAGATCAATATTTTGTTTTACAGACAGAGTAATAAATGGGACAGGGCAATGATCTGCTAAAAAGTGACTCCCCCACCACATCAAGCGAATGCCAGCAGAGAAGAAAATCTTGCAAAAGGTAAGATGTTGGGTATTTTTTTTGGTAGGAGGTAGTTTTCCAAAGAGGTACCCAGAGACTCTTCAATAGCCCACTGATAATTTGTGAACACAAAGATCTTACTTTTCAGGGTTACACTTCAACTCCCTCCTGCTCCCCCTCCCGTGCAAGCAGCAGCAGCTTTCACAGGGCAGGACTCCATAGGAGCTGGAAGCTAATTACCAGATGTCTTGTAAATCTTTCCAATCTGCACAACTTCATCCAGTTTGCAATGCTTAACATCAGCTCTTTTGGAACCTTTTCATCCTTATTTTTGTGTAACAAATTTTCAACAAGCCAGGAGTTCTTTGTTCTCTCCTAATAAAACAACCTAAAATGTTAACAGTTCAGCATGAAACTAATGAACTAAATGCACTTTTCTGGAGATCTGAGCAGAAGTACAGGCATTTCCAGATTTACTTGAAAATTTATTAATTCTGCAAAAAGTGCTTTGGGTTGTTTCTTTAAAATAACTTTAGAACTACAAAAATGAATACAAACAATGGTTGTAAATTGTTTATGCGTTTTGCCAAACATATGGCCACTCAAATCCCCTTATTGAGGACAACTTAAATGAAAATCTTAAAGGGGGCTGAAAAGAGAAGTGGACCAAGTCAGATGTTTGCTTGGATGCAACTGTACTTAATAGAAGCTCTGTCCCCAAAATTTTACTCTGAATAACTGCTAGTGGCAATGCAGAGATATTCTGCAAAGCATTGAGTGTTCAAGTCTACAATCTACATGAATGGAAATGATTTTCAATTGCCTCCTCTTGGGGAATATAGTGAACTGATGAAGAGTTAGTCCATTGAGTATTTCTGCTCCTGCAGTACTGCTGACATAGGAGACTGTCACTTCTCCTTAATCTATTTTAGTGGGATCCATACCAAGGAACTGTATGGATTTAGTATGAAGCAGGAATATAAATCCCCACTTACATGAATCCTCCAGTTGGCAGAGTTCGAAGGGGTTTGAACCACCACAGGAGAAATCTGGTAACATCTCCACAGGTGCAGCTGACTGTGAAGCGAATGCCTGACCATGCTCTGACTGTGCTGCCGAAGGAAAGATGACTCTGAGCTACCCAGGATCCGTGTCCTATACCCAGAGTCAAGAGGAATCGGTGGCATATGGCTTTTTGCTAGCTGTGTAGCTGGAACGCCCTGTTGTTTTATTTAAACTCCTTCGGCCAAAAGAAACAAAGCAAGAACTTTCACCTCAGGCAAAACACCCAGGCTGCTGGATGCCACCTGCTCTGCAAAGACTCTGGAAGGAGTACCTTTGCTTTTATTTTGTACAAAAATTCTACCCTGTGGATGCTGCAGATTATATGGTGCAAAAACACTACTATTAACTACAAAACCTCTGCTGCTAAAAAGCAAAGTGGCAAACATAGAATTAGAATCAGAGAATTGTTTGGGTTGGAAGGGACCTTTAGAGGTCATCTAGTCCAACCCCCCTGTAATGAGCAGGGACATCTTCAACTAGATCAGGTTGCTCAGAGCCCTGTCCAACCTGACCTCAAATGTTTCCGGGGATGGGGCATCTGCCACTTCTCTGGGCAACCTGTTCAAGTGTTTCACCACCCTCAGGTTAAATATTTCTTCCTTGTATCTATTCTAAATCTATTGTCTTTTAGTTTAAAACCATTACACCTTGTCCTGTCGCAACAGGCCCTGAAATTAGTGGCTGTGTTCACACGCGCACAACTATCCAGGAGGATTAGGGTTACATGAAGCTCCCATTTTGGCAGGCGCAGAATGACACGATCCCTCCATCAGTGGTACCACAGCTCCTAAGCAGTAAAATTCAGTGAGATAGGACTGGACCCTCCTACCACATGTTCCATCCCTCATGCCTTCGGAAGAAAGGAAGCAAGAGGCTTCATTCATTCAAAAGAATTCAGGACAACTAGGTAGAAGAGTTGCTCCCATTTACAGAAATGCAACTGCAGTAGCTAAAAGGCAGTGTCACTCCTGAACTACATGACTGTGGCGAACTTGAGGCCCATGTGGGTATGCCATATGGGAGCCAAAAGCGTAATGCTAAGGCAGCAACAGTGTTTTTTTCCAATCAGGCTAAAAGCAATAAACTGTTCAAAATATATTCTAGGAAGGGAAGTACTGCAAAATCTGGTACCATTCTCCTGCTGAGAGTCAATGTTGAAGTGATGACACCAGTAATTTCTATCTGACTTTTTCCATATGCTGTGTTCGCATTCAATGGGAACAGTCACTCTTGTCAGTTCTAAGGAGCCCACCCTAAGTTTATGTGTACTAAAGATTAAAAAAAAGATTTACACTGTTTTCCTCCAGGCATTTGGCTCCCCATGCTACCCTGAATGCCTTAAACACTTATGAGTGCTTCTTTTCTTTAAATGTTAACAAATTTAAGTCATTATTACAGCAATTTTATGAGCGTGGCTTTGTGAAAAGATAAATCTCCTAACGTGTTCTGAAACTGTCAATCTACAACACTTCCACTTGCCTCTCAAACACTTCAGGGCAGGCGCCTCCCTTTAAAGATCTGCCCTGGACAGACCTCCAGCACCCAGCAAAACCTCATTAACCACTGGCTTTTCTGAGCCGTGGAAGAAGCAGCAGTCCACCTTTAATACAACGCACTGAACCACTGAAGGCATAAAGACAGTGATTAGCGATATGAAGTGGAGCACATCATGATGATATGTTCCTAATGATGCTTTCTCTTTTCCATTTTTAAAGCTTTATATATACTCAGTAGATTGGCATTTCTGCTTTTCTCAGATCAACTAAGTGGCTATGCCAAGCCTCCCTACAAACAAGAATTACATTAGTAACTTAAACATCAACTGCCTACACATTCATAAACTAATCCACTCTCCTAAGTTATACTACAGTTACGTATCCTGCCAGACACACAGTCTGATGTGGGGAGGACTTTGTGGAGCACAGAAAAGGGTGAACTCACCGGCCTCTGGGGAGTGGGTGCCATCAAGATGCACCTTGGAAACACAAGCATCTTCCTCAGATGGCAGGTATGGAGCAGAAAGAAACCATCTCTCAAATACCTGAATATCTCTAATGCTCTGAAGGTCAACCTCCACCTGGAATCTATCTAAAAGCCAGAAGGCAATTTTGTTAGCACTTCCAACTGCTGCCTAACAAATAGGTACAGGCTGGGTTTTAGCTTCTGAACAGCCTCTAGGCACAGCTCCAAGCCAAGGCACATGGAGTGTCTAGGCACATCCGGGCTTATGGAGTCAAGGCACAAGGTGAAGCAGGCATAGATAAGGGCTGCATTCAAAACAACAAGGTACACTCAATATGCCAAGCACAAATAAGCTGTCTATTTGGTATCAGAAAGCATCCAACAGAAAAATAAATCCCAGCTTTCAAACACTGACTTCCCCATACCTTTATCTATTTGCTGTTTGATTAATTTTGACATTAGGTCCACAAAACTAACATACTACTTATGCAGACTATATGTTTCCAGCCCCCTCAGAGTTCAAATTTTCAAGCTGTAGTACACCTTCCCACTCCATTCACAGCCTTCTCAACCTCCCTTCAGAAATGCAAGGTAAGTATGTCTTCCACTAAAATCTCAGACAGCAGAGACCGACCACAGATCTCCCAGAATGCGCCTACATTTGCTCTACCTCTCTCCCTCAGTCTGGCTCAGCCGAATGCCTCCCATCCACTCTCAAAGACGTCTCCTTCCTCTTCCCTTGAATATGCCCCTAGTACTCCTTCAAACTGTTACTCTTCTCACAATCAAGCCAGTCTTCATCTCATGAAGACAAAATTCCTTTTCCTTGACAATCTAACAGACTCACGGAAGAAATATTAATTATAAATGGCATAGTTATCTGCTTCATATCTATTGAAAATATTCATCAGACAGACAGCAATACCTAGGTATCTTTCACCATCGCTGATTCTAACACAGATTGAATTCTTCACCCTAGACTCATATTGAAACTGGCAAAGTTTCTGTTTTGTTTATAAAACTTTTGTTCTAAGCATGCCTGAGATAACGACATAACAACCAGAAACTACTGAAAAAGCAGAGTACTTTTTCCTATTGGATTTCTAGTCAAATGAATGCAATGATCCTCTTTGTGCATGGTAAAATACTTCTTAATTGGTTTATGCCTGTTGCATAATAACATAGAAATAATCTATCATGTTTTTACTATAAACTAAGTCTAAAGAGGATGATACACTGCCTCTAGCTCTTTGCATGTTAATCTCAAACAACTATATCAATGTAAATCTTCTGTGCTTATATTTCTACTGTCAACATTTATTTCTCCTTAAAAATCTTTCTTTTTAATCTAAAAATATTTCAATAGTGAAGAATAGAAATAGAAAATAAAATGACAAGGACATATTACAGGAGACTGATTAAATATTCATAAACTAGGAAAAGCTAAATTTGAAGTTACACATGGCAACCCTAATTCCAAACTGTCTGACAAGTTCCTCAAGTTCTCTTTAACTACATGACTATATGCTCTGTCTTAAAAATTTTTTCAGAACTTTAGAAACACCATCTTTTAGTAAGACAAATATTTTGCATCTATAACCTCTAGAGCAAATTGTCTATACGCAGCTTCCTGCCAGTCAAAAATACCAAAACAGCAGAGAACGCCTATGGCTCGTACACTCAGCCAAGTTCACCACTAACGTATCTCCTGAAAGAACTATGAGGAAGACAGTTCCACTGCTAAAGTGAATTACATGTTATATGATTATCAAACTTGATAGAAAAGAAAAAGTCTTGGAGAATTTTTTCTAGCATATTTTTTTCTAGAAAAGACATCAAATTAATGCCAGTGTTATAATGTAAGAATGACGCAGATATATAAGAAAGAAAATATTACAGGATGTATTAAATGTGTATGAAAACACAGGTAAAAATAACACCATCAATTTGAGAAACAAACAGTAATTTAAAGGGACTGTACAGTATACAACAGTTGTACATACAATTTCAGAGATACTGCAAGAAGTCTGCTTAACATAAAAAAATGCATATGTATAAACATTCAGATTTGCGATTGTTTTACACCTGGGCATTTGTAAAGTTATCCAAGCAGCAGCAGCAGCTGCATTCCTTCTGAGCTTAGCACTCTGAATCCTTGTTTTTTGTAAGAAAGTCAAAAAATGGTAAGGCATAAAAAAAACCCCTCTGACTTCTTTCACAGTAAAAGCCAAACACTCAGAGAGTTTTCTTGCTCTCAGTCCCCTGACCATTACACTTTATACACTTGCCAAGCACGAGACTGTTTCCCTGCCTTCTCCTTTATTTCAGCTGCATGACACTGCTGTTACTTTTCTGCAACTTACAGCTAAATCAAGACTTGAGAAAATACATGTCAGTAACCAAATATTCACAAAAAAGACATAGGATTGAGTAATTTATTCTGCAGACCCCCATGAGTGAGAAAGCCTTTCATTTGTAAAGAAATCATCTTACCTTCCCCTCTATCTCAATAAATAAAACTATCCTTTTTTTTTTTTTTTAATTTGGAACACATAAATAACAGAAACATTCGCCTCCTTTGGATTCAGCTTTCTCAAACACTTTATTCTTACTTTAGCCGTGGACCCAAATTCAAAATATATCTGTATTACTGAAGAAGACAAAAAATGATCCCAGCAGCGGCACGTCCAGCTCTCCCTAATGGACAAAGAAAGTTCTCCATCAGCCTGAGGCCAGATATTCCAGTCTCGCAGCACAGGGACCCCCACAGGAGACATTGGCAAAAGCACTCCAAAACCAGTTAAAACCTACAGAAACATTCTCAGGGATTTCAGCACAGCTACTGAATCATGACCGAATCCTTCAAGAACGATCAGGCTCCAGCAGTGGAAACAAGGAAGCAGTAAGAAGCAAGAGCAGCAGAAAATACTCCACCACATGTGGTGCACACAAATAATATGGACAAATATTAAAGTTGCTTTTCCAAAAACTCAGTGCCACCACGCTGCCCTGCTCTGGGAATATATGTCACACCAGAGGCTGAGGGAGGCACAAGCCGGCTTTGTCTGTGGTGACTCCACGGATGAAGTCTGTAAGCAAGCCAGCTTGCATCTGGGTGGAGTATCCATCCGTTTCCCTGCCCAGCGTAAGACAGGTAATGTTGAGAAGTTAAAGCCCTCTATATGGCATTTAATGATCCAGGCCTCCACCTGGATGGACAGTGCCTGGGCTGTGCCCTACTCTGTAACTAAGAGGAGTTTTTAAAGTCAAACCACCTCCAGACTTCAATGGATCCCATGTGTGTTGTAACAACAAAAACCCACCAACAAACCAGAAAGACCCAACCCCCAAAACTAAACCCCCAAACTCTATGCATTTGTTCTTTTTTCTAAAATCACACTTTCCTCAGAAATACCAAAAATAAACTCTGCTGAGGTAGGGAGTAATTTGCTTGTTAGACCAAGTAAACGAGACTGTGTCAGCAGACTCACTGCATCCCAAGGAACTGTAACCAAATGAAGGTGCTCGCACAGGTTTTTAAAGAAGGATAAATCTGCTGGGAAGAGGTCGGTACTGTTCCCTCAGCCCTGGAGCCTCAGCCCCCATATGTCCTGCACCAAAAGGATGGACAGAGTGCCCCATACTAGACCCATTACTGGTCTTACATGGGGAATATCTGTTGGCAGAGAGGTTACAGATGTCTTTGTTCTGGCAGAAGAACCACACACACAGAAACAAGCGACACCAAGTCTGAAATTTGACTCCAAGACAACATCAAACTTTTTTCCTGGATGCTGACGCAAGGTTAACTTTTGAAGCCTAATGATGATAGTTGAAATTTCAATAAACTCACTCCGCTGTTGAACAACAAACCGAAGCATGCTATCAGGCAGGGATTTGTTCAGAGCTGCCAAGGATACACTTGGCACTTCCCACTCCTCTGTTCATTTCAGCAGGGCTGTTCTAGAACAAACACGCATTCAGAAAAATTTAAATAATCTGGAGCAGCTGGATGCAATCTTGATTCTTACTTAGGAGAGCAGTGTTCAAATGCATGCCCAAAAATGAACCGAAAGCCGCGTGTTCAGATCCAAACTCGGAGGGAGAATTCACATGACTGCTGAGGAGCTGGCAGCAGTGGGTCCATGGGAACTGGTGGAGAGGAGCAGAGAGGAGAGGACAGCTTTCCCGGTGGAAAGTCAGACAGCAGCTCAGTTTTATTATCTAGGAAATGTTACAAATGTCAGAAGCAAGGGGTCAACTAAAAGGAGCCTTAAAAAGATAAATGAGATCAGTGTAATACACAGTATTATCTTCCTAAAGAGACAGAGCTTGCATTGGCTGAAACTATTTTAGAAACATCCCATGCAGAACATATCACAGGAGGATTTTCTGTTCTCCCCTTTCCTGAAGATTTACCAGAGACCTCGACTAATTATGACGGAACTAGGGGGGGATCTAGTGGGAAGAGTTGATTTCTCACAACTAGCCACTGCCTTTGTCAGCCTGATGAGCAGGTTTAGCTCTTGAGCGCTTAATGGCTTTTAGTTGGAAATCTAAGAAACAGTGCAACAGGGCAGGAGAGAGGGAGGCAATGAAGACCAATGAAGACCCAAAACTCAAGGTATTTTTCTATTGAAATTCTTTCTGGATAGGTGCTCCCCCCAAATTTAATGGATGAGGTAGAAAAGATTCCAGCAAACCTATTTTAATCTGTAGCTTTTCACAGGATGTATGCAGGGTATATACTGGGTAGTATACTTAGGTGGCATAGGAAATATTTTGCTGGTATTAGCTATGCAGAGCATTATTAAAATGAACAAGTGTACTTAGTCCCTTTGACCGAATTCTGTTCTCATCTCATCTGAGGCTTGACTAATGTCACTGAAGTTAATGGAGGTGCTTTATACCAACACAATATTACATTTTAGACATTAAGAAATGCTAGCAAGAATTAATTCACTTAATTCTAAATTCATAAAAAGGCAGCAACTTGTGCTTTCATCTATAAACGTATAGTAAAAGTATGAAGAATACTTTAATGCATAGCTAATTATTTAACATTAATAATTAAAATTTAACAATTAACAATAATTAACATTAATAATATATAGCTAATGAATTAATAAAGAGGCAATAAAACTGAAAATGAAACAGATCTCTGGTGCTTTAGATAAAAATTGATTTATAATTTATTCAGATTTAGTATTTGTTTTACAGAAAAATCTCTTTCTCAGAACCTCTACAATCTCTCCAAACAAGATACAAAATCTCTTAGAATAAGATACAATCTCTTAGCATAAGACACAAAATCTCTTCAGGTTAATTCACAGCTCTTTTGAGCAAAGGCAAAACCCACAATCTTATTATTTGGGTTTCTTGGTAAACACATTAGATCCACAGATGCAGCTACTGTGTTATATATGCATGTGACAACCGCTGGCATATTGATCTAGCAGTGCTCAAGCACACATTTCTCTACCAGTTAAACAATCTTTCCTGAAATAAGCACATCTTTTCTGTTATCACAAGCTATAAAGCAGTTCAAGAGCCCTGAAATGATCTTTTCATTAGTTTGAGATGCTTAAGCATCCCAGTACTGAAACGTCCCATATAAGCCTTATGAGACAGGAAAAGTATAAATCCTGCTTTCCTATTCCCTTAATGAGAATGCCTAATAAAAACGTAGACTAATTCTCTTGGCTGCCGCTATCCTGTCTACTGAATGAAATCTCCCTTTTCACCCTCATATATTTATATAACTTTGAAGCTACAATACCAGTATGGTTGTTTGAGATTACTCATCCAATGCCACAATCTGGCACTAGTTTCTTAACTTCCCCCATTTCTCTTCTTTTTTTTCCCCCCTGTGTCTGAGACCAGACAGGATCACCCACCCAGTTAGCAAATCCATCCTCTTCAAGTCAATACTGTAATAGCCTCACCGAAGTCCAGCCTCCGTCAACAGAGCAATTACAAAACCTTGTAACATGAGCTTGCAACATTTCCTTGTTGAAGAGATACTTGAGTAAATATAAATTATCTATTTGAGTATAAACATTTATGATTTATGTGCTTTTAAACCCAAATACATATTAAATACACTTTTAAAATCAAATATCTATTAAATATGTTTAAACTATGCTTTCCTTGCTTTCTCTGTAAGTGCCTCCTTGTCCTCCCAATTTAAACAAATAGAGATGGTGCTTCTCCTGTGACATTTCTCACCATTACTAGCTGGGTGGACACTTCTGTCTCCTGTTCTACTTACACAGAGGTCCTTGCTCAGCCCTCGCCCTGCATCCCTGGGGTCTCTACAGGGACACAAGAATTTCAGACAGGCCACAATCTGACTGTCCAGCAGCAAAAGGAAGGGAGTGGAGATTTCAGCTCATTTTCATGCCTGACCTGGAAGCCAGCCAAGAATGCCAGCAGTACCTCTGGACAATCTGAAAAGCTATAAAAGAAAAAAAAAAAAAAATCCTGAAGCTTCCAGCTAAAAGCCAGGGGCTATAAAAGAGATGCCAGAAACCCTGGGATGATGCAGAAAAGCGAATTGTCTGGAGAATGGGTCAGGAAACAAGTTGAAGCATGGGCCATTCTTGTACGTGGCCAGCAATTGCAGCTAACTGCAGAGCAGAGCCGTGCTGCCTGCCCCAGCCTGCTTTTACCACCACCTGGCCAAAAGCAGGATCACAAGACACATTTCAAAGCAAAGAGGTACCAGGGTGGAAGCTGCCAGAAAGAACATGTAGAAGGTGAGATTGTTGGAGAGGAGGGCCACCCTTCACCATACAAAGCTGTTAGCAAATCATGCTTATTTGGTCCTGACTGGTCCAGCTTGAAATAGCTGTAAAGCCAACTGCTAAGGAAGTGTTTCTCCAAGCTCTCTCCCGAAAGCACGCCTCTTGCCAGGAACCAAACAGGGAGAAGACTGAAAATCTGCCTTTCCCTTCTGCTGCAGACTGCTCCTCTTGTAGCGTGGTCAGCAGGTGAAAATAAGAGCTTGGGCCCCAGCTTGCCCAAGGTACTCCGAGGGGACACAGTAGGACGAACTGGTCTTTTAGGTGGTCTTCTCCACACTCTTGCTGGGTGCCGTCCCTCTACTGCCCCACGTTTGCCAAATCACAGCTTTGGAACGGACTGGCAACCCAAGCTTGTTCCTGGCTCTCCCAGGTAAGCGCTCGCTGCCAGAGACGTACTTTCCCTGTAAAAAGCGATCCTCCCCTTCCTTGTCTCACATCCAACAGGGCCAGCCCTGACCAGAGAGTAGGCTTCCAGGCAGAGAAGAGCCGATGCTCAGGAGCAAAGCATCTGTGAACATCAAGAGAAAGCAGGAACTAAACACCATTACTCCTTTGTGGATTTGTACAACAGGAATTAGACCACTTAGGAGACAGCCTCCAGCTCATTTGTTTATTATAAGGTGCCTAACGCATAATTAGGCAGGGGGCCCTGCCCTTCAGAATCCCTCATCTTTCAGCCTGTGCTCTAACCTTTTGATGAAAAGCAGACAGAAGAAAGGAACCAAGTGTGTTTAGTACATGTAATATAAGCAGGTCTGGTGGCATGCTGATACTTCCCAGTCTCCGAGGAGAGGATAACAGCTGTCTTGCTGCTTCAACCTCCTGCTCCTAAGTTGATTCATGCAGTGTCTGAAAAAAATATAGCTACGCCACAGTGCCTCCAAGCTGGGGGACAGGCAGAGGAGAGCCCCTCATGCAAGCCTCCTTACACAGCCCTACACACAAAATATCCTACACCAACCGCTCTGTCCCCACATGAATCATGGGTGTTTCCTCCCAGCAAGCTCCAGTTGAACCTTCTGTTTTTTCTAACATCTTGTTTTTATGCCCAAAAAAAGTGTATTTCTTATTACGTCAATATTGCTGTTTTCCTGGAGCACCAGAAGATACAAAGCAAGGGAAGGGCTTCCGTCATCTTCTCCACACAGGTGCAGGACATGGAGGTGGTCTCTCTCAGAGGTACTGGCCATCTTGCCTTGGTTGCGTTGGCCTCTGGTGTACTTAAACAGCCCCTCGCAGGATCCAGTGAGGTTTCCATACTGAGCAGGCAGCCTTTGAGATGGAGTTAGGCCAGCTGGTTTTCCCTTACAGTATTCATCCCCCTGTGAAGCTCTGCCTTTTGGCAGTCCCTGCAGCATGTGTTGTCAGGCCTGGCAGCTCACCTGTGCTTCAGGCTCCTTGCCATCCCTGCCAACAGCGTGAGAAGCAGAGCTCGCCACTGCCTCCACCCCACTCTGTTTTTCCCACTGGTGGCAGCCATGCAGCCCAGTTCATACAGAGAGCAGCTCCAAGAGGAGATGGTGGATCAAGACAGCTGCCTGCAAGCCTGGTCTACACTTTATAAATATGCACACAACTCCACATAAGAGCTCACTCGCGCCATGGTGCCCCTCACAACAGCCCTGCCACACAAGGGCTTCTGAGCTCCCAGCTTCCAGCACTTAACACAACTTTCTTCCATGTTCACAGAACAGACCCAACAAATGTCATCCAAGCTGGTTTGCTCTGAAACAACAGAACTGGGACAAAAACACCTGCAATCTCATAAAGGTGTGTTTCAGACGTTGAGGGCAAGCCAAAGTGTTGTTTTTTTATCGCAACTGATTCAAAGCAGAGACATTCACGTGCCTGGCACTGAGGTAAGACATCAGATCCACTTTGGATGATCTCCTGTAATGCTGACATCACACTGGGCAGCTCAGCTCTGCAGAGAGGAAGACAATTTCTACACTGATGGTAGCCACTTGTAACACAGATCCTCAGACCTGCTTCTCACAACCACATTTGCTTCCATTTGGCACTTTTCCCCCTCTCCTGGAAACACCATGGTGAAACAGTTTTGGGCTGGGTTTTTTTTTCCAAAAAGTTTTGACTTAAAATAAACACACCAAGTTTCCTTTGAAAATGAGAACTTAACCGCAATGTCAGCAATCATGCAACTGCTAGAGGAATAGTGCTGCTCAACACCCAGGCCAGGCGTCTCAGCCACTGAAGGACAGACAGACACACGGAGCACTGGCAGCCACCTCCAAACACTTTCCATTCCTGCCTGGTGCCCGAAAGGGACAGATCTTCTGGGGTGAAGCACCCTAAGGCCCATCTCCTCTTGTCACCATGGCTATGCAGACATCGCCTATTCAAACAGTCAAACAGGAGCTGCCAAGGAAGGGAGTGAAGGAGGAGGGTCTGCGGCAGCAGTTGCTAGGGGTTAAAAGCTGCTCTTGTGACACAAGAGGACAGAAGATCAGAAAGACACTCTGACTCCAGATCGGACTTTTTATTCCACTACCCACCCAGATTACAGCCCAGAGCCTTCACAGGGTACTGCTCCCCCCATTTGGGTCATTGCCCATTTATGTGCATTGCTAACGAATTCAACAGCTGCAAATCACGCAGGAGAAAAGGGGTTTTGAGGTCTGACTGCTTCATCTGGCTTCCACCTGCATTTCTGGCATGCGTTGAAAGTGCATCTGGATCACACTTTTTTCACCACAGGAATTGCGTGCATCATGTGGAAAATGTACTTAATCAACTTCTACCAAGGACCAAGATTCACTGTAAGACACTTTGAAAGGGGTAAGTGCTAACTCCCTACGTGGGGTACAGTCTGAGCTCCACTTCCTAATTATGTCTGACCTAGAGGTCATCAAGACAAGCCATCCAGCCCTCTGTTTCAACCAAGCAGGAGAAGCATTAGCTATAGTGGGTAAACTCTTCAGAGCAAAAACCGTTCTGAACGTTTTTCTGTTAGGATTAGCACAACAGGGTCGCCTGACAAGCATCCCAAGGGAAAAAAAAAAAAAAAAAAAAAGATATTTGCAGTGTTGAGGAGGCCTGTACAGAGAGTGCAAATGAACAAAAGCCCGTGTTACCTTTCAACCCTCTTACTTACTGGGTAGCGCTAGGGGTTGCCCACCCTTCTCCCACATGTGAGCCCAGAGACGCTCCTGCCTGAGCATTACACCCTTCAGCACTTACTGATGACAAAGGAAGGTGCAGTTTACACTTACTTTTACAGCTCCATTAAAAGGTGACCTGCAAATAAAAAAAAAAATCAAGCACATTTAGTATTATGTGCTGAATGCCCCCAAATAAACAGGATTAGATGAGCATTCAGCCCTCAAGTAAAGATTAGGTGAAAAAAATGGCACTGAACGGTTAGTTTGATTCTACACTCCTGCAACAGTCCTTCCCGACAGCAATGCAGTGAGCAGCTCCTGACAGCTGCCGGCTTCACATTTCTGCCTCTCGCTGCTTGCAGACAGCATGCTGGGATGGAGATGCGGCAGAAATGCTACTCCTTTGAATGGCATATTTCTGAAACCACCACAAGAAAGCTGACAAAGGCGAGGGGACGGCAAGTAGGTCCCACTTCCCCGGCTTTCCCTCTCCTCTCCCTGCTCAGGCACCAAAGACTATGCTTTCCAAATGCACTGACCAGACACTGGGCTAAACCTCATGCAGAGCCACTGGCAGATTACATATCTTTGAAGACAAGGCTTCGAGATCTGTTAAAAATATTAGCAGTGCATTGCACAGCTACAGGTAGAGCTTTCTTCTGTACAATACTGAACACAATAGCTATTTCCGACTCCCCAGCACCACACTGCTTTCCCCTCTTCCTTCTGCGTTTGGCCCCATTTAGCTCTCTCCCCTCCCCCGGACCCAGCTCAGCTTTCTGCAAGTGCTTAAAACCCACTCACTTCAATGGGAGATAAGCACATTCTTCAGTACTTTACTAAATAAGATGCTTAAATGAATATAGACCTCTCCCACCAATGTTCTTTTGTACCAAATTTTGTACCTTTATTATCAATTACCCTGTATAAAGTGATGAAAAGTCAGCCCATAAGTGATTTGATTACTTCATAGCTACTCCCACTCATTCTGACTTATAAACATATGGTGTAAAAGAAAACTAAGAAGTCATGGCATTCTTATACCTCTCCCCAGGCACACAAGAGGCGGCCGTTAAGCATTGTGCTGCAGTTCTCAAACAACCTTGATTTACCCTCAATTCCTATTTGCCATTTCTCTGAAGTGAAGCTTCACAAAAAACTACATTAACCTACAGAAATACGCAGCAGTGGTGTTCAGATAGTTTTTCAAATAAGGCCTAACACCTAGTTTCAAATCTCTTAAGTAAACAGTAGCTTTGGTGACCTACTGTCATCAAAATACATTCTGGCACATGCTTGCTGTTTGTTGGCTTCTTTAATTTGGCTTTTTATTTCTCATTCTTTTGTGAAATCTGATACTGCTTTATAGGCGTCCAAGCTATTGATGTAAATCAACAACATTATCCTACAATTAGAACGCTACTATAAAAACTTCAAAAAATACTGTTTTGTAAATACAAGTGTTAGAGCAACCTGAGGTGTGCACACTCTCTACATCTACATGTAGAATTTCAGGCAAATTGATTGACATACAAGAACCGTTACTTAAACTAAGAAACCAAACAAGCGAGTTATACCAATTCCTGCCAAGAACAATTCTTCCATTTTTTAGTAGACTGATAAAGACATCTGCAATGGATTAAGAAAGAATTTTAAAATAACTATAATTTTAAGCAGGAGAGCTTTTAAATTAAAAGTGCTGGTGAACCAAGAAAAGGGAGTAGTTTATGCCAAATTCACACGTACATTTTATAAGAGGCAGATGATGGAGTTGAACAGATAGCACTGGACAAAAGCTGCCTGGGCTCATCATTGCTCCTTACCACCCTCCCTAAATAAACCCACCTACCTGATGTCTTTCTCCTTCAACTAAATATGCTTCTAACAGTGAAAAGCAGGTTTCCCCTTGCCTTGCCTGGGAAAAAGCACGCCAGAGAAGAGTGTGCAGGCATGCTCATAACCCACACACAGGCACAGGGGTGTCACGCCAGTGCTGCAGCCAGAAGCAAGACTGACCACTTACAAAACAGAGGAAACCAGCCAGAAAAAAATGCATGGTGTCTAAAACACAAAATAAACAAACAGAATCAAAACCCCAAACAGCACTTCTGTTGATTTCACATTGCCTGTAATGACAGTGGACATCAGAGTTCAGAAGAATATGCCATCCCAGGAGCATTTCATAACGTAATACTGGCATGGCTTTCTGTTACTGTATGTCTGACCTAGCATCCTCCAAGCAGTCCTTCCGCTAATATTTCAGCATACAATTAAAAGAGGCTAATTGTGTATAGAGAGAACCATGCATGAAACAGTGGCATGGGGTCTGGCTGAGCCTCGGTTCCTTGGCAAGTGACTTTAAGAAGTTTTCAAGCAAGGCAAGGAAGAGAGCAGAACCACAGCAGAGACTACAGCAGACTGCTTACCTAAGAGCTATACATGCAGAAATAACACTTAAATGAGACGTGCTCTCTTGAACAATTAGAAACATGATTCAAAAGGGAAAAAAACCCCTGATACATACTGAAAGGTTTACATATTTTTTAATTACTCTACCAACTTACATTAATTTTAGCTATTTTCAAACGAACACTCAACTGTTAGACTTACTAGGCAACGCCATCTAGTGATGCTAGTTGAAAAAAAATCTTGTATTAAAAAGATTCACTCTTGCAAAATTCTTGTTAGTGGAATACAGTTTCAAGAGGTGCAAAATGTTCAGTACCTACAAGCATTTTTAAGCCTACAGTGTTAATTTAGAAAAAAAGGTCTGAACCATTTTATTTACCCTGAAGTAATTTACAGAACTGACAACACAGAAAGTGAGCTGGGTTAATCACATCAGAATTTAAACATGCACACCATGTAGTCTTGAAACGATACAGGGATACAGAGCAAAGCCCAATAAATTACCTTCCAGTTTTGGGAATAGCTACAGATATTATTTGTGTGATAAAATAATTCACTTAATTTTTCAAGATTTCTGTTGGTGTGTGTAAAATACTTGCTTGAAAAATTTTACCCCAATCTTACATCCCCAAGGGAAAAGAAACCCTGTGCAGATTTAAACTCTCTTTTTTAAGAGGTGGAACCACTCACTCAGTCATCTGCTGGCGATAGCTGCTAGCTGTAATTAGCTTCTGGTGGAAATTGCCAGCAGACACAACTAGAAGTTTAAATCAATTGGCTTTGCTTCCTCCTTACAAGAAAATTGGCATTTCAGGGCTGCATTCCAGCGTGATGGATCTAAGAAACCAAAGCCAATTTGACAAGAAAGGGAAGTGTCCCTTTTCATGGCCTGCTTTAACCCTGAACATGCTGCATGCTCCTGGAGAGGATATCTCATTTTTTCTTTTTTTTTTGAATCCCCAAAGAAAATAACTACAAATATACAACAAATATTCCTCCAAAAAAGCCATTCCAGTGTTCAACCCCAATTATTTTCACTTTACAGCTGTGAAGATGGGAGAGGGAGGGACAAGATGCGAAAAGTCAGAAACCGCAAATAAAGGTAGCACATGAAGCAGGATTTGCAAGAGGAAGCAGAGCCCGGTGGGTGGAAAGCCGAGCAAAACCCTCAAGCACCAGTACAGCAGCTGGTTCACACTCACCCCAAACGCCATGAGCTCATGACAGTTCTCCATTTCAGCTGCACTGTATCACACCTTTCAATAGTACCACAGCAACTGCTGCACGGGTACCTGCTCTCACCCTGCTCTGCTGTATATCCGGCTTCCCCCCATTTTCTGCATATTTCATTATTTCAGCATTCAGGGCTTCATCAGCCTGTAGCGGCGTTTGGGCTGTGCATTCTTGTGACCGGTCCTGATCTTGTCCTCCTTCATGTAAACTTTGTCAAGCAGAGTACTGAATGTTCAGCCATGATGAGTAAGTGGCATTGTGGCTTTGCCAGCGCTGGGCTTTCTGTAAGTCTTGCTGGGATTTAACGTCCTTGTACCCAACTCGCGGGGCTACCCGAGGACCCCAAATTGTAAAGAAACACTTCATTTCTCCAAGGCCACCATTAATTTGCAATGAACGTGTCTAACACAGGAGCAATTGTTTTCAACGAGATAGTATCTATAACTGGGTGTTGTAACTACTCTTCAGAAATAACTTCTTAACAAATCATGTAAACATCTGCATCAGGGGGCTGCCTAAAGTCTCCATGTCAACGGCACACATGCACACCTGCCAAAGTAAGGATTTCTGTCAGGCTACCTTTCAGCACCCACTTTATCTGTATATTAAAAAACTTAGTTGCCGATGTCTTCAAGCTCACCAGAAGGTAATGTGATTTGAGATGTGCAAGAAACTCACACACAAAATATACTACGTACAGCACTTACAGAAAAGCTTACTGGAACAGGGAAGCGTTTAAGTCAAGCAGAAACTCAAGCATGGCAAAGTGGCCTATTTTTGACACTAGATAGACTGGTCACATTGTAAACTACTGGAATTATGTAGATCCTGTGCTAGCAACTGTTTTGATGCATTTCCTGAAAAGACAGGCAGTGACAGCACAGCAGGACTGCCACAACCACTCACACTCCAGCTGCCCCATATATGCACAACTCTCTCTTTAATGTCTTTTAATACTCACTTTGTAACCTTACTTAAACGGGTCACTTTCTGAAAAAGGTGTGTGTGGGCATTATTTACCAGAACTATTCTAGCAGATTAACCAGAAAAACCATGTGTGCACACGCTTGACTATATTTACTTCATAATATTACACTTTTCAGAAAGCAGGTTTAAGAGGACTCTAATATATACTTCCTTTTAAAAAAAGCCCATTTTAATATCAAACCTCATCCAGCATGTTAGATGGCTTTAGCTAGATGGGATCTTTTCCCCTCCAATTAAGAAGAAAAGATACTGTAGATCTAATCCTGCCTACAGGCTATCTTTTCCTTTCCATTTTAAAAAGCTAACACTTACTACTTAATTATAAATCTGGTGTTTTGCACAAATATGGGATCTTTCTTAAGTTCTCCTCTGCTCTGCGTTCCTCTGACCTAAAATTGCAAAGCTGTTTCCCAAGACTTTTATCATATCTTTCTTGTTAAACAGTTGTTCTTCTTATTAAACAAGCAATAGAACAAATCCTGATTTCTTCTTTAAGCAGTGGAAAAGCAAAGTTTCTGCCAAAAAGCTACATAGCCAAGAATGTTAGCTAATGTACGTTCATTGCTTTCAAGGCTAAAGCAGTTTGCACTAGATAGGAATCTCACCCAGGAGCTGAAACTCTCCAAGACATACGCTCTTCAGAGAGAAAGTGAGCAAGAGATCAATAGCTGCACAAAGAGGAGCAGGGAAAGCTGGATCCAGACTTAGTCCAAGGATTCCCTGCACGCTCAGGCGCTGGGGAGTGCTGAGCTCCCTGACATCCTGGTTTCACACCGCCTGGCTCCATCCCCCAGGCGGTGTGGGGCTGTAGGACACAAATGGGTAGTTCAGCTCTGCCACGAGTAACACGAGCCTTGAGTCTTTCCTGGTGAAAAGCAGGCGGCTGCCAGACCGAACGTGCTGCGTACAGCGCCTGCATCATTCTCTGCCTCGCTAAGACACCGCTCAAAACCCCACGTTGTCTTTACCCGAAGGGTCTGTTTGAGCAGAAATATGGCCCGTAGGCTTTGCCAGGCCTGTTGAGACCTCAGCTCCATTTCTGTGTGCTTGCTCTTTTCTAAAGGGCAGAACAAAGACAACATTTGGCTTTAAAAATGCCTTGGAAACTACAAATGAAAATTTACATTAAAAGCGTACAGCTTTAATTACATCTCTCAAGGGGAAGAGATAGGATTTTTGCATCCCGATCTTGTCTTCTCTCTGCTCTAGAAATTCATGAGAAGATCAGAGGTACAAATGTTCGTATTTGTAGGGAAAAAAATGACTTGCATTACATCCTCAGCAGTTCGTGTAAATAACAGGACGTAAAGTCTCACAGAATTAGTTTACATTTGAAACATTTTCAAAATATTGTTTTAGCTGGGTATAATAGACCACCAGAAGATGTGACACACAGCAAACACAGGCCTGCAATTAAACAGCTGGCAAACAGCCAGGAAGAGATAAAGGCCCAGGCTGTCACTTGCTAGACAATATATATGGCTATTTTGGCAGCCAAAACCAAATGTGATAATTGAGCCATGACACATTAAAAAGGCACACAATTTCCAAGGAAAGAGTTCCTGAGCGCTAAACAGGGAGCATCTATAGTGTGCTTACAGCAAACTAAGATTTAGGAGTAATAATGAGATCGGGCTCACTACAATTCAGTGGTGCAAAGCCAACCTTGTTTAATGCCCTGCACCACTGTAAGCAGTTATATACAACCAGACAGAAAAATACATGTGTGAAGCCCACAAAGGCTGTCAGTATTAGAAACAACGGGAATCTGAGAAGCGTATGGCTCTGTCTTGAATTATTTCTCTGTGTATTTTTTATATTAATTAGATTTTTATACAGTAGCATTCTTGTCTCCAGAAATTACAGTGCACTCAGTTTGACTTCCAATACCGGGAAGAGCCCAAATCTATACATTTCAGTTTTAAAATAAAAACATATAGTAATACACGAAGAGTAAGTAACTCTTCAGAATCACACTTTCACTGTAAAGTAATATGACTGTTTTGTTTAAGACATGAAGAACCATAATACTGACAGCAATGGCTGGTTGGAAGATCAAGTCCAGGAGCTTTTCTAGTGTTTCACTGCATGTTTTATTAAATAACCTAAGGACACAACAAACGAACAAATGTACCAAATGAAGATACGGTTCTAAGTTAACACCCAACAGCTATATAAAGCCTCCTATAAATGCATTCCATCAAATTAACATGCTGACATCAATTGCATTCCCTTCTTGAGTAAAGGACTTGAAAGCCTATACATTGTCAGCCCTCAGTCCATTCATTCACTAACCTTCCACAAAGTGTAGGTAGCTCATCATCTAAAATTACGCTTATATAAAAGAGAAGCTAAATTTAGGCTCTGTAATAGGAAAATCCCTATGAAGAGTTTACTTCCTAATTTTATTCTAAACTTAGCCACATTAAAGACGTATTCAAATAAAGAAATCGCATGTGTACCTTTCTTAACCAAAAGTTGCAGCATATCAAGAGAGCTTAAAAAAATTGTAAGAATCCATTTTTAGGCCCACTGGTACCAGTGACATCAGGAAGACAGTGGCACAGCTCTTTGTAACTTCAATACCAGTGAACCAGAACTGAGTCCAGTGATATCAGCAAAACTTTTGGAAATGATCCTCTGCGATGAGCAAAGAAAAAGGGGAAAATACAGAGACATTAGGGAGGGGTCCCTTCAATTTAACCTGATTGCTTATCTCAAATGAAAATATCAAGGTGCTCTAAAACACACAGATTTCCCCAAAACAAACTCCTTACCCACCTCAAACTCAAACGTCCAACACACACCTCACATCTAACAACCACAACAAACTGGCATTGCCATACTGGACCAAAATGAAGAATAAGCATCAATATTTGACTTCGTGCAGTACAAGAAACTGTAATAATTACATAACCTACTTTCACAAAATTATCTGTAATGGCTGTGATAGTAACTTCATTAAGTGTCAGTAAAGGAAATGAAAAAGCTTAAAGATGAGGTCAGAACATGCACTTTTGGCTGCTTCCTCAGGAGATGCATCAAATGTGTTATTTCTGTCTGATGAACAGTGAACTCCTGAGGGTAGCTGTTACGCAGCCCCAAAAAGAAAAATGAAATCATGATACAAATTTTTCTGACCCCCAAATTAAAAGGAGCATAAGGGGACAATTGCAAGAATAAATTAGTTGATCTTCATCTGAAAAATTCATGCTATTGCATGTATAAATGGCATACAATAATAGCAAAATATATTAAAGAAGCATAGTCTTTTTTTTTTTGTCCCTAATATTGCAGCAGACACACAGGCATATTATTACATAGGCTCTGTCAAGTGATGTTTAGCAGCGGCTGAAACAGGGTCAATTCACACTCCCTTCAGAAAAGCACTTAAACACACACACATAAGTTTTCCTGAAAAAGGTGAGAAAGGTATGGTGTGCTCTGTCTGACTCAGGGACACAAAGCAGAAAGACAGTAATTTAAAGGCTAGAAACAACAGAGGAATGAAGAGAAGTAAGTCCAAGTTAATTAACATAGCTCATACACTTGCCCCTTGCCCAAATATCCTATGAAATCTCAGTAAAAAATAATTTTGTCATGGATTTTGTATTCCAGCCTGACTGTGAAGAGCCAGTTATGAAAAGAGCTCTCAGGGAATTAAATGTCATCCAAAAGCAAATTTTCATACAGATTAAGGGAAAGTGATGGAAAACTTTTAGGACAAGAAACAAACAAACATAAATAAGTAGCCGTGCAGTACGAGAATATTCAAGGACTGTGAATAAAACTGTGCCAGGCAGAAAAGGAAAGACTGAGTAACACAGATAAAGAGGAATACTACAAGTAGGTAGTTTATTTACACCTACCAGGGAATCAGGGATTGTTTCTTGTTATGACTATGTTAACTCCCTTCAACCTTTGGCCACTAGTAATCAGCTGTAATTGCAAAAGAAACTTTGTCTGAAAAGACAAGGAATTAACAGGTAAAAGTTTTTAATCTTCTGCTGCATAGAGTAGTAGCTGTAAAAAGGTGTGTCCCAGTAAAATACAGAGCACTAATCCTCCCCACAAAGCAGAATACCCTGGAGTAGATAATAACATTCTCTGCAAAGTAAATCCTCTCTTTATTTATACTCTGGCACGGTTTCCCAATGTTTACATTTATTCAACAAGCCAAAAAATTACTCAGACTTACTTTTTCTTTATATTTCACGTTTAGAAGAACAGCAAAGCTCTGAGCACCTGGACCATAATTAAATCTATAATTCATCCAGCAGCATGAAGACTAATACACAAATAAATTAACTCCACCTGCCAGCAGAATTAATAATACCGAGAACAACTTACTGCAGATACCAAAAATGAGAAGAGAAAGGTTTTATAATAAAGTTTCTGTCCTTCAAACTTCACTTAGGAAGATCTTTTTCCCCAAATTCCTATTCCAGTGGCAATCCAGACTCGAACACTAAAACTTTAGAGGCTAGAAAAAAACCCCAGAGAAACTACTAAATGACAGATTGAGAGGCACAATGCCCATTAGTGCAGTCATTTTGAGTCATGCTGCAAGCAGAGCATGGCTACACCACTACCATGCCGGGCCAAAACTGTTCCTCCCCAGGAGAAAGGGGTGCCCTTGGCTGATGCTGCACTGCTGGCTCCAGGCAGAGCTGGGGCACCCCAGAAACACATTCGCTCCCAACAGAGGTTTCAGCCTCTTGGAACCACAAGCAGCTGGTGCAATTTCAAACAGCACCCAGGATGCTGCAGTTTATACCACCCACCCTAGGACAGAAGAGCTCAATGGTGTGTTTCTCTTCCCTTTCTGCATATGGACCAGATAAATGCCGAGGTCTAGGCTTACATCTAGCCCAGAGACTGTAGTTATACACTCCAGCAGTGCCAGGATGACTCACGGTGCTTTGCACTCTGCCAGCCGACTTTGTACCGAGCAGAGATGTTACATATGGAAAGCACAAGCAGTTGCAGCACAGCATCTCACAGACGCTGCTCATCAAGCATTCATTGCTAATGGCATCTACTGCAAAACTAACCAGAACTGACCCTTCAGTTTTGTGATCAGTGACCGACTTCAGGAAAAGATCGACAGAATTACCTTCAGAAATAACAATCAGTGCACTGCATGAACTGCTCACCATACAATTTAGTGTTGCCTATTTTTTTTTCCTTCATAAGTCAATGGGTCTTTCAAAATTAACAAACCTGGAACACTTCTGGGCATAAACAGATTTGGACTAAGACCTGGGGCAGTATGGTCTCTCGTAATTACCCATTCTTCTTCCTGCACTTTCAAGAAGCAGAAAACCAAAGTGGTATTTCTATTGGTGCAGCAGTATTTTTCAAACAGCATTCGTATATGCCCACCTCCTGAAATCAGCTGCTATCACACAGGTGGGTGTCTGTCATCTTTACTGGAAAGTTGCCCAGCCTGGATGAGGGATTTTAGGTGTCCAGCTGATCTCAGGTGTAGGAAGAGATATGCTCACTGTCACTCCTGTCTCTTTACTCCCATGTTTAAAAACAAAAAGAGAGTGCAAGCACAGCTGAGTCTGACAATCCAGATAAGAGATTTTATTTATATTTACTCTTCAAAGGTTGGAATCTGAATACAGGAGTAAAGAAAAATTAAGCACACTAATTTGCACTTGTCAGAAAACAAAGCAGAGAGTTACTAAAACCTCTCTTACAGTCCTGCCTGAGGAAAAGTAGGCCATTTGCAGCACAAATACCAAGCACAGCCAGCTCCTCAGCTAAGGACATAGAGCAGCACACAGAGCGATTCAGAGGTGATGCAAACAGCCTGAACAGCATCCAGCAGGATGGGGAGTCACGTTCATGCACTGGATGGTACAATCCTGTACTTAAGCAGCCCGCAGAAGGCACAGGTACCTGTTAGAGGGGAACGACCCACCAGCACACAGCCCTATCACCCTGCTGGGACCGAGGCTATTTCAGTTGGCAGCGCCATACCAGGGAGCTCAACAATGTGACGTGCCTATAGCCATGAGAACTGAGCAGCCAAGAAATCCAGAAAGCTGGGTCCCAAGTTCAAAGATCTATTTTTCCCACGTTACATACAGCCTAGGTATTTGCGAGGACAGATTAATTTTGGCTTATGACTTCTAGGCTAGCAAAGCTTTGTCTGCCTCAGACTACAGAACTCATCTCCATGCTTAAATGGGTAAGGAATTTTAAATTTTCTAATAAAACCTCAGTGTGAGAATTAAAATGTCATCATCACGTAACTGTTTCGCTAGCGATCACCTAACAGAAGCAGTCAGCAAACAAGTTTGATCCATTCCACAACCCCCCACCCGCCCAACTAAATCCTTCATGTGCTTCAAATTCTGCACCAGCTTCTCCAGCATTTGAATTAGGCTGAAGTGCAGCGATGGACCTGGCCACAGAGACTGGGACGTGGCTGGTGCAGGGCACAGCACCAAGGTGCTCCACAGGGCTTCTCCACACCCACCAGCTGAAGCAAAGCACTGAGCCAGAAAACCTCCACAACCCAAACAAGAGGTAATTTGTTGCGACCACCAATCCTCCTTAGGAAAGGGATAGAAAGAAACCTTAATAAGAATCTGAAAACAACTGATAACTCTATTAACAACAGTAATGTGATTTCTCATTGGCTGTTTTTGAAGGGCAGAAGGCTAAATGTGAAGAATGTTAACTAAAGCAGAGGAAACCTTTTCCATCTCTCCAGCCAACAATTGCCTAATGGAAAGCGCTTAAAGTAGCAACCCTTTTAACTGTTACAAAAGAAAAAAAACAAGCTTTGGGTTTTTTTCCCCTCAACATTCTAATACTTTTTTAAAGAATGTACTACTGAAAACAGCTTTACATACTTGGTAACTACAGCTTCAGAGCTATAAACTCATGGTTCCATAGAAAAAGCTCAAAACGTCTCACAAGTGCTTCTACACCTTGGCACCAACTTGCAGAACCAGCTCCTGCTTTTCATTTCCATTAAAACACTACAGAAAACAGTAAGGATCACCACTGCACAATGCCAGGCCAAATTAAGTTTATTAGACCTTTAGCAAATAATAGCTTTATTTAGACATTGTATGTAAAGCATAGAAAAATCACACAAAAGACAAACCAGTGCAATTCACAGGAAGTAACAGTTCCCAGTTCCTTCTGCCCAGATCTGAATTATCAAAGTCTAACTGAAGGCGTATTTTTACAGAGCTTGCTTTCTGTAGAAGAAAGAAAATCAAGTGATAACAAAACATCAATCTGATTAGCACAGCTGACATCTCTCTATTTTTTCCATCCCTGACCCCACCTTCACTAATTTCTAGTACGGCACACTTGTCATCGTGTGGGAACTTTGCCAAGAATGCCCTTTATATGTAGGAGAACCACACAGTGCTCAGCCTACAACAGTTGTTTTAGTATTGACATCCGCTACTGTTAGCTTGCCTTCTCACCGGTAAGAAATTATTTTGTTTCTTCTATTCCTAAGACAAAAAACCCAAGCAGGCTTAACAAAACAAAAAGACTTAAAATAATGCTAGTCTGCGGCATTACCATGAAAAATAAATAGACAATCAAAACACTTGAAAGAGAAGTGCTTTCACTGTATTTTTCTCAGAGAATCGAGATGATTTCTTCATGTACTGATCTATTGATCTATTTAAGGTTTGGTACTATATATTATCAAACAAATCACTTCTCTCTTACTACTCTATTTTGGTGATGTCCCTTTTACTTTAGTAACTTGTTTCCGTTTTAAAAAAATAAGTTACAGTGTGTTTGCTCTGGTATAGGTAAGTACACCAGCTGTCATTCTGGCTTTCAGTTACTTAAAAACAAACAAACAAAAAAACCCCGTACTATCTGGCTGTCTAAAATTTGTATAGATATCATACAAAATATCTGCTCCAGACAAGCAAACGCTTTTGCAGCCATTGACTGTGCTTCAAATAGTTTATCATGTGAAGATCACCCTCTCAGATTTGATTACTGTTTAATCACACTTGTAGAATTTTAGGTTGTAGAGTATTTCTACCTTTTGCATAAGAATTTTATTTAATCACTCAGACTATGCTTAATACGCAGTAGGTTATGCTGTGTAACGTAGATCACTTAAATTTGCTTCCATGGGAATATAGTGTTTGTTAAAGCATTCATTACAACTTGATTTTAGTCTCTTAAGACCTCTCTTTGCTTTTGCTTTATAGACTAGAAATTAAACCTTTTTTTTTTTTTTTTACCCCCAAGATGGCAAAGTACAAAACTCCAAACAAACTCCAAACACAAAACTGGGCTTTGGCATAGGGGGTTTGGTTCACTGGTCCCTTAAAGTGTCTGTAGGGGGAGATGTCGCTGAATCTGTAACATCCCATTACAGCTCTAATGTCCCGTTACAGCTTCTGCCATCGATAATAATGAAGAGGATACAGATATGCCCTAGGTATCTATGAACAAGTGAGGATGAGCACCGACGTACAATAATAACACAGAGCTCAATGTAAACTAACCAACCCTGCACCTCTTCACTTGTCCTGTGGATCCTCCAGCCTGGCTGAGGTCTCTGATGTAGGGATACCAGGGGGAAGGACAAAAGCTAGTTAAAGTATGAGCATACCGCAGGCGGTGACTGCACAGTAGACAAGTCCTTTGTTTGTTAAAAAAAGGTGCCTCTGTGTGGGGAGGAATCTGGCTGTCCATTGTCTGCTACAATGGCTGCAGCTTCACAGCAAGAATCACCATCAGCTGAACATATCTCCTATTGCATTGCTACTAATCTATTGTAATGTCTTTTTGGTTTTTTTTTCCTCCAAACTCACTCTGCTCAAATCATTTACAGTCTAAATGCTTTACTTGAATTGCAAACAAAAATAGCTTTCTGCTGCTAACCTTCCCTTACAAAAAGGAAAACAAAAATGCTTCTCTTTGCCATTTTCCATTTGTTCCATGAAATCTGACCTGCTGATGCTCTACTGGTTTACTCGTCTTCAATATTTTGGTGATTTCCATGTCTAGGCTTCAGAGTGAAGTGATAACCTGAGTTCAAACCTAAACCACCTCACTGCAGCTTCAAGCTCAATGAATTGACCTGGCATGATGGAGAACCCCTAGCTTTCTGCAGCCCTGTACTGCTAATCCTTTCATGGGGTGGCTTGAGTGCTGGGCATAGTTACCTTCACTCAAGCTATGCTAATCAAGCATCCACAAGTCAGGCTGGCCATGCACTGATTGCGTACCTTAATTTGCTTACTGGTTTCCAGCCCTGCCACCGAAGATACATGAAGGGTTTCCGGCAAAGGAGGAACCCACCTCAAAGACAATCATGTTGTGAATCCTTGAGGCTGGCCTTTAGCTTTGCCGTCTGCTCTTTGCCTTCGTTGGCTTCCTTCCCAGCGCCTGCACCCTTCTGCATGCCTCAGAGAGGAACTACTGAAGTTTATAGCAGCATTAACTCATCAACTGGAAACCTGCCAGGCTGCTTACATTTTCACTACAATCTTCTGAGCCCTGACTCCAGAGGGTGCTTAGAGATAGGCTCCATGGTCAGAGGCAGTATGCTGTACAACTGTTATTGATGTGCTTGGATCCATTTGGGCTGCTGTGTACAGATGCATCAGGGTTCGCACATCTACTGCAAACTGCCTCTATGAAGCAGGGAAAAAATGTCCCTAGCTTTTGTTTATCTCAGTGTTAGAGGTACTTGTGCACCTGTGGAAAAAAAAGCAGAGAATCCAAGCACAAAGCACATGAACTATCAAAAATCAAGATCTACTGCACAGCCAGCGCTATTAGTTTCTCACAAAGGTGATGCACCTCTGCAGAACTGATGACAGGTGCCTAGCTTATTTCTAGTTAGCAGGAAGTAACAACTTTGTGCAAGGAAAATAGGATTGGACCCAAAATGAAAACAAAGCTAAAGGCGGGGTGTGGGAGGGGGTAAATAATAAATCAGCAGAAAAATCACTAGACATCTGCTTTTTTTAATTGACAACAGGAAAAAAACTCTGCGTTTCCAGTGACTTTTTTAATAATTGCAACTGTTGTTGCTTGAAATTATAGAACCTGTATACTTTCCAGAATGATTATACTACAAAACCCTGATTTAAATAGTTTTTAAATGAGGGGAAAATCACTTCCCAATGAACTTTCCTTTAACATTGTCATTTAAATCTGGTGTCACAGATAGTTTGGTCAAACTGGCCCTTAAAAGGTCACTTAGTCCATTTCCTGCTTAAAGGCAGAATCAAGGGTATCTAAACTGCTCCTGCCAGCCATTTGTCTAAACTTTGTTCTTAAAAATCTCTGGTAATGCAGATCTACCACCTCCTTTGATACTGTCTGTATAGCTAGGTACTCCTTATGTCTGAATTAGTTCTTCATTATGGCAATTTAAGTTGCTCTCCATAACCACCAGACAAGACTAGTAACAATTGCCCTATTTCCTTTGCAGCAGCTATCTTGCATATCCAAAGATTATTCTTTCTTTCTTTCCTCTAACCTGTATTCTTTCCAGCTAGCCCATGACGCTTTGCAGTGTTATGCTTAAAACCGGATAAGGTACTTCAGCTGGCCTTTAACAGTGTTGAACTGAATGGGATGGCTTTATATACCATGTCTCCAACATATTTTTTTTTCCTTTTTTTAAATACATCCCCCCATTGTGACTGCTGTTCTATTTATTTCTCTTGCTGTGGTCTCTTATTGTTGATTCCTGGAAAGCACATGATCCTCAGAGTGGCTACACCTTTTCTGAAGAACTGCTCCTCATCCAGCTTTTTTCCCCCATGGATTTGTGCAGCTGATTATGGCTACTAAAGTGCTGTGCCTTGCAGTTCTCATTATTACATTACATGCTATTTTTAAGGTCACTTCCTATATTTGCCCACATCACTTTGCATTCTAGTCCTGTCCTTCAATGTGCCTACAACCCCCTCCTCCCTACTGTTACCTGCAAATGCACTATTTATACGCTCTAGTCCAGTATCCGTGTCAATAATGAAAATCAATTACTAACGACCGCAGGATGGTCCTCTACAGACCCTCTCTACAAATTCTTCCAGCCTTAAAGTGACCCCACTGATAACTACAGGTGATCGTGGTGTTTCATCAAGGCAATCTCTCCCCTCATTTGTTTCTGAAAGTGATGCTTAGAACAGTAGTTGCAACACTGTCAACTAAATCTGTATCTGAGTTCCTAAAAGATCTGGCCAGTCTGTTTTACAGTAAGTGCTACAAAATTAACAACTGCTTCAGCCAGTTCTGAACTACACAACAGTATAGTGCTCTCTCTGCACAGGGAAAATTAATCCAAATTAATGCAAGCAGGCTAGGACTCGTTTATCACTAGCAGTTACTGGCTCAAAGTAAGGCATCAATTTAAAGTTACAGCATAGTTCCTGGCTAGGTTAATGGTATGCACGCTCCTGTCCTAGATGGCAGCTGGATATCCTTGCTCCTGCCTACTTAGCCCTGAACTCAGAAAACACGCTCAAAGTATTTTTTATGATGTCTGTAGTACCTGTTTTGAAATGTTCCACATCCATGCAAATCCTAGTTACACCAGCTCCAGGAAACCTCCACACAACCATTTTATATGATGTAGTCAACTTATTTTAAAATAAAGGGTTTAATGTAGTTTAGCTGATTCTCTTATATCTGGACTTTATTAATTTGAATTAAAATTAGGTGTCCCAAGTCTGTAAAAGTAATGATCGAATCAAATCAGAGTAACTGATACACACAGACAAGTCAGTCTGATGGGGAAGCACTCAGCATGCTAGGACCTTGCCATACATACTGTTTATCACAAACTAAATATGACAGGCTGGCAGTGGTGAGCAATGCACAGTTTGCGTGTAAAAAGAACCATGTATATATACATGGCATATTTTAATCAGTTTTATCACAGAGCCTGAGGGGCCTTTGTACAGTTATACAAATGGATATTTGAAAAGCAGATTTGTCCTTAAGTCTAAGGACTTATTACTTCGTGGTTTTCACAAATTTTTGCACAACAATGCTTGCAGAATTGTTTAAAAAAACCGGTCCGGCTTCGGCTCTTCTGTTGTTTCCAGATAAAACTTAGACATAGTGAGGGTCAGTTCTCTAATACAGTAGCTGAGAGAAAAGTGTTTGAACTATTTCTACAACTCTAGAGTAGACAGCCAGCCATGAATTTTTTTCTTCTTCTCATTTTTACAGTAATGCTAATGAAAACTGGTGAAAGATTTATACGGCCTTTTGACTAACACACAGACATTTAAGAGCATGCATGACAGCACTGTGGACACTGCTTACACAAATGCCTAACCTGCAAATCTGTAGGTATGAAAACGTTGATTTGTGTTGCATAACCCTGTATTAATTATGCCCGTGAGATAACTTGCATGAGAAATTCACTGTGTGGGGGTGGGTAAAATACCTTGGTTTATAGCTTGCAAGAGGTTGATACTTGCACAGGGGAAAAAAAGATTTGAGGCATTTTGAGTTAGTGGATCTAAGTAGGAAGTAATTTAAATATTCTCACAATTCAAAACATTGAGGAGTTACACAATCTTCCAATGTTGCATTTTTTTTAATAAAACCATGTTAAATAACAGTGCACTCTAGCTCTACTTAACACTTAAATGTTTTACTGAAATGCCTTTCTAAATTTGTTTCATCCCTACTCCTTAAGCAGTTTCACTGGCTACTGACAAATAGGGTAAAAGCCACTCTGCACACATAAGATGGCAGAATCGGGCTGCTACTACACATGGACAGAAATACAAAAATACCTGACTTCTGATTGCTGTGCTAAATTATACCACAGCTTCCTACTCTGACCTAGACTATGCTCTTCTGGTAAGAAAGGAGGAGGGGAGAAAGAGAATGGAAGAAAATGCTTAGTAGAAATAATTCTAGGTAAATCAAGGCTAGCACTAGATAAACATATCTTTAAATCACTGGCAGCCACTGATTTACATTCAGCACCTAACAATGAAGGAATTGCTTTAGAAGGAACCGCAGGACTACGTTCAAAGCAGGACAATACTAAAAAGTACTATTTCCATATTCACTTGAGAGCTACTTCAAACATGTTCTTACAGGAGTTGTTGAACCCTCTTCATTGTATTGTTGTAACTGCAACTGCAAACTTCTGTGTAGGGAAGGAAGTGTTTTAACACAATAATTGTGTGGGTTTGTGTTCTCAGAACCATTCTGCAAACTCCAGCTTTCTTTTCTCGTAGCATGCATTTATTGCACCCAGTGGTGAGAAAGAGCTGGGCACGGAAAGCCAATAAAAAGTACAATGTAACTATCAGAAGATACACTATCAAGTAGGGTTTGGGTGATGTTTTTTACATTTTGCTTATTCTATTAATATATCATTTTATATACTATTAATATATCATTTCTTACATACCTTAATGAACTTCTATAGGGAACTATTTAGTGTTCACAGTTGGGGTTTTCACTGCAGAGGTGAAAACAAGCAAAACTGACATATTTTTTTTTTCTCAGTGAGACTCAATATTTAGCAATATGAAGACGTTTACCCAATAAGAAATTAAAAGAATAAACACAAAACTGGGGGACTGCCATTGATCTGATAAGTCAACAGCTTGACTGAAAAAAAAAAATAGTATGTGTGAAGACTTGGGCATACGCTTGTTCTACTCTATAGGGGCCTGGTGTTTGACTGCGTTCAGAATATACCTCCCCCTACTGATTTCAAAATAGCAACAGAACTAACGCCTGGCTTTGACAAAGGAGAGATGGAAACTTACTACATTTGAGAGACAAAGGAATGGATTGACTTATTCATATCCTGGTGTGTCTGACAAAATGCTTTGTGTGAACAATGCCTGCTCTGAAGGGAGGGAGGAAAAATCCAGCAGAGTTAGTTTGAATCACCTATTTAAACCGTTTAAGAAAACTTGGATGATTTTTTTTTTCTCCCCCTTCCCCCCAGGGAGCACTATGGGGTAATCACATGAATCTGCCTCACTTAGTGACTGGAGTAGTCACCTCCATGGCAGAACTGGAGCAAACCACCGCTGTGCAGTAACATCTTCAACAGGCACAACTGTTTGCAGAGTAAACATTTGCCTATAACCTTACTGTAGATAGAGTATGTTAACAAAAGCCAGGCTTCTACCAGCTTAGCTGCGGCACCTTCCTCGCTAACACAAGGCTGTGTTAGCTCAAATCCAGCGCTACCTCTCTGCACGTGGAAGAGCCTGCACCACCAGCACAATTGTTCATTGCTCCTCATTGTTTCAGACAGCTCAATTGAAAGAGCTTAAATTGCTGGGCTGAAGAATACCTTCACAATATTGCTTTAAATACATACTGCAATGCTTCCCCACTGATGGGGTAATAACCACAGTGAGACAGTTACAAACATCTGGATTCATGGGTCCATAACTAAACCAGTAATAGCATTCGTCTGCCAGGGTTTTGCAGGCATTTTTCTTTGTGTCAAACTCCAGACCGTGGGGTTGGGTTGGCAACACTCTGCAGCGTAGAATTAGCCCAAGATGTGGCAGTAATGAAAGGGACAAATGCAGTCCTTAGGAAGCAGAAGAATCCTGTATTAAAACAAAACCCCTACATGCCTTGCTCCCATTGTGGTCAATGCACATACTTTGGAGTGTTATTTTAAAATAAGTGATTTTAAAATTAACTACTCAGAAATTATCAACCTACTTGCAAGCCTAGGAGGGGCTATAAACAGCAAAATCATCAACTGCTGCCTTTTGCAGTATTGCTCAAGAAATCACATTAGTATATATTAACATACAAGGCCTGAAAATAAATAGTAATTGAGACAGTAATCCCTGTTAAGGAAAATCTTTTCAACGGACCGATCAGGTCAGGAACTCACTAGCTAGAGGATGAGACAGAGCAGGGAGCCTTTGGGACGATCCAAGCAGCCCTCCCTTGGTAAGAATTGCCATTTCCCAGCAGCAGGAGGAGGAAAGTTGTCTCTCTGACCAATGCTCTAAGGCACGTGTTTTGTCTGGCCTTTTTTTCAACCACTTGCTTTCCCATGTCTGATCTTTAATTTAACAAAGAGAAGAGATTAAAGCCAACTGACAGAACAGACTATAAAATCCTTAAATTCTCCCATTTGCATGGGAGAGATGCACTATCTTAACTCACCTCTTTTTAAACCACATGAATTAAGCTCTGAGTGGATACACTGATTTCGGTGTTTGCTTTCATTTCCTACGAAGTTTATACCAAACTGGATTTGTTGTAAAACGGGTTGTAAACTATAAACTAAGCTGTCATGAGTGTTACTAAATTTACTTAATACTGAGTTGAATTTCAAAAACTTTCCTGTGAAGATGAACAAAGATTAATTTTGGAGTAGAAACAAGGAGGAGTGAGCAAGGAAGACAGGGAGTACATATTTTTGCTATTGTGGATCAGCAGGGCAACCAGGAACAGCTAAAGGAAGCAGTTATAAATCACGGTACCCCTGGGAGCAGCCTCACTTGTGCCAGCCCTAAAATCCAGGAAGTACAATGAGCATCGGAGCTAGCTGTGCCCTGCTCCACCTGAGCTCCAGCCTCCAAGTTGGGCAGGTAAGAACAGTAGCCTCAGATATAACCTTAACTACAGAGCGGTGACCTCTGATCTAAACAGCTTTATGCCATGAACTGAAAATAGTTATTCCAGATATGTCAAACCTATTTAAGAGCATCTCGGCAGCCCAGATTTACCACGCATTACGTGCAAGATCTCTGCAGCATTTTCCTGAGAATGTATAACGGTGGGGTTTGGCACACTTCCATACCTTGAAGTATGTATAAGCGCTTGGCCGTGGTTTGAAATTGAGCTGCCTAGAAGCAATAGGGCCAAGACCTTTTTAGCTTTGCTTTATGCTATTAAAAGCACAAAAGAAATTAAATACAGGACACTGCACCTAGTAGCACAGCTTTGAGTTAAGCCAGTGAAAAGCAAGAAAAAACAGGATCAGATACCTGTGTCCTTAGTTTACCTATCTGTCCTAGTGCTACGGTGCATGTCGGACAGTAACTGACTCATTTCAGGCTCTTGTGTTGGACAGGAGGAAATACGAGAACAAAGCAGTACTTAATTTCCCTCCAACGTCTTTAGTGGCTTAAGATCAAATCTAATTTTATTGGGTTTGATGTTTTATCTTTCTTGGAAATCACATCGAAATCACAGGAATTTAGAGTATTACTGTATGTTCAACAGTAAAGCTATCACCATAAAGATATTAAGTTTTATACTTGGTACCCCCCCAAGGTGCAGTTCGCATTCACTGCTCACAAACACGACAACGTGATGCATGACACCAGGCTTTTTCTAACAGTTCATTGTCCAATTAACAGAATCAGAAATCAATCTCTACTGTTGAGACAAGCAAGCAAAAACCTGCTATTTAGACATTTTTACTGTGCCTGTCATTCTCCTATCCTGGTGCCTAAAATAGAAGTTAATGTGCAGCCCAGGCCTGCTCAGCACACCCAGGAACAGGGCTCTCTTGGGGCTCTGGCATTTTTACAGCAATAGATGTGACTGTGGGAAATGTCACTGCTGAGGAAACCTATACCTCTTTTGCATGAAAACCACAGTGCACCCAGTCAGCGTAATTTTAAAGTAGCTAAATCAGCCTCAGATCACTCTGATGGAGCAACTCCACATGCAGTTACACCAACAGGTGAGAAGAGGCAGCACCCATCAGCGTTCAACAGGATGCAGGAGAGTTCAACATACCTTTCAGTATTTGTAATGTATCCTGTTAAAGTAACATTTAATGTTTTATACGTGCCATTATCATATTTTAAAAATTGCTACTTTTTTATCACTTATGTAACTGAATAACCAGAAGAACTACCAACGTCCAAGAGAGTTGGTCGGAAGCTGAATTCTTGTGAAGCCTGTAACATGCAGACTGCAAATGATAAGGGTGTGCTCTAGCACTGGAGGAGAAACAACTTTGCATGAAGAAATCTCTTTGGGAGAACTTATGACACAAGGTTTTTTATTTTTAAAGCACAAGTGAATATGTCCAAGATATACAGACTTCTAAATGGCTTTTTTACAAATTCTTTTTCTTTTTACAAGAAATGTAATAAGTAGCATTCTGCTGCTTTTTGTGTGACGAGCAATGAAGAGGTGTCCATATGCCTGCTCTGTCAGTCTGTTGCCTAATCTGTGCAACTACACCCCATAAGAAAGCATGTTATGAGCTTCAACTGCCCTGCACATAACATACAGCTGCATTTACCTCCTGATACCAGAAAGGCTCCTTCTAACAAGTCAATTCCAATGTAACAGTAATCCTTCCGGCACTGAAACTCTGTTCAAACTGCTCATCCTGAAAACCCAGAATTGCTGTTAGAGAAGCCAGTATCTCTCACAAATATTTTTTTATTTTGCAAAAGGTGCATCATACAGTTGCTATTGAATAAAAGGGTTACATTCCTCTTAAAAAATACTTCTGGGAACAGAAGCACTGATTTCCTTATACTGACAAAAAACCAGTCTTTTCCCCTGCGCTCTGTAGGACAGAAACTTGAATAATTTTTAGAGACATTGAGGGGGGTTTTCATAATTCTGAACAGCATTCCTGGGCATCTGGTAGTACCAGCTCAAGAAAAACTCTCTGCAATACTCTTGTGCTAATACGAGAGGAACATGCTTTCCCAAGGAGCTAAATATCAGATGGTATTGGAGAGTATGAGGGGGGAGGCTTCTCTTTCTAAAAGCCAAGCTGTAACTTGCTGTACTGGAATCTGCTACAGTTGTCTTTTTAGCAACTATAAGGTAAAGCATTGGTGTTGTATTTCATTTAAATATTTTCTCTCCTACCATGCGTCCCCTTTAAGGGTCCAAGTATAAAGTGCGTGACCAACACAGAACTAGATCCCAGTAATTTGTTAAAAGTTATTCAAAACAGTTATTTAAAAACAAAGCAAAACAAAACTGTCACCCCCCAAAAAAACCCCAAACCCAGCAGACAATTTGTTCTCTCAGCAGAGCTTGCCTCAATTGAAAAGCGAGAGCCACTGACCCTGCAGGCAAATACATCAGACTGCCTGGGCAATCTACAGCACAGTCCTCAGGGTAAGACACGTTTACCACAAATTCAATAAAACACAGCACTGGTTAGTCCCTGCTCTCATGGACTAGTCAGGCAGGAGACCAACTCACACTTTACTGAATTAGCAAGACCAGCACCAAACCTTTCCAACTATTCAAAAAGCCAAACAATTCCAACATAAAATCAGAAAGCACTTCCAGCATTTTTTCAAACACATACAAGGCTTGCTGTTACACGAGTTATTATCTGAAGATACCTTGCAGTCGGAAATCTCACTGAATTGCATCAAATGAGAGCAGTATTATTTCAAAGTAGCTTTACTGCAAATCTGAACACTAGATGCTCACAGCTAACGAGAATTTTTATGCATCCTTTAAACAAAAGTAAAACATGCAGAAGATTTAAAGAAATTAGCTAGCTATGCTACTATTTAACTTTCCTACAGATCAAGTGCTCCAGTCACCATCACTTTATCTAAGACTAAATCACTGAATTTTCCAAGCTTACAATTTCATTTTCTGAAACTTACCAGAAGTGTCTCCCAAGTTGCATACTTCCTTAAAAATATTCTCTATCAAGAGACTATAACTTTGACCAACAGACACATAAATTTGAAGGCAATACTTCATCTTATCTAACTGTTAAGCAACACACTAAGAGAAAGCATATAAAAATCACATATGGTTCTTTACCTTTACTTCAGAATGAAGTGATAACTCTATAAACCTGGCACTCAAAAAGCCAGTTTAAACTACATGCAGACATTAAGTTGAAAGCTTCAGCATATTTTGAAGTTCATACAATTAATGTTTCACCAAGGCAATGACCAGCTACGGAAAACAAACCAAATACACTCTACTATGCACATTAATCACTAATGACTACGCCTCCGACATGCAGGCAAAATAGCAAACTTCAATATCAAACGTTCCCTATGCTTGTTCAATCTGCTGTATATAATTTTTGTCTAACAGTCACCGGTTGTAAACACTAAGTTTCCCATTTGTTAGCCTGAGCACATTAATCTCCTACCACTGTCCACAATTTAAGAAGCCGTTACATACCTGCAGTTAGGAGGAGGATCAAGGGTTATTTCAGCTAGCTCCTTCTGGATTCTGTTGGAGAAATGAGAACAGACACAAAGCATTTGAGATAGTCTATAGAATAAATCAGGGAATTACACTGCCCTCTACCACCATGCAGTTAAATGCAAGATTGGCTTTGCCTTCAGTAATGCTAACATGGCTGCTTCCTCTTTGTTCTCAGAGGCATAACCCAAATCCCACAGCTGAGAAACTTTGCAGCTTTTTTCCTGCTCCACGCTGCACATAAACAGAACACTTACAACTGAGTTGGGTAGAAATTTCCCAGAAGTAGTCAGAAAAGTAACTCTTTTTCACATCCGAGCACTTTTTACCAGAGAGATTTTCTTTTCAAGCTAATATGCAAATGAGGCAAGGGGAGGGGGGAGGAGGGCTGCACAGGCAGATTTGACAATGACTTTAAACCAGCGCTGCAGACCTGTGACTGAGGCCAAAGTGAACCACGCTGGCAGCAGACACACTCTTTTCACAATATTTTACCTACTACTTTGCAGTGTATTTAAAAAGTGGATTTGCAGATCTGCCAGGCTGTCTCTGTTACTGGAATAATCTCTCTGGATCAACTTTGCTTCTCTCCACACCTTCTGCTGCCTCTCCTCCCCCAACCTTATACAGTAGCTGTATTTACATGATAAAAAGTGATATAATAACTTGAAATAATCTGTGCTTAGCTTAATTCTATTACAACCATCCCCACGGTGTTAAGATCTGGAAGTGGAATACCAAAAACTTTTTGTCAATTTAATAGTTTATTCAGGTACATAAGAGGTGTAATTTCAGAATTACACAGGAATTTTTTTAAAATATCAAATAAGAATTCCCTTCGAAAGAGGACCCATAGGAGGAAGACCGTAAATTTCACGTGAATAGCAAGTATTAAAATATGAGCTAACAGAAACTGCTCTGCACACCCTTGCACTAATACCAAGAAGTTCAGACTACTGAACTATTCGAGATATACACAATCAGACTTGCAACAACTGAGTGAAATAAAAGCAAGAGGGGAAATCTCAGTCTTGACAGCCTGCACCTCAGGCTTTTCAAAAAGGGTAAGTAATAACAAATTACAAAGCCTACATAGTAGTTCCAGAACTTTTCTTTCTTTAGCCAACCCTATTTCAAAGGGTTTCTTTAACAAGCTCAAAGTCATCAAAGCCACCCAGTCCTACTCTGCAGCAATTCTAAGACATTTCAAAAAGCATTTACGGAATTTAAGTCCAATACAAAATTACTAACGTATTCCTAAAAGTTAAAAGTACATTGTTAATGCTGTATAAGCAAAACTTGAAGCTACTATTGCTACTGCACAGCTTTTCTTGCTACAAGATATTTGTAAATGTTTGCAAAGAAAAGCAACTCCAGGAAAGGACTGGAAAGTTATGTTTCATCTCCAATAACCACCGGAATCAAGCGATTTGAAGTTTGCTTATTTCACACAGTTGAATTTACAGAAAATTATCATAGTATGTCTTGAGAGCTAGACTGCCACGAACCCTATATGCAAATAAAAATGCAACAGATATAACTAAACAAAGTTCCTGAAGATTTTAATATTTAAAGGTAAAGGCTACCTGTAGAACCCCATGGTTTGAATCTGCAGATCCTAGGGGAGAAAACCTAAGTTTCTTCTGAAAGAACTGCTGAATTACTTGAAGGTGTTAAGGCTTTCCCGTGCATTGACGTGAAAAGCTAGTCATAAGACCCACAGAAGCCACTGGAGTTTTGTGACATCTTTAATTAAAGAGCATTGCTTGTCATCAGTCTACATGTGATAATAAAATACACCAGGAGGACTCCACCCTATACCAACCAGGCATGGAAACCTAACTCTGGGAAAGACAGATGAAGCTGACAGTCTCTTGTGCATTTTTGCAAATACGAAACATATTTAGGTGCCCTCCCAGCCAGCCTGTAAGTTACCAAGTTCTGAAACAAGTCTTCAAAGCATGCATGACAAGTCTGTGTAACTATTATCCCAATAAAACATGGATTAATGAAGACACTGCCTGGCAGGCCCCTGTACTACAGAAGTTGATGCTTCACTCTTTCCCACAGAGCTTTACAAGAAGAACCCCTCTGCCTTGAAAAGGGCAATGCAAGTACTGTGACTCAAAATACTGTGCAAACATACTACAGAATGTTTTACTGTCCTCTTTACCTTTTAGCACTAGTAGATAGCTTAGCAGTAGTTTTGCTGGATAGTTTGGTGTTCTTCTTCTGCTGGGTGGCAGAGGGTTTTCGTTCTTCTTGCTCTTCGGGTTCAGGTGCAGGTGGATCCCTCTGATCGGCATCTGAACTACCACTGCTGGTACTTGGACTTTCATCATCTGACCTCTGCCTATCACTGGACATCGTGGGGAACTTTTTTGGGGAAAGAGAAGACAAGAGGCAGAGTTAATACAACAGGCAGGACTCTCTCTTGCCATTCTCCAAGTTCTGAAGAACACCTGAATCAGTGACAACTCTGTTTCACCGAGAAATTAACTGAAATATACTTCTTTGTCTTGTCCCCAAGGGCTGCAGTTTGGCAGCTACAAAGAAATATTTACACTTCTGAAAATACAGATATTTCCAATTTTTAAACCCACTCGCATTTTTTTCATACTTTAAACAATATGCCAATTGTCAACTTTGTTCTAAGGCATGAGATAGATTTAGCAGGGTACTTAAGCAATGAACATTAATAACTTATGACACATTGTAAATAACAGACCTCACTGAAAATGTTTTTTAAAAAGTCACTAATACCCTGTAAATATTTACACTGGAGCAGAGCATTTTATTGGGTCCAAACACCAGATCCCCCCCCTTTCCCCCTCCCTCCGAGAAAATATATTGCCAATAACACTTGGGTTGATTTCAGATGGAAATGTACACTTGCTCTGTGCATTTAAAGGGCTGGGCT